>JAWWTY010000001.1:115386200-115397643 GCA_035222235.1 Margarornis squamiger
GGCAGGCCCTGGCACAGGTTGGGCAGAGAAGCTGTGGCTGCCCCTGGATCCCTGGAAGTGTCCCAGGCCAGGCTGGATGGAGCTCTGAGCAATCTGGCCTAATGGGTGTCCCTGCTCATGGCAGGGGAGTTGGAACTGGATGATCTTTAATGTCCCTTCCAACCCAACCCATTCTATGATTCTATGATTGATAGAACCCTTCTTTACCTTTTTTTTTTTGTTAGAAATTTCCACAACAGTGTCCTTTGTAAGAATTGCCTAATGCACAAAAGCACCAGTGCCTTGCAGTTAATATTTTGCTACATCCTTTGAAGTCCTCTGTTATTGCACAGTCTCTGCTCTTTCAGCCCTTTTTCATGCTTGCCGTTCATTTGCCATCACTTTTTTGTTGCTTTCTCCTACTGCAGCAAGAGATGGCTGTGCCTCACTGCTGTAGTGACACTAAAAATGTTGTAGTGATGGGTTTCTTCTCCTCGTCATATCCACCTCTGCTATGGGGCTGTCCATGACACATGTCTAACACTAGGATTTACTAGTCGTGATGAGACTTTTTGTGTTGCTTGGAAGATGCCACCATAAAGAGAGGACATTTTTCCATATCTGAAGTAAATGGGAGGTTGTCCACTGGTGCTTCATGCAAAGTTAGCAGCCACATTTCCTAATGGGGCTGCTTCAGATTTTCTTGGGACTTCATTAACATCTTCATTCTTTCAAATGTGGGGTTATGTGTGTCTGTACCAGCAAATTTAAATTGATTTATCAGCGATGCAACTGATCAAGTCCCATGATATTTGCAGGGAAATTAACTATCCTTTTTTTCCCCAGGTTTGTTGCTTCGACCCTTTACTTTTAAAGAACTAAATTTTAAAGAAGGGAGAGGAGGTTAGAAGGTTGATGAAGAAAATTGTGCTGGAAACCTTTGAAGTCATTATCCTAAAATATCAACACCTAAAAAGCTCTCCAAGTGCCTGGTTTCTACTCTTGATACTTTGCTCTGCAGCTCAGTCTCTCCACAGGTGACACCCACCTACTAAAGACTGGGAATAAGGCACAAATTACGCAATATAAAGGCTCAGAAATCCAGAATTAGGTAGGAGGGGACAGGGAAGGAAGCTCCAGCAATGTGGAATAAAGAAGGTCCTTTCTCCAGCCTCTTGTGTTTCCATACCTGCTTACCTGGGGTAACAGCACTCCTACTTGTCTGCAGCTCTTCCCCTACAGGCTGTGATCCCACTCAGATGCCTCTCTTGACTAAATCCTTGTAGCTGCAATAAATATAAACCAATTTATGCAATAGCTCAGCAATATGGAGCAGGTCCCATTAGGGAAGCTGACTGTGACCCCATCAGTGTTTGAGCCAGACATCCTGGAGCGGTTGGTCTTTCCTGCCCCATCTTACTGCACTTTCTCACCAGGCTCCATAAAATGCAGCCTGATTTCAGTGAAGTTTTCAACAGAGAGTATGTTCATCTTGGAGAAAATGGGGGAAGAAATGGTTGTATCGCTTTAAAGATGCGAAAATGAAAAGGCTGTTCATTTCTTTCATATTTTTCCTAGCCTGTAATTATTCCTAATCAAACTACAACAAACAGTAAACACTAAAAATGAAATAAACGCAGTGACAGTTTGCCAATAACAAGCAGAAAATGTTCCATCTGTCTAGCAGTGAGTAAAATGTGTGTAATTACTGCTCATTTTTCTTCTAATTGCTGAGTTATTAGTTTAAAGCTTACGCACAACTGGTGAACAGTGCCGACTACCCATTCTCTAATTACAACCCTGCTTTGCTGTGCTTGAAATCAAGAAAAGCAAAAAAAGCAGGAAATTTGCATTTTAAAAGAGTTGTCTGAATTAACCCCTCTGGTAAGAGCATCTTTTCAGTTTTGGCCTCACAGGTCAGACCCACTGGCTGACAGAATCAAAGTCTAGTTCTATCAGCTGGAGATTTGTGTCTCAGTAGAATTCTTGTCCCTCTTTTTTTTCCCTTATTTTTCCAAGCCTCCATTATAATTTCTAATTTAAAGAAGGTTAACGAGTGCTCTGAAGTGGATGGTAGGTCAAGGGAACTAATTCCTGGGAGGAAGCAAAGGTTATGATGGCCACGAGTCAGGAATACTTGCTGCACTTTGGGCTTCTTTTTGTTCATCTGATTATCTCCAAGTAGGTCACATGAGGGTATGTCTCTCCTCAGCCTGCTGTTTAGCAGGGAGATGGCTCAGCCCCTTTATCTGCTCTCCTTGGGCTAACCCTGTTAGAGCCACGATGGCTCTGAGGTGACAGAGAAGTTGTTGCACATCCCGTGTGCTGCTTCTGTCTCTGTCGGGTGTCAGAACCCATCCCCTCACAGGGGCTTTGGAGTCACTATAGAATCATAGAATGGCCTGGGTTGGAAGGGACACGAAAGATCATCTCATTCCAACTCCCTGCCATGGGCAGGGACACCTTGCACTAGATCAGGTTGCTCAGAGCTCTGTCCAACCTGGCCTTGGACACTTCCAGGGATCCAGGGGCAGCCACAGCTTCTCTGCCCAACCTGTGCCAGTGCCTGCCTACCCTCACAGGGAAGAAATTCTTCCCAATATCTCATCTAACCCTACTCTCTGTCAGTTTGAAGCCATTCCCCCTTGTTTTGTCACTCCATCCCTTGGAAATAGTCCCTCTCCATCTTCTTTGTTGGATCCATCAGGTCCTGCAAGGCCACAGTGAGGGCCCCCCAAAGCTTCTCCTCTCCAGGCTGGACAATCCCAGCTGTGCCAGCCTTTCCTCCCAGCAGAGCTGCTCCATCCTCTGCCCATCCTGGTGCCTCCTCTGGACTCTCTCCAGCAGCTCCATGTCCTTGCTGTGCTGGGACACACATCCAGCCCCTCATCCACCAGATGACCCCATGGGGGTTGACTTGCCTTTTTTGTGGGCAGTTCAGTGTGAGAAGGTGAAGGACTAAAAACAGACCCAGTCTGTTCATTTCCAATGACACTGCAATTGCAGGTCGTTTTGATTCTTAAAAATAAGGGTAGAAAAGAGCAAAAAGGCTGAGTAAGATTCAGAAAGCTGAACACCAGAGGTGCCAACCTTGCAGTTTCTGGGCTCACACCTCAGAGGGCTCTGAGCAGGACAGCAAGGGGAGCTGAGTGAAATTCACAGTGTGGGACCCACACTTTTACTGGGTGACATTCAGGGACTCACGGAGGGGCAAAGATTGAAAATTGGCCGTTTTGGCTTTTGTAGCGAAGCCTTTTAACCCCTTGCTGTCCTTTTAGGGTGTTGATGTTGGGAAGAGAGCAAAGCCACAGGTGAAAATCAGGAAATAAGACACGAGAAGAATCTGCTGCAGAAGTGTGACAGCAACATCCATGTCTCAACATGAGCTCTGTGCTGATATGGTTTAGGTGGGGAAAGCTCAAAGCTCAGCACTCAGAAGTGCTTCTGAGGGGATTGCCCACAACTGCAGGGGAGTTAAGATGTCCCAACCCTCTTGGACACCGGTGGCATTCCAACTGTGCCAGCATGGGCTGCACTCAATTGGCAAAACCCCTTCTGGAAGCTGAGTAGGTGTGGAGGCTTCATGTTGTCTTGACCTCATTATCAGCACATGAACCATTCAGTTTAAAACATCCAGTTTGAATTTGTCCATAAAATAAACCCCTCATTTTTCTGTAGCCAGTGTTGTGTGCACAAGGTGCGAGCGAAATTCAGTGGGGAATCAGTCTAAAATACAACAAAAATCCAACCAGCTGCCTTTTCTTAATAGGATTCCTTGCAGGATTTTCAATCCTGAACTTTTCAAAGGAGCTGTTTCCAAAGAGGAGTTTACAGGGGGGATATACCCACCCACAAAAGTACATTCATTGAGGGCTTTTGGCAACGGAACAAAATCCTTAATCAAAATTAAAGTTCAAAATCACATCATGAAAGTTGAAGTTTGGGCACTATATTGAAGGAATTGTCCAAGCTGTGGGAATAGTATTTTGAAAACAGTGATGAATGATGCAAAATATTAATTGCTTGGGATATCACCAAAAAAAACCCCAGCAGCTCTTCATTTCTTTTTTAGCTTTAGGTGTAGCTTCTGGGTGCAGAGGAGCATTTGCACATTTCCTTGCCCAGATATAAGTCTGAGGAGAATGAATTATTCTCTTGAATTCCCAGCTGCCAGTATCCACAGCAGCCCTGTCTTGATGGGAGCCTGTAACTCTCACAAATGTCAGTGACAAGTGCTTACCTAAGGAGGAGGAGGAAAGAAAAGATTCTGTACATCCATCTAGGGTTTGGGATTTTTTTTTGTTGTTTGTTTGTTTTTTTGTTTTGGTTTTTTTTTTTTAAATAAATAAATGAAATCCAGAAACCAGAACAAAAAACCCCTTTTCAAGCATGCACCGGTTTGGCAGGGAGCAGGGTGGTTTTGGTGCTGCTTTTAACCTTGCCATGAGAATGGAGTCGCAGGTAGCAAGAGGTTGGGATTTGAGGAAAAGGGTGGAATCAAAATAAAAATGTATTTAAGCCATTTTTCTCCGTGGCTCGAGAACTGAAGCTTTCCTACCTCTTTTCAGTTCTGAATAAATGCATTTGCTTCATGGGCTCACATGCATATTATGCATAATCCTTTAGATATGCTTGCCAGCTGTGTGGTAGAGATATGGGCTGCTGGGACTTTGCTACGTTAGAAATGGTAGAGATACTTCACCAAAAAAAGAACAGAAATGAAATAATTATTTGCATAATCTTTCTAGAGTCACCTAGATTTCTTGAAAGCAGCTTAACGTGTTTAGAATAATCTATTAGGGAAATATTAAGGGGGGAAAAAAATACCCCCTTTTCCTTCTGGCCACGTACATTTTTATTTTTCTCTCTTGGTCTAAAAGATTGAAGCTGCTTTAGCCTCATTTTCAGAATTCTTTATTTCATAAGAATAGCTCATATTTTAAATACAGTAGGTTCGTTCCCCTCCTGCAGAACAACAGGGAAAAATTCATTTCTTCTGCCAGATGAGCTCACAGCAACTTAATTTTACCATAGATATTGTGCTTCAAAATCTTGATCTTTTCCCTTTGGTGTACGTGACCTTTTGTTCTTTGCTGAACTGTTGGTGAGCTTTTACCTGGAGGAGAACACCCAGGAATCTGCTGAACCTCAGCAAGACAGGGCTGTGTGGATATTATGCAGATATAAAATCCCTACCATATTTAGCTTATCTACTCTCTTACAATAAGCAATATTTGTGTAAAGGTCTTTATTTTTATTGTCCATCCACACCATTGTTCTCTTCCACGTTGTTTTGCCTTTCTCCCCCCCTGCCTTCTTTTGTCCCAGTAATTGAGGTGAAAATTAAGTCACAGAGGAGAAATATTTTTTTTCCCAGGGATTTTCAGATCCGTGTGTATTTTTGGCTCAGGGAACAGCTGTTCTTCCGGACAAGAAAAGAAATTCCACATTTTCTAATACTCAGGGTCTATTTTTGTGCTTGCAATGTAAATATTTGATATTTACAGCCTAAATGTCCAGCAGAGCAGTGTAAATATCCAATGCAAAATCAAAATATATGTACTTCACAGGTGTTATTTTTTAATAAAAAGGAGTTCAAGCACTTTGGTGAATGGATAAATGAAGACAAAATATTTTGCATGGTGTTCCACAGAACACCATCACTTTAATCTGTGTTCCTGTCGAGCATTATGTTGTGGCATTATATTGATATATTCCCATGAAAATAAGAGTAAAAAGGGCTGGTAGGTGCTTTTTAATCATCTCAGTGCATTCCAAATCAAACAGCTCTTTAAGAGCACTTGGAGGCATGAAACAACTGTCTCATCTCCATCAGAGGAGGCCTTTCTTGCTTTCAGGAGCTACATCACAGGCTCTCCAGCTTTGCTGCACCTGCTTCATTTGTCAGGGTTAATCGATTCATAGGCTGTACTTTTGTTTGCCCAAGAAAGTTGCATTTGTTTTAATATCAAGCACTTTTATGCCTGTTTGAAATGTGTTTATTTTTTGTTCTAACTTGAAGTGATTCTCGATCACTTGGGAATGGAGAAAAACTAAAAAAAAAAAAACTCATTTAAATTTGTATACAACCTCACGTCCCTTGCACTGCTTTAAATAAATCAGTATGAAATAGCAAAATAAAAATGATGGTAGAAGTCTATGAGATCATCGACTAAGAAGCAAGCCTTGAAAATACCTATCACAGTCCTTTAGCACTGCTGGAGACTGAGGAAGAGTGAGGAATTCAGAGGCAATGAATGTTCCTTAAAATATAAAAACCTCAAAAAAGATTATTCATTCCAGGCTTGTGAGGTGGTGTTACAAACCACGCAGCACTGAAAACAATAATAAAAGCTATAAAACGGAGCTCAGTGTCCTCATAAAACTTTAAGAAAAATAAATTTGCAGCATAGTTAACATCCTTTATAATACAAAGATAATTATCACTTTTATTGTAGCTGTAACATATGTGAGGATGTTTGTTTAACTCCCCAGTTGTCAGACATGAGGTTGGAAGTTTTTAATCGCCTCTGGGTATCAAATGTGTAGCCTCAGGCTGCTGTTTGTAATTTAATATGAGTAATTTATTGCGAAGAGAGAAAAAACAAGAATTGCCCAGTAGCTATGAAAGCACATTTACATTATAATTATTAGGCACATAACAGCTCAGAAATAGATAAAAGGAATTTTAGAGTAGCACTGGCAGCAGCAATAGTATCATCTGCTAAGATAAAGCAGGGAAATACAGCTCTGGAGAAATTACTCGTGAGGGGAGCAGTGGTTGTAGTCGAAAGGTCATCCGTGTCTCAGCTGCTGACTTGGTTTTAATGGAAACCACTCCTGGGAAGTTGTGTGTAACTTAGAAATATCATTTTTCCGAGTTCTCTGAGGCTGTGTGATGGTAGTTTCATGTTGCAACGAGGTGGGGTTTCTGCCCTGGCATCAGGAGATCTGTAGGTGAGGTTAAATTTTGCTCTTCTTCTGAAGGTTTCCACTCGCCCTAAACTCAATTGCGGAAAGTAACTAATATTGCAAAGTATGTAGTGGTCCTCCCGTGAAAACTAAATCCTATGAACTGGATTTACCAGAAGAGCTTGGCCAGAAGAGGACCCACCTGGATCCCAAAGTGGCTCACAGTAAAGAATTTTTTTTCTCTTATTTAATCTTTCTCACCCATCTAACAAGCCCATTCATCCAACCCATCTCTTTCCAGCATAGAGAGAGGGATATTGTGGGGGAACTGTGCCAAAGGCTTTACAGAAGTCAGATAAATGACATCCGTGGCTCTTCCCTTGTGCACTGATGTGGTCACCCCATCATAGAAGGCCACTGGGGTGGTCAGGCAGGACTTGCTGTTGGTGGAGACACACTGGCTGTCTCCAATCCCTTCCTTCTCCTCTGTGTGCCTTAGCAGAGCTTCCAGGAGGATCTGTTCCATGGCCTTCCCAGGCACGCAGGTGAGGCTGACAGGTCTGGGGATATTTTGCCAGTAATTTGGAAACAGCCTGTCAGCTTTTCCCACTTTCCTTGGAATGGTCAAAGTGCCACGAATAGGAGCAGTTTTGCCTGCCCGTTTTTAAGAGGGTTATCCCACCCTTGGTGCCCTCAGCAGGTCCCAGTGCTCTTATGGAGGTGCTGCTGAAATAACTTCTGTGCTAAACTCTGGGGTTTTTTTCTGCCACTGTGAGTGTGTCTGCACGTACTTGTTCCTTCCAGGACCCTCCAGAGACAGGCTTGAAAGGTCTCAAGGTCCTGTGTGTTCCATGATTTCTCAAAGGTGTGGGGCACAATGATAGGTGGCTGTGCATTACCTGGTCACAACAGAAGAAAGAGATGGCTCCTTACCAAGAGGATGAAGAAGGAAGGATCAAACCTGTGCTTGGAGAGGAGTATTACCAGTATACCTCTTAATTTCATTTCATTTTTGCACGTGGCCACAGACAGACCACATTTTTTTTAAGACTTGAAGAGCTTGAGTGTGCCCATTTCATTCCTGCAGTGAACCTGTCCTTATGCAACAATGACCTAGGGGGAAGCATATCCAACGAGGCACTGAAATCTGGGGATGGCAAAGGGAAAATAACACCCCAAATGACCAGAATAAAGTAGGAGGCTGTGGCAGAAAGATGATGCATCCAATTCAATTCAGAACAAGCGAGTGCAATGAAAGTACAAAAGAAAAAACCAGAAGCAAATAAGAATTTTTTTCCTTTTGGAGATGCTTATCATGGCACCCCAATCGAGATAATGGGATTACTAAGCAAACCTTTTAAAATGCTTCTCACAGATACTGCACACCACTTGTCACATCATTAAATGCAGTTTGAAAATGGCTCTCAGGTACAGAGCAGGGGCTGTGTTCTCTGTCTACACAGAATTCTCACAGGCTTTAAGTGGAAAAAAAAAGAGAAATGCTGCTACTCAAGGCACAGGATCAGACTTTGGGAAGCAGCCATAACCACTGCAGACCCCTAAGTATGTGCTTTAGTGTCTTTCTGCACTGGAGTCTTCATTCTTTAATTCAACTTTCTGAACAGCTGTAAATACTTTCATCTACTCTGCAGCTTTAATAAGAAAACCTGAGTAGCAAAGCACCACCTTTAAGAATTAAAGCACATTTGATTCAGTTTAGGGTGGTTTAATGTTGCTCACGATGAAAATGAACTGCACAGAAAGGTTTTTCTTGAAGTCCCTTCTTTTCTTCACACTTCCAAGACGTGTCTGTCTTGAAATACTCAGTCACATACAATGTCATGCCAAACAACTGTTCTCTGTTTTCGCTTCCAGAGAAAGGAACATACTTTAAGTGAGACTTAGAAACAATTCAAATTCGTGTTGACTGGATACTTGATTCACAAAAAAGTGAAAAAGAAATAATGCATACCAAGATGCAATTAATTTTTTGACCAATGAACACACTTTCTAAACAAGAAACAGTTGAGGACAATAACCATTGCCACCTTTCAATCACTTCTATTGATTTGCATCTCTAGAGAGCTGACTAGCAGAGGTTTTAACTGTTTAGATGCACCCTTGATGAGTGATTTGACAGTATTCTGCACTCAGCTGAAGCTCTTCCTTGTTTTTGAGGTACATCTTAATGTCACAGGAGAATCTGAGTTGTCTGCTGAGGCTGAGTTGCCTGCCAGCCTCATTCCTTCCTTTTAAAACGGGAAGGGCTTCAAAACCAGGGTGTCAGGAATGTATGTTTACTTTAAGGTATGAGGTGGAGGCCATGAAATTCCCTATTTCCTGTGCCCTGTGGATCCACTTGCTGGCCCCAGCTTGGTGTTGTGGCCAGCAGGTCAAGGAAGGTGATTCTCCCCCTCTGCTCTCATAATACCCCACCTGGAATACCATGTACAGTTCTGGTGCCCCAGCACAAGTAGGGCATGGAGCTGGTGGAGCAAGTCCAGAGGAGGACACAAAGTTGATGAAACTGGAGCATCTTCCCTATGAAAACAGGCTGAGAAAGTTCAGGTTGCTCAACCTGGAAAAGAGAAGGCAGTGTGGAGACCCCAAAGCACCTTCCAGGACCTGAAGGGGGGCACAAAGCAGCAAGAGAGGGACTCGTCATCAGGAAATGTAGTGACAGGACAGGGGGGAATGGATTAAACCTGAAAGAGGGGAAATTTAGGTCAGATATTAGGAAGAAATTCTTTACTGTGAGGTTAGTGAGCCACTGGAACAGATTGTTCCAGGGAAGTTGTGGATTACCCATCGCTGGAAGTGCCCAAGGCCAGGCTGGACAGGGCTTGGAACAACCTGGTCTCATGGAAAGTGTCCCTGCCCATGGCAGGGAGTTGGAATGAGATGATCTTTCATATCCCTTGCAACCCAAACCATTCTATGATTCTATGATTTAGCAGCAACAAATCACCAATGGCACTGCTGGATTTTGGTTGCTTTTCTGATGGTGAGAAAGTCAACTGTGACTTTTTTGTTCATGTGTGTTGTGAAAGAGTCTGGAGGCACCAATAAAGGATCTGCTGGAGTGGGTGGTGTCTACAAAAAAAATGACCTGGGATCCTCTTATTAGTAAAACATAAGACTTTATTTGGTGCTTTCTGCAAAGATACGAGGATGGATGTCAGCAGCATAAAATTGGTTTGAGACATCCCAAGGGATGTGGAGTGTGCCTGTATCATATGGGAAGAAAGCTCCTGGGTCCTTAAATTCTGTTTGAATTCAGTTGTAGGTCTAGGAGCACCTACTTGCTATTTACAGAAGGTCATGGGGTTGTTCTAATTGGGTGCTGTCATATAATTAGCTGCAACTTTTTAGAAATACTGATGTCAAGTCTCTCGTTTGCCATGGGGAATTTATCATTGCTGAATTAACTGGGTGCAGAAGAAGCTTTACAGAGATAACCTCCATATTACTGGTTTTAGAGTGCTTGAGACAATTTTGAGGAAAGCAAATATGTTTAATTACCAAAAAATCAATTACCAAAAGAAGCACCTCGGTGCCCAACTCAAAGTTTTAACGAGAATGAAATTGTCTACGTGGAAGAAACCACTTCAAATATGAGAAGATTTTTTTTTTTAAAGTGCATAGCTATGAAAATAATTTACCTGAACTAATCATTATAGGTCAGGATCAAAATGTGAGAGATACTTCAGAGTATAACCAAATAGATTAAATTATTAAAAAAGGAGTAATTTGTGTAAGAGCAGCTTGGGACAGAGGAAGTTGACTAATGTAATGCCACAGAATTGCCATTACAGGGTGATTGCTATTAATTTTTTGATTACCCAGTAATAGAACAAGCAGTGCAGTGATTAACTGGCTCGTAGAAAAAGAGGGAGCAGTTAATCTGAAGCAGTGCTGTCATAAAATCCAGAAAACCTCCACGCTGGATTGCTGCCCATCAGTCACTGCTGGGTGTGTTTTGTAGGGCACAGGAGCCAAGGGAGGAGCTTCCAGCAAAATGAATGTGGGCCCAGCAGGGAGCCAGAGCAAAGGAATTAAACAAATAGAGGTTTTAAAGCAGTTGTGCAAAAGGCATCTTTGGATGATCTTCTGTGCCCACCATTTCCATCAATCATTTCTTGCAGAACTGACTGGATTGCACAGGCAGAGCTAAATCCTTTGGGAAACTGCCTCCTGGGCTTTTCTTGCACGCTCATCAGAAGCAGCGTGACAAAATCAGGGACTCCTACCTGACCATGGTTTGATAAGCAAGTTGAGGAGAGGAAAGAGAAGAAGGGGTTTATTTTTGCTTTCTTTCACAGAGTCACAGGAGGGGTCAGGTTGGAAGGGACCACAGTGGATCATCTGGTCCCACCTCCCTGCTCCAGCAGGGTCAAAACACATGGCACAGGATTGTGTCCAGTTGGTTCTGGAATATCCCAAGTCGGGGAGACTCCACACCCTCTCTGGGCAACCTGCTCAGTGCTGGTCACTGCCCAGCCAAGAAGTTCTCCCTCCTGCCCAGGTGGGACTCGCTGGGCATCAGTTCCTG
>JAWWTY010000001.1:115398338-115442420 GCA_035222235.1 Margarornis squamiger
AGCCCCAGCTCCCTCAGCCTTTGCTGCTCCCAGAGATGCTCCATCCCTTGGGCATCTCTGTCCCCTTGCCCTGGCCCTGCTGCAGGAGCTCCCTGTCCCTGCTGTGCTGAGGGGCCAGAGCTGGACCCAGCCCTGCAGATACCTTTAATTCAAGAAATTAATATGTTTTGCATTAAATCAGTGTTGTGAATGTATATATATTTTTTTTTTTGGTTTTTACTCTTTATTCCACTGTTGGACACATTTGCTTGTATGTGAACCAAGTGGCCCTACCCAGGTCTTTGGAGAATAGTTGAGAACACAACAGAACTCCCTGTATGCCAGAGGTGAACCATTCTGTTGACACTGAAATATTCTTGCTGTCTGAAATTCAAGCCCAACTGGTGGTGAGAATCACCTGAAACTATAACCTTGTCCAGTTGTTATTCTGCCATTGGCAGAGGATGTTCCCACCTTCCTCCTCCCCATTGTCATTCTCACTGGAAGAGCACAGATAAATGCTCCTCCTCCCGCCACACATCATGGGATAATAAATCACTCTGCCCCAAATTTCTCCTGAATGATTGAGCCACTGTTGAAAACTCTCACCTCTGATCCTGACTTATGGGGATACAGCAGAAATACTGGCTGGTGGTGACAAAAATATGAAATTACAGGACATAATTCACAGTGTCCAAAGGAGAGCTTGGCTTGGAACAACCTGGAAGTGTTTTGAGGTTCCTGTTTTGGCGGTATTTACTTTTTTATGGTCCTATATGAAAACAAGGTTAAATATCTTTGAGAATGGAATTTTTATAGCTTGGCTTCTATCACCTTTCTAAACTCTACAATTTCCTTCAACGAGATGAGTCATTTGTTGTAGATGAAGCCTCTATTAATATTTCCTTTGTTCAAATAATATTTCCAGAAACTTGGAGCATTCATTTTATTCCAAAGTAATGCAGAGTATTATGAAATATATTCAGGACATAAACATTAACCTTTAGTATCTGCCCTAACTTGTAAATAGATGGAGAAGAAAATGTTATCTTCTAGCAAACCCTCCACAATATCTCTACCTTGCAGCTTTTCTTGTTTATGATTCTCTAAATCTCTAGGCATCTCTTATTGTTGAAATTACACTCTCATATTCCTTATTTATCCTGATAAACTGTAAGTGATTTCTATCTAGAAACACCTTCAGGGCCTATTTTCACTGTGTTGCAAGGTGAAACAAAAAATCATTACAGTAAAGAGCAAATGTCCTATGTTAAGACAAATGGTACTTTGAAGTACCAGTTCTCAATATCACACCCAAATTTTGCTTATTTTAATGGCAAAATTTAAAATTAGGATGGCATTTTATGAAGACGAAAGTGCTTTTGTCTTTCTAAATTGCAGTTTTGCGGCAGCGTATGAGACATGTTCTGTCTCTTAACATTCAAAATCTGTATTCATTTTACTGCTGGTCTGAGATTCTGCCAACACTGCAAGATAAATCATATTGTTATATATATCCTCATGTCTTTTGGTTTGGTTTATCTTCAAAGCGCAGCAGTGGAGCAAGCTTTTCTTCTCTTTGTGATACCTGAGAAACACAGGTAGTGCAGCACCATCCCCTTGAGGTGGTTTCACCTCATGCCAGTGTTCATGCTCCTAAAAAATAAAGAAAAGAATAAATATGCATTGCACTGTTATTAAATCATACGAGGCCAGGAAGGCTGATCCACCTGGACTGTCAGGGGTTCACCAAGAGTTAAGTACTGCCAGGTGAGCCTTGATGGAGAGGACAAGTCACCTTCCCTTTCTGACCCAAAAGCCATCTGAGAGCTGAGACCTTGGAGGAACGACTGACCCACCATCCTGGAGCTCCCCAGGGCTCAGGGTCATTCCTGAATTTCACTGTCAAGGGTCAGGGTCAAGCAAACCCTCACACCCAAGCAGTATCTCCATGCCTCCAGTACCTGGACAAGGGCAATGCATCTGTTGTCCAGGACCTCCATACACTGGGAAGGCTGAAATGTGCTTTGGAGTGGCCCTGCAAACACAGAAGGAGAATTTGTCAGTGTTCTGCCCTTCCTCTGTTCCCTCTTTGGATTGATTCCCTCTTTGGTTGATTTGGATCATACACTGACCATGAGGTTGCACCTTTAAGCACCACATATAATGGGTTTTGGCACCCAGCTGCCAGTGGCAGATGCACATGGGATAATCAGAGAACCACAGAACAACCAACAGGGTTGGAAGGGACCTTAAAGATCATCTCATTCCAATCCCCTGCCATGGGCAGGGACAACCTTCTGTAGACCAGGTTGCTCAGAGCCCCATCCAACCTGGCCTTGAAGGGCAGCTTTCCAATAACATAGAAATCACGTGGTGGGTGCTGCAAACCACGTAGGAATTGATAATTTTAGCATGCAGTTTAATTACTTTATTAAGGTAATAAAAGGGAAATGAGTATGAAAACGCAAGGTAACACAGAAAACTTGGCAACCTGGCGAATTTCTATGGACTTGCCACAAAGGCTTTTATAGAAAGAGTTCATTGTGCAGTTTATGTCGAGGCAGCCTGAGGACCTTTAGTTTAGAGCTGGAGGACAAGGTGTATTTTGTACGGTGCTGTGAATATGTTACCTGTTGAGCTGAGTGCAAACTGACCCTTTTTGTGTGGTCACAGAGCAGCTGGGATGCCATCTGCACCAAGTGGGGTGGCAGGTGATCAGAGATGGGAAGGACAAACACTCTTTGCAGCAGGAGCAGCAGAAAGGACCTCTCAGCTGTGTTTGTTCAGCTTTTCCTGGTGTTTATCAACAGCAGATGTGCTCAGGAAGTTGGGAAAGCTGACTGGAAGGGAAGAGGTGAGACTCATTGTGTGACTGTTGGTTTGTAGCACCAAACAGAAAAAAGATTCCACCTTGCAAAACGCAACGTGATAGAAGAAAAGTCAGGCTGAGAACACTGGGTTCTTTATTAATCAGCTGTTTCTTTCATACTGCTCTTATATTTTTATTTAGAAGTAAGCCAGTGTTTATCACTGACTCGCCTTATTCTTCAAATCACAATCTGTATATTGAGAATTCCTTTGTTATCATAACAGTTGTTGCTGTACATTGAATATTTTAACACATTCATGTGTTTTAGGTTACTGAAACCACAGAAAGTACTGTTAGAATCTTAGGGAAATATGTTAAAATAGACATTATTGTACCAATCCTTGCACAAAATTGTATTAGCTGATATTTTCACCTCAGAGACTCTTTCAGGGAAACTCAAAATTTTGCAATTTCCTTTTAATTATCATATAAATTAGCTGTGCTTTCGGGGAAGGTGGAGTTGGAGAGTCAAATGCTGAAGGTTTTGGTTATTTCACTCAGTTGTTAATATTTTAATGTTAGCTACCACCTGTAGAAGAAAATGAGGGTGCAAATATTCCTGCATATTCAAATGCCTCAGGGCCTGATCAGGAAATAAAAAATTGAGAAGATATTTATCCATTGCAGGACCATGCTCTAAATTACAAAATATTAAAAGGTACAATCTTCTCTGTGGCAAGGCAAGAGTAATGGGAATGCAACAAAAATCTCCTTCAGCATCTCGTGCTGCAAGCAAGGAGAGAAACTTTGCCATGAAGCGTCATCAACTGTAGCACTTCAATTTCAATCTTCAGGACTGATAGGTAGCCCCATTTAGAACAATTTGAACTGGGGTTTGGGGTTGGGGATGTATCCCTCTGTCAAAAACATCAAAAAAGAAATGAAGCATGGAAGAATCGTGCAGGGCTTGTATCATCTTAGTGGTTGCTCCTCTGCTTGTGAGTATTAGAAGTGAAAGCTCCTTTTTTTTTGCTTCTATTTTACAACACAACACCTGGTGGCCAAAGGTTCTTCCTTCCTTCCTTCCTTGGGATCCACAGCAAGCTTAATGCACCATTTGTGGCCCAACAATTCCCTGTTCCCAGTGTGAGGAAGTTTCCAGCCACACACTTGGTTTGTTTGCTTTATTTTTGCAGTGGACAGCTGGTTAAAGCCACAGAAATGCTCCATTCCCCCAGGGAAAGGTAAAAGGACAGCCTTGTGCCTTAGAAATACCATAAAACTGTCACTTTTTTTCTCCTCCCTCTGCCTTTCTCCATATTTTTTTCTATTAGCTTATTCGTCCAGCATCCTCTGAAACCCTTCAAGGCAGCTGAAGGCTGATGGTAAAAAGGATGCAAGAGAGAAAAAGGAAAAATAGTGTGTAAGAAAGGTTTAAAATAGATGATGAGAAAAAGAAATAGGCAGGCTTGTCATGTCAACACATCAACAAAAGCATGAAGGTTGATAATACCAGAGCAGAAAACAATATCCAGTTGCTACTGGAAGCTGATGGGAAGTTTGGTACAGAAAAGATGTGCAAACCCAGACACCTCCCACACGAAACAAAGAGCCAGTTTTCAGAGAGACAAGGGAAGGGCAGAAAAAAAAAAGAGCAGATTTAGAGCTTTCCTTTTTTTTTTTCCCTCCTGATTTATGAATTCCGTGAAAAGGGTGCTATTTTCTTTTCCTTTTGAAGCTGTGAGAGTCTACAGAGAATGACAGCAGTTGGTGTGCAGGTGTCATGTCACCAAAACAGAGCACTCTGCAGAGCAGGGACACCCCTCTGGACTGTCACAGTGGGATTTAGCCCATCACAAACAAACATCTGCATCAGAAATGCCTCTGAGCTCATCATCTTCTCATTAAAAGACAAGAGAAACATTTATTTCTAGAGCATGACTTTTCTTTTTGAGAGTAAGAAGTTTCAGTTTGGTTAGAGAAGTCAAATCCCATGTGTTTATCCATTTGGTTTCAAGCAAGGCTGGACTGAAGAGCTTCAGACAGAGAAATTAAACATTGGTACATTAGAAGAGAATCCTATTATTGTACTCAGTTCTGAGGTGTCACAATTACCACGTGAAGAAGGGATCTCCTGACTCCCCTTGGAGCATTGTGGGAGCAGATAAAGGGACAAGAATTCCCAATTCTGGCCCCTGTGGGAATGTTTTGGTGCCAATAAGATTTATATGGAAAACTCCACTACTCCAGGGAATCAAAGCACTGCGGAAAACAGAATATTCTGCCTCAACCTGCCTGAGTTCACCTCAATAACTTGCTTTCTCAGTAGCCTCCTAATGAATGGCAGTTTTCACTGTCTAGATGAGGAACTATTACCAATATTATTTTGTCTCCCATATCACACTCCATGGTTCCTCCAATTGCACAGGTTTTGGTAATGGCTACAGGTGGTTTGAACTGCTGAGCTTTGAGATGGCAATACTTTGTGAGCCAGCACTTTCCTTTGAGAGTGTAATTGATTGTCTAATCCAGAGGCAGCTTGAGGATACTGAATTTTCTTGCTCCTTTAAAATGAACTATGGGGCAATGTGGTGGCCTCAGGCCACTGTCATTGCTTAAAAAAAAACCCAAACAGTCCAATTCCCAGAAAATGTTTAATGCTTTGTGGTTATTCATACAGCTGCTTGTTTCCTTAGCAGTGACTTCTAGGACATGGTTTTATCTGTGGGAGCATCTTGTGGGTAATAGAGGGGAGAAAAGGGATGTCCTGTTTCCTCATCATAGAATCACAGAATCATAAAATGGTTTGGATTGGAAGGGACCTGAAAGATCATCCATTCCCACCCCCTGCCATGGGCAGGGACACCTTCCACCAGCCCAGATTGCCCCAAGCCCTGTCCAGCCTGGCCTTGGACACTTCCAGGGATGGGGCAGCCACAGCTTCTCTGCCCAACCTGTGCCAGGGCCTCACAGGAAAAAACTTTTCCCTAATACCTAATCTAGCCCTACTCTCTCTCAGTTTGAAGCCATTCCCCCTTGTCCTGTCATTAATCTCTCGTTGCTGTCAGTTATTTTGGGGTCAACCAAGTGCCTGCTACAGGAATTAACACTTTTGCTTCTTGCTTTCCTACCAGTTATTCTAAACAAACGAACACACAAACAACAATAAAAAGATGCACTGGTGTAGCTTGGGCCAATCTATCAGTGGGTATAACTGTGGCCTGGCAGACCTTTGGTCATTTGTGCTGTCTTAGGGTGTGACCTGCACCTTCTAAAGTCTCTTAAAAATCTAAATAAAGCCCGTTATTTGAGATTGAACATCTCCTTAATTTTGAAAAACAAGATACTCTGGTGAGGAAAACACTCCTCCAAGCATGAAACTCATGGAAAGCACAGAGAACCTCTCTGTGTTTAGCATTTATTTGAATGTGCTGAAACCAGACAGAATACATTTTGCCCCTCTTAGGTGTCCCTCATGGGCAACCACTGATGAGTTCAGGGTTTCCTCTTTTAACGAGACGGTCCTACATTAAAACCCCCATTCTTTTTAGGTTTTCTTGCTTTTAAGCAGCAAACCAACTCAATGCAAGAGCTCTGGCACGCAGAAAACATTTGTTTGCAGAGAATAATCCCTCCCCCATGTTTGTCACATATTTATTTTGTCTCGGCACCCTAAAAAGAGGGTCTTGTTGCTGACTCAGAAGGAGCTCATTACAGAGAGACTTCACCTCTCAGTGGCAGAAGATGTTTCCTTGAAATGATAATGTAATGAGTGTTAGATCAGTGTGTGTAGCCGTTCGGCTCTCCTTTTGATCGGCTGGAAATGCATTTGTTAAAAAGCTACTTTATTGATTTCCTGGCTGGTTTCTGTACTGTTTGGATCATCTGTACACACACACACACACATACACATCACATTTTCCCCACTTCAAAGCAGTTGATAAATTCACACTGCTCAGGAGGTTGAACAGAAAATGGAGTGAACCCTTTCTGTGGAGAACTCTCTTGTTGCCCCTCTGATAGAAGGAGTCTTAGCAGCACGCTGAGTGTCTCCTTTTAAATATTTTTAAAACAATCTGCCACAAAGAGAACAGCATATGCTAAAGCAAAAGAATATTGCTCCTGGGGGTATAAACATAGTGAGGGCTTGTGATTAAGTTTTCAGTAAGTCTAGATGAGAAAATATTACCAAGCTTGTACAGGCTCGATGGAGACCTTCTTTCCTATCAACCCATTCACATTTACAGATTCCACTTTGTTGTTTTTATGATGTGTTAACAGTAGAAGTTTGAGACACTCTCAGTGGTAAAGTGAAACGTGCTTTTCCATCTGTAGTTCCTAGAATCATAGAACCATAGAATCAGCTGGGTGGGAAGAGACCTCCGAGATCATCAAGCCCAACCCTCAAACCTAAATGTCACAGAATCAGATGCAGATATTCATTCAGGTTGGAAAAGACCTCTAAAATCATCAACTCCAACCCTGTCACTGCTTTGTCAACTGAACCAGAGCACTGAGTGCCACGTCCAGTGGTTCCTTGAGCACTTCCAGGGTTGGGGACTCCACCACCTCCCTGGGCAGCTCCTTCCAATGCTTAACAACTCTTTCCATGGAGAAATGTCATGGCCTTTGTGGGTCTTGAATCTTTCTTGGATCACAGTTTTAAAAGTAGGTGATTGCACTGAAGTGGAGATCAAAATTTTTGTTTGATAAGGTTTGAAGATATTTTATGGTTTTATTTTTTCCTTTTATTATTACTTCTTTTATTATTCCTAATCTGCTAGTTTTTTTGGATCACAAACCTGAGCAGCCACCCTTGAATTATTTAGATGAGCCTTGTGAATAGAAAACTTCAGGAACTCTTTTAACTGCTGGGTTGTAATTTGTCTTCTTCTGGCTGAGGACACTCATGCTTCCTTTCCTCCCTCTGAGTAGAGTTACTAACCTGGATTTAATATCAAGATGATGTGTTAGCAGCATCCTTTTACACCCCTGTGTTATCTATGAAATATAATCTGCAATTTACCTTCATATTTACCAGGCCATTCAAATGATCATTTTACTTAATTAAGTGCTTGGCTTTGGCTGTGCTATCAAATCACAAGATTCTGATGTGACACGGGTTTGAAGGTTTTTTTCAGGTGTTTAAATTAAAATTCCCAACCTGAAGCTTTTTGGGCTTGTGACCTTATTGCAGGTATGAAATGATGGAAATGAAATGACCCAGAAGGACTGGAGGATGTTTTCAGTATTTTGTGCAAAACTGTCCACATATGTGCAGCATCCCAGGAATCTTCAGCATGAAGAATAAAATAGAAATATTTAACAGAAACCATTTAAATTTCGATACCTGACTCCTCTATCTGTAAAACAGGGATAATAGACTTTCTTGCCTCTCAAAAGGATTGTGAAAATAAATATATTAAAGATTGCAAAGAACTGGAGCATTATGGTAATTGATACCATATGCCCAACTAAGATAGCTGGGAACAATTTCTGAAGAGGCAGGAGTTTTATTCACAGACTCCCAGAATCATTAAGGGTGTAAAGGACCTTTAGAATTCTCCTGGACTAGCTCCCCACTCAGAGCAGGGCTGCCAAATCTTCCCTTTCTCAACCTAATTCTACAAATAGTAGGTGTCTGACCTTGGAAAAGATCGAAGGTCATTAAACAAGTGGGGGTTTTATTTTATTTCACTGGCAAAATTGAAACAAAACCAGTTAGAACACAGAGCACTGTTTTCAATGCAGGGCAGAGTCTGATGCTCTGCTTCTTTAATTTGTAAAATCTTCAATATCAAAGTTTTCAGATTAATGATTTGCTGGAATTTTTACAATATTAATATCGGTTGTTTATTTATTCTTCATTTTGAGGAAAATCTAGACTGATGAATGCAATCCCAGAGCATTTCCATGTCAATAAATCAGTATTTGTCACTGGAAAATGAATGCATTTCACAGAAAAGTATTGCCAGTTTCTCTCCATTGTTTTTGTCTTTTTCTTCTGAAAATAATTAAGAGCTGTTATTTCTGGGGTGCTCCTTCAGTTAATAGATTCAGATGTATAAACAGAACGAATAAAACCAATGTTGTTCCTAAGGGAGAGTTTTTATCTCTGGACTTGTGGCAGCTTTTTAAGCAGTTGAATTTCTCTTTATTTGACAATACGTAACTTGATCTCACAAGTTGTATTTGAAAGCATTCACAAAAAATTCAGATTAATGTTTTTGGCTAGTGAATGGCTTTTTGCCAGTAGGTCTTTAAAGTTTATCCTCTGGATGATGTGAGAAGTGCAGAGAAGGGCATCTTGTTACCTGGTCCCAGATCTCTGCAGGTGACAACATTATCTTCTTGGATGCAAGGTGGATTTGATTCTTGAGGTGAGAAATCTCTCCATGGTAGATCCCACACCTACAGAACACTGGCCCGTGTTCACATGGGGCTGTTTGTCAAAGTGGTGGGGTAACATGCCAGGGTTTGCTGGGCTGCCTTGGCCAATGATTAGCAGGAAATGATCTCCTCAGCGTGTGGAGAAGGTCATTTTTTCAACAAACAGGCACACTCAGCTTGTGTGTTGTGTTTGCCAGTGAATCAAAATGCTGTATTGATGATGTTTTGAAGAGGGTTTGCCTTTCCCTCTTTCCATTGTGATTAGTTTGACAAAAGATACATAAAGAAGATATATAACGCCCAGAGGAAGGTATGCAGTGCCCAGAGAAGCTGTGGCTGCCCCATCCCTGGAAGTTCCAAGGCCAGGTTGGATGGGGCTTGAAGCAACCTGGGCTGGTGGAAGCTGTCCCTGCTCATGGCAGGGGGTGGCACTGGGTGAGCTTTAAGGTCCCTTCCAACCCAAACCACTCTGTGATTCTGTAAAGGACACAAAATAGATAAGAGTGTTTTGTGCAAACAGTGGGAAGTGCTTCAGCTGCCACATTTGTCAGGAGGTGAGAAGGAAATCTGAAGGCATGAAATGCAAGATAAAAGTCATGCAGGCTGACTCCACATATGCTTCAGTGGTAATTTAGTTCTATCAAATCAGTCTTGATCTTGACATAATTTTTACATAATTGTTTATTCCTTAATATTTGAAGACCGTGATATGTTTTTTTTGATCCTTGGACAGTCACTGAAATCAGTCTTTCAAATGCTTATGCTGAAAATTATGCCTGTTCTTTTACACTGTGGATATCTATCTATCTATCTATCTATCTATCTATCTATCTATCTATCTATCTATCTGTCTATCTATCTATCTATCCTAGTCCAATGTATTACTCACCATCTTATGATCAAGGTAGTTTCTGTGATAAGTCTCTCTCCAGTGGCCGCTGAGGACGTGGTTTTGAGTGATTATGGATTGATGGTGGGACTGGATGATCTTGAAGGTCTCTTCCCATCTTGATGATTCTGTGAAAACAAAACAAACAAAGAAGGCAAACAAAAATGTTCAATTTTAATAAATACTTTCCTGAATATTTATATTACACCAAGATAATCTATAAGAAAGTTATTCAGCTGATGGGAGTACTTTTAAAAAAGGCATGTTGTACCTCTCATGTTTGGAGAGGTAGATCTGGTTGTACTCTTTCACCTTTCAGAGACTGAAGCATCACTTCTCTAAATGATATTTTTACCCTTTGATCAGCTGTCACTCTCATTTCTCTCTTTCTTTTCAGACCATTGAGTCCTTTGAATGCTTAGTGCTCTGCAGAGAAATTCAGCCCCATGTTGGAAGCTTTTCTCTCTACACCTCATTAAGCATATAAAAATACATGAATATATTTTTTGTACATATACATATATTCTTAGTGTTACTTTTCCATAGAAAAAGTTCCTTTTCCTGCCACTGGTGTGTCATGAGTGTAAGGGGAAATATCTGATCCCGAGGTGGGATTAACAACCCAACAGATGATGTCTCTCTCTTGCATGCACTGGGAAATACCCACAGTGGGACAAAGGTTTTGAACCAGGCCTTCAAAGCAGAGGGTTCCTTAACTTTGACAATCTGCTAATCCAATATATGAGGAATGGACAGCTTCATTCTGAGGCAAATGGTGCTCATGAACTAGTCCATTATTATTATTACTATTGTTATTATTTAGATTTTGTACTGTTGTAGCTTCATCTCTTTCAGTCCTTCACTGTTTGAACTATGTGAGGAATGCTGTGCATTTCCCATTGGAAACAGAGCTGGTATAAGGCTGTGTTATGTCCTGTTTGTTAAAACTACTGTCGTTTTTGTTCTGACAACTGAAAATTGTGACACCTCTGATCAGGTTACAAACACCAAGGACTGTTTATGGATGTGTGCTGTGGCTTGGAAAAAAACCAAACAGAGGGAATGCTAAGCAGAGTTTCTGGTGTGCATGTTTACTGAGAGAGGGAGGGATGGAGGGTGCAAGGAGAAGTCAGTTTAGCACCACTGTCTCATGTCCTGTTGCTATGAGTCCTTCTCTGGACCTACTCCAACAGGTCCGTGTTTTTTCTTGGACTGAGGACTCCAGTGGATGCAGTACTCCAAGTGGGATCTCACCAGACTAGGAGAAAGGGTCAGAATCAACACCCTTTAAATCTCTCCACTGATTTCTTCTGCAACAAAAAGGTTTTCTCAATCTAAGTGCATTTCTATTGCAAACCTGAGACAGAAACTGCTGTTGTTCCTGAACTGTTCCCAGCTATACTGGAATCAGCAGTCTGCAATCAGCACTGGTGAGATCATGGCTGAAATTGCCTCTTAGTCTCTGTGCCAAAAAGGATATGGCAAGTGAGAGCTCAGATAAAAGTGCTGAAAAAGCTCCCAAGTAATCTGACGTGCTGAAAATACACCTCACTGTGAATAAGTTACAGAGCAGGATGGTTTTTGCTAGTCCAAGACAATGTTTAGCTTTCAAGGATGATTTTAACATGATATAAGTCTCCAGTCAGGGAGAAACAGCTAATTTCAGGGAAGTGCAATGAAATCTGGAAACTGCAGACTTGACTGTTAGATTGTTTAGAATTAGTAAGTTTTTAGAGCATCTTCCACCTCAAAGGTAGCCCTGGCTGATAAAAGCATTGGAACACAGTGGGAGGTGTTGTGATCATTTCCGTACTCTGTTGTGTCCCAGTCCATTCCTCAGGTAACCTTCTAAAAGGTATGTTTGGGACAGCTGAGAAGTAGTGAAGACAATGCCAAAATCACTGAAGCAAGATTCCTGCACCCTGGGAGAGCAGAGGTGAGGTTAGATGTTGATAATGGCCATGAGAAATGTTCTTATGTAGGTTAATCGCTTTCCTAAACCAAGGGTAAGAATGTTCTCTACTCCACCTGGCCTTTGGCCAATTTGCTTAATGTAATTAAAGTTGCATCAGAGTGAAGGCAATGATTGCAGCCAACTTAAAGGGTTGTTAGATAGGGCTCAGTGGCCACACCTCCATGGATAAATAAACCAGGAGTAGGGAGTGAGATGGAATGCCAGACTGTCCAGTGCTCACTGTGTAAATGCTGCCCAGTTGTTAGTGGGCTCTTGGGCATGATTTTGGCCAGTGCCAGCCAGCAAGCATGGCCTGCAGTGCTCAGAGGAGACCATGCACTTCCCAAACACACAGCATGGGCAAAACGGCACCAGGGATGGGTCCTGCCATCCTACGCCGTCATCACCCGTGTGAGAGCTGGTGAACCTTTGATACTACTCAGAAAGTACATGAAAAAAATCCCATTTTACATTTGTGTCACTGAATCCCATTTGTGGACTCCTGATCTCTGTAGGTGTTCAAGGCCAGGCCAGATGGTCTAGTGGAAGGTGTCCCTGCCCTTGGAACGAGATGATCTTTAAGGTCCCCTCCAGCCCAAACCACTCTATGATTTCATGATTATCATTTATTACCTAAATAGGAAAATGGAAAATGGTTACTAAAAAAAAATAGAAAAGGTGTTATTTTGAGCCATATTTAGGTATGGCCCCCAGGGCAGGTGGGACACTGCTGGTGGTCAGCAGAGCAGCAGTTTTCTTCTGCAGCCTTCCCAGCCTGTGTCCTGCTGACTGAATATAAATACACCAGCAGTGCGGAGATTCTAATACTGGAGCTGCTCAGAGGCTTGAAGGGGGACAGGCTTTTCCTCCATTTATGTTTCAATGATGATTCCCGTATTCTGTCATTTGTGTGTGACCCCATGATCAATATGGCATCTTTTTTAAAGCCTCTTGTCAATAGCTGGGACTGTAGCAGAGTGAGGCCTGGATGTTCTCTCTTATTCCATGTAGTGACAGGACAAGGGGGAATGGCAGAGTAGGGTTAGATTAGATATTGGGAAGAAATTCCTGCCTGTGAGCGTGGGCAGTCCTGGCACAGGTTGGGCAGAGAAGCTGTGGCTGCCCCATCCCTGGAAATGTCCAAGGCCAGGCTGGACAGGGCTTGGAGCAGCCTGGGCTGGTGGAAGGTGTCCCTGCCCATGGCAGGGTGTGGGAATGGATGATCTTTAATGTCCCTTCCAACCCAGGCCACTCTATAATTCTCTGATCCTTGGCTCAGCTTTGCCCTTGATAGAGTGATTCTTGAAACAGCCCTTTATTTATTGGGTTTTGTGCTGCAGCTGATGCTCCCAGTGCAGGGATGGGTTTACATTGTCACAGGGAGTGCATAGTTGGCTTTCTTCAAGGCACTGTTCCTCTCATGCAGCTGGACCCTGCATGTCCCTTGTGTGGACCATGCAGTGCAAGGCTGGCATTGCAGTCCTGCAGGATCACAGTGGGCTCAGCTGCTCACCCTCCCTGGAAAAGGGCTGCTTGTTCCAGCTGCCTGAAGGGCTGCAGTGACACAGACTCTGCAAGCACAGTCCTGCAAAATTCAGGCTCTGCCTGCCTGGTGGCATTCTGATAGAAATGCCTCTGCCAGTTCACAGAGGCAGAGAGGCACACAGCACATTTGTGTTTCTTCAGCATTGTTCTCCCTTTATTTCCTTGAGGAGTCGTTTCTTGCTGGATAAGAACCAGAGAAAGGATGGAAGTCTAAACAAATGTGTCTTTGGGGAGAACAACCTGATGACTCAAAGGAATTACCTAGAGTCGGTTTAGCAGGTTCTTTTGGCTGCAAAGTGCTATTAGTTTCTGTCTTATAGCAAGTGGAATGTTTTTTCCTCTGTCTGGGCCTTTTTTTTTCCATCTGAAGTCAGTCTAATAGAAATCAACACTAAAGCAAAAAGGCAAAATAGACCACTTTTGTAAACAGCAGAATTGAGGAACCTGTGCCCAATGAAGGGCAATGAAGCTGGTTAAGGGTCTGGAAAACATGTCCTATGAGGAGTATCTGAGTGTTTATCCTGGAGAAGAGAAGGCTCAGAGGAGACCTCATTGCTCTCTACAACTCCATGAGAGGTGGGGGTTGATCTGTTCTACCTTGTCTCAAGTGGAAATGACAAGAGAAAGTGGCCTTAAATTGCACCAGGGAAAGCTCAGATTAGATACAAAACAAAAAAATTTCCCTGAAAGAGTGGTCAGGCCTTGCAATAAGTTGCCCAGAGAGCTGGAGGATTCCCCATCTCTGGAAGGGTTCAGGAGGCACCTGGATGTGGCCCCTGGGGACATGGATTAGGATGATTCTGGTGGTGCTGGTGATGGTGGGACTGGATGATCCTGAAGGTCCCTTCCAACCTTGGTGCTTCTGTGGAGCAGTGGAGTCATTGCCTCTTTTTCAGTCACAAAAGTAACTTAACAAAACACTGCAATTATATCTCTGATTACTCTTTTAAGGCATATGAGGTATTGTCTAAATTCATGGGATTTGACAAGTGGTGAAGCTGAAATACCTCGTTTAAAATGTCAAAAAGGCCCCCAGAAGAAAGAAGCTAAAAGTGACTCAGGGAAATTGATACAATTTCACTATTCCATTGAGGCTTCTTCTGCTGAGAAAGATGGTTTATTAATGAATATGTGAAATCTTTGGACAGTCCTGTTTTTAACTCCATTCTCATGTTCTTTTCACACACAAATATGTTGTAGGCTTACTTTTACCTCTGCCTTTCATGCTTGTAGGAAATGCTTATTGAAAAGAAAGAATAGAGCTCAAGGCCAGAAACCTGTCAGTGTTACAATGAGATGTTCTGTACTTCCTAAGCCTTTCTGTCTCCAAGGGAATGTTTTGTTATCCAAGGTGAAATTTTGGAAGGCGGGTTCATGTGCATGTGCACACACATGTATGTTAGTGACAAAGACTGAGGACCAAATTCCTTTCTTTCCCCCCACGGCCCCAGGGTGAAACACACTGGATTAATAGTCGGTGTTCCTTGCAGTTAATCTTTGCCTGCAAAACAGCCACAGGTGAGAATTCACTGACCCAGAAAAGGGAGAAACAAAATCAGTCAGGGAGCCTGTGATAGCACATCTGACAGACCTCTGAGCCCTGCTGGCATGGAGGGTGTGCTCTGCTTTGTGGTAACACCAGTAGGGAGGCAAAATTGGAATGAATGTGTTGCATCTTTGCTGAATCACTGGAAATGGATCTGGGCAAACAAAATTCTCAATGTTGGTTTATTTGGCTGGACAGTCTTGGAATGTTTGTAAAAGGAGGACAATGGGCCCTGTGCTTAATACCTTGAAGGATCAGTGAAATTAAGTGGGATCATCTTCAGCATCTTAATACTTTCCTTTTTTTCTTAATTTTATGGGGTTTATTTGTGGTTTGGTTTTGCTTTTGTTGGGATTTTTTTTTTTGGCCTTGCAAATGATTCAGAAGAGCATATTGTACATGATGTATATAGCACATATCATGGAATCATAGAATGACTTGGGTTGGAAGAGACCTGAAAGATCACCTTGTTCCAACCCCCTGATATGGGCAGGGACATCTTCCATTAGCCCAGGTTGCTCCAAACCCCATCCAACCTTGCCATGGACACTTCCAGGAATGGGGCAGCCACAGCTTCTCTGGAAAACCAGAGTCTCATGACCCTCACAGGGAAGGATTTCTTCCCAATATCCCATTTATCCCTGCCCTCTGGCAGTTTGAAGCCATTCCCCCTTGTCCTGTCCCTCCATCCCTTGGAAATTGTCTCTCTCCATCTTTCTTGTGGCTCCTTCAGGTCCTGCAAGGCCACAGTGAGGCCCCCCCAAAGCTTCTCTTCTCCAGGCTGAACAATCCCAGCTGTGCCAGCCTTTCCTCCCAGCAGAGCTGCTCCATCCTCTGCCCATCCTGGTGCCTCCTCTGGACCTTCTCCAGCAGTTCCATGTCCTTCCTGCCCTGTTGTGCTGTGTGTACCCAGAGAGTCACAAACTTAGAAGACTCCCACACCATATACATGGGCATCTTTTTGGAAAAGTACCTGTCACAAATTGCCTTTACATGAGCAGTAATGCAATTTCATGCACCTGTACAGCAAAGCAGGGCTGGTGCCAAGAAGTCATCAGATTTTTCTGTGGAAATTGAGAAGCTGCAAGTACTGAAATGACAGACTGTAAACACAGAAGAGCCATCAAACTCACTGAGCACTTTGCCTGAGAAAGAACAGAATTATATAGCAAATTAACCCCTTAAATGCCATAAAGACTTTCAAAAAAGTCAGACAGGTGTTTTGATGCAGATAAATGTCCTCCCTAACTTCCTGAAGAGAAGTCCCTTGGTGTGTTGGCTATGAGACAGGAATACATGGCATATAAACATCATGCACTTGTGTGTGAATATTTTCCTCTTAGTGATACTTCCTTTTCTTCATGCCTGTTTATCCTCCTTGTTTGCTGCTAGGACTGAATGAGCAGCTGCCTTGCTCTGGTAGATGACCTATGGACTCATATCTTTTTAATTTCTTTCCCTTGGTCTTATTTTACTATGGTGAATTTTGAGGAGCGATGTGTTGCACCATGTGTTGAGTAGATATTAACACAAGAAAAAGAAACAACTGATTAACTTTGCAGCTTCAGTATAAAACTATTTCTGATTCAATTGCTGGGGGAACGGAATAGTTCTTCCATCTCCCTTTCCCTGACTTGGTTCTTTTGAAGAGGTGAATACATCTCTATTTGAATATTTCAAAATTGAGGAAAAAAAAATTAACAGAATGGAGTGCCACCATAAATGTTCTCACATGAAACAGCGTCCGTGCACGTGCCAGGAAAATGCATTAAAGTGACAGTAGGTGGCTGAATGCATCAAAAGAAATCAGATTTGACATACACTGAATTATGATAGCAATGTGTTAACTTTTTGTATTGCGACTCAAAGGGGAAGAGATCTATCAGTATGCAAATTGACTTCATGCTAAACCAAGCATCTTCTGGTATGCAAAATTAAGCTGTGTGTATGAGGCTTGTCGTCCAATTCAGGTTCAAAGGGTTACTTTGAAGTAACGTGTGTTATGTGAATGGAAATTGTCATGGGTGAATATTGAGCAAACATCGGCTGGTGCCTTGCAGGGAAAAGAGGATATGTTGGTCTGTTTCGTTAAGAGGCAAATTAAGAGTAACTTGTGACAAGTTAACCAGATGCTGGTTAAAAATACAGTAACATTCACAGAGTAAGATAACTAGAAGGTGTCAGCAAAAGGAGTAGAATACAAGCAGCAGAGCACTTCAGCTTGCACGGCAAAAGTAGCTCTGTATTCAGAAAGAGCTGCATAAACTGGCTGTGGCCATTGAGGCACCTGGAAAATCCTGTGTACAGGGGCTTCTTGAGCAGGGAATGCAGGGATGAAGTCAGGGATGGGATGGAGGAAATTGTGCATCAAATGGAGCGACAGCAGAACTGAGCACAGGAGCTTGTGCACTGCTGTGCCCACCTCTTAAATCACAAAGAAGAAACAGAAATCGAAATGCCATTTGGAGCGTTTCTGGACATGCTGATGCTAAAAGGCAGAGATAGTGTAGCCTTCCCGAGTCTGAATGTTTCTGTTCTGAGGGTGGCAGGGAAGCGTTTCCTCTCAGCGTAACATGAGAAAAGCTGGGAAATGTTCCTGTGCTGGCGACTGACTGGCCACATGAAATATAGCCCACAGCCATAGCCCATAAATCTGTTTAACTCAGAGAAGTTATTTTGGGACCTGCCACGGTATCTGTCTCTTCTTGTTCTTTAACATACCTAATGACAGGAGAGTGGCTGCAGAGTGCCCTGTGTGCACGTTTCCAGGGTGTCACTGTAGCATCCTCTGTGCTGTGGAAGCCGCTCTGTGCCCACGCAAGAATGCTGTTCACTGGTGCTTTATTTTGCAGCAGTAGGTGAGGGCTGCAAAGTGTGGGTGACATCAGTTTAGCACAGTGTTTTGCTTCTTCAGCTGGCCTAGAATACGCCTCAGACCTCACTCTGGGTAGAGAAAGGAGGGCAGATTCGCCCAGCTGTGAATTTTAGAAGCTGCCTCATACAATGCACGGGGTGCTGGGGGGAAGGAACTTTGTGCAGCCTCAGTTCTAGGACAGAGCGGGGTCGTTATCCCATTTAACTCCCTGTTCTGACAGCCAGGAATGGCTGTTTTCTCTGGTAATAACAATTTGTTTTTATGGCACCTGCTTTGGGAGGCAGCCAGATTACTTTCCTATTGCCAGCTGTAACCTCTGCCTTAATGTGCATCTCATCCAGGCACAAGGTTTTGGTTTTTTGTTTTCTTTTTGGAAAAAGCAGCAAAGCATTCTGAGATAATAATCAATCTGCAAGCAACAAAGTTATTAGCAGCTAGTGAAGGGCACTGTCTTCTAGTTATCTGTGGTTTGGATCTGCATTCACTAAAAAATGCCACAGCTCTGCTAAGAATGATAAGCCCCTTCCCCGCTTTTCTTTATTCATTTTTAGAAATGGTTGTATGCCCGCTGGGTACAGGATCTGAGTAACTGGACTTGTGCCACTCAGTAATTTCACCAACCAGCCACTCAGTGTTTGAATTTAGCGGTGGCAACACCAGGTTAAACACAATTGATGCTGGATGGTTTAATTTTCCTATTTTTCATTTTTCATATTACCTGGTCTTTCATTTTAAATGGTACTGACAATGCAGCATATTATCCTCCGCATTTGATGGATGGTATTGCTGGAATGATGTTTCGTGATCCAAGTAAAACTGACAAGAGCATAACAAAGCACAAATAGAAAACAAACCTTCGCTGACCACAAATTGGGTGTGCAATTACCCAGTTTTGGAAGGGAATCTCTCTCGTTGCAAATGGTTTGCACATTGTAAATTCTTTTGCCTAATGAAAAATACCTCATCAAACATGCTTTAGGTCTAAGATCAGTGCACATTTAACCAAGAGTTAATTAAGTTAACAGGGTTTAGAAATGAACATAATGCACAGTTTGGAATTTTCATTCTGGCATGATTTGCATTTGGCTGAAACACCGTGTAATTGGCAAGCACGGGGAAGGTGAGTTGCTCTTTTCATGCTGTAAATGAGTATTAACTATGCTCAGGGCTTTGGTTAAATTAATTGGTTAATTTTTTTCTGGACATCACTAGAATCTGGGTGTGTCCAGAATTACAAAGGATCCAGCTGTGGAGGCAGTCAAAGTAATAAGAAAAGAGGTTACTGGGTTAAAAGCTGAGGTTGGGGAGAGAAGGGAGAGAAGAGATGCTGTATCTGTGTGCATTTTGTTGCAGAGGAAACAGTGGGAAACTAAGACCACATAGACCAAGCATTCAAATTGTCTCTTTTTGCCAGGGGCCAAATGATGCACTCTGATTGACTCGTTAAATGGGGGTTTTTACTCTCCTTTGAATCCCTAAATAGACAAATACTGCTGGAAAAAAAAAAAAAAAAGTTTGAAATTTCAGACAGTCCTCTTTTCAGTGTTTGCCACGTTCCCCCATCTTTTACCAAGCAAACCAACAATGAAATGGTGATGCCCTGCCAAGAACGTGACACACTCTGCTATTCCAAATAACAGGAACACAGCCTGGGAACACTCTGTGCTTCTGGGGGAGCTGAGGAAGGCTCTGATGGCCCAGGCTGCCCGAGGGAGCAGCTCCATGTGCAGCCTGGCCCTTGAGCACTGCAAGGTGTAGTTATTGTCACCTTCTGCCTGTGATGTTCGTCAGGGATGCCCAACTCAACAGTGGCTGGCCAAAGAAAATCCAGGTTGTGAGGACAGGTCCCAGTTTCCACTTTTTAGCAGCCTCTGCTTCCTCAATTTCTGCAGCAAGGTCTTGACTCCCTGACCTTCATGTGATCTGTCTTCTCTCATCTCATTCATAACTGTGCCAGCTTACTTCTCAAAAGGAGAGAGCCAGCTTTCTTCTGGCAATTTCTGCTCTAGAGCTGGTTTTGTTTTCCTGTGCACATTTTGGCCATCCCTCTAGCAGCCAGAGAATGCCCTTCTCCAAGCTTCAGTGACAGGAAAAGAGGAAACCACCTCAGGCTGTGCCAGGGGATATCCAGATTGGATATCAGGAAGAACTTCTTCATGGAAAGGGCATTTAAGCACTGGAAGGGGCTGCCCAGGAAGGTGGTGGGGTCCCCATCCCTGGAAGTGTTCAAGAAACAACCTGATGTGGCAGTCAGTGCTCTGGGCTGGGGGACAAGGATGGTCTTGATGATCCTGGAGGTCTTTTCCAGCCTTAATGATCCTGTGAGCCAATGTGTGTGGTTATATCTGGGTTTTTAGGTGTCAGAGAGCAATTGAAAGGATTTCCCCTACCATATAGGCTTGTAAAGTTGGGGCAGAAAAAAGCGCAACCAACACAACAAATCTAGTCCCAGGTGCAGAAAAATGGTATTTTTGTGCACGGGGTTCTGTGCATTTTGTTGTTTATTGTTTCCTACTTCTCTTCAGTCTTTTTATTTCTGGTTTCTTTGTGCTCACGGTCTCCCTGCCTTATTAACTGTGCAGTGCCATCCCGCTTTGCTGGTGGTGACAGGCTGTCACGCCGCTGCAGAGCCCCACTAGTGACAAACCCTGACTCATCGCCCGGTGCTGGGCCAAAAACCACAGCTGGAAAAATCAGGAATCCAACCTTTGAGGATGAACCAAAACTCCTTCAGCTCCACTGCTCCCAAGGTGGCTGAATCACAATCCCTGGGCTGCAGCTCCAGTGGTCTGTTGAGCTTCTCCATGGTCATATTATTTTTTTTCCTCCCTTTTTCCCCCTTGTACTCAATGCCTCTCTCCACCAAGCCATGTTCTCTAGGAATGCCACTCTTCCCAATGCATTAGCCCATTGGGCACTTGGAGAAGACTGGAAAAGAGCAGTAGTGGGGAATTTTGCATGCCCCTAGGAAGGGTTACGGGCAGGGACAGGGTGGATTTGCTTAGAGCAGCTGAGAAAATCCGAGAGCTTCACTGCTTTGGGTGTCTTTAAAAAAAAATATAAATAAAGAAATAAATCAGTTGTGTCATTATTTCTTTCCTGAAAGTTATGGATGGTGGTCGCACCGTAGTGGAAAACACTACATCAAGTTGATGGGAAGAACCCAGAGGAGGTGAACGATGTCACTTGCCAGGGGGACTAATTTTATTTTCCAGAGAGGGAGATAAAAAAGAAGGTCATCCAGTACAAAGCTGGGAAGAGGCAGAAATTGTGTTTTGCCACTTAATTAACAGCCACCCCATCTATAGCCTGTAGCTGTCCTGCAGTCCCATAGCTGGGAGCAGAACCTGTGTTTTCTACCCCTCAGACCTCCCAAAACATGACATGAGGTATCAGAGAGTGTGACAGATCACCAGCATGGGAGACCTGTGCTGTCACATGTGCTACCCCTAGCTGATCAGTTTAATTCCTTAATTAATTATTGATAGAGACTGAGGCCTCCACTGCTTTTATTTTTAAAATTTAGTTTTAATTAATTGGTGGAGGAATGCAATGGTTTATTTGGGGATGGGGAAAGAGAGGGATAAAAAGAGCTTTCCTTAATTAAACCTGTTATTCAGGGCTGAGTTTTTTTTTTGGGAAGCATTTGAATGAATATTTCAGAGGACTTCATTAAAAAGAAAAAAAGAAAGAAGCCCACAAAACATCAGCCTTATAACAATGATCAAAATGGGAGAAACGCTGATGAAAACCAGGAAGAAAGAGAGGGGAGGCGAATATGAGGGGACAACATTTCAATAAATGGACCCCTGTTCTCCTCAGAAGGTCTGGCTTCCCAGGCAGCGGTGACTGGAGAAATGAGATGACAGCTTTTCCCTCCCCCATCTGACTCTGCCCCTGAGGACTGGAAGATGCTTCATTTGATCTGCTTTTGAGTCCTCCCCCCACCCTCTCGAATCTCCAGGGATATTTTATCACTCAACATTGTTAAAATTTAGATGTTGTCAACCCGCTACCTTAGCGGAGTTTGTACTTCTTTTCTGTCTTCATCAAAAGGTAAAGCAAGTAGAGGATCCAAAATACACACAAACCCAAGTTTTTAAAGGCAAGCAATAAGCAAACACAGGTTTCAGGAAGCAGAGGCTTCTGCAGGCTCCACATTCTGCTTTTCCATGGATCAGTGGGTTAACTAAAGCCTATGAGAAGGCTCTCGGTTGTGTGATGGTTGTGACAGGTATTAGATTGGAGGGAAAAAGAGACAGAAAGAACTATCATTCAAAATGACACAAGCTTGGTGCTTACAAAAGAGGAGAAAAAACCCTGAGCTTAGACAGAAAAATGTTCCCCCTGTTTACTGTTGTTTCAAAGCATCAGTGGGCACCAGGAGATGAGCTGGATGCTCAGCCTTTCCTTCTCAGCTAAAGTTTATTCATAGAGTTTGTTTGTTCATATAGTTTTTAAAAATATAGATTGCCCCCTCCTGAATTAGGAAAAAAAAAAGGCACTAAAATTAAACCTTATAGAAAGTCCTCTTTGGGTGATCACAAACACCTCCTGATGTTTATAACTTTTCAGGACTGTGAGATTCCGTGTCTGGATACCCTTAATGTTCTTTGATGAGCCAGTATTGGGGTGGGCATTTCATTACAGGAGGTAAAGAGGTGAATGATGTTCTGTAAAAATAAGCTTAATGAAGCTGCCAGAAGAAGCCCTAGGTTTGAAAAGCTGGCAAAAACTGCTGCAATTAAGGCCTGCAGTGGAATATAATCCCCATTTGCCATTAGTGCCATTGTATCCTGACAGGAAAGAAGAGGAAGCAGCTCACTGGACTTAAGACTCTGCATGAAGATGTATTCTGTGATTTAATGTGGAATTTTGCCAGCTGTTTGTTTTATCTTAAATATAATGCAGGGTGGAGGGGAATTGTATAGAGAAGGGATTGGCAACACCTTGTCCCGTGATGTCCCTGTGTGTTCAGTTCCAATCTTGGGGTTATGATTTCAGAATTTCAAGCCTCAACATGATTTTTGGTGCTTGAGGATGCACAGTTGACGGCTGCAAAACCATGAGAGAAATCTGGAGATAGGGAATTTAGGGCTTTCCTTAATGGGGAATGCCTTAATCAGCCTGTTCCTCCTGCTTTTGTGAGAACAGGTCATCAGTGATGCTCTGGCCAAGCTCACCTTTCCCTCTCACCTTTCCCCTTTAGATTTAGCACCTCAAAGAAGTCCATAAATAGTCATATGGCTACTCATCTTAATGCAGTGCAAAGCTGAGATTCAGGTTAGCACAGGGACTTTACAATTTCATGATTATTATTTTTTTGTGTTAGCTACCAGGCCTCTCTTCTAAATTCTGCTGTGGTCTCGGAAATGACACTGCCTGAGTTTATGTTCACATTTCATTTTCAGGGCTGTGTTCACAGGCTAGAAAATAGTTAAATAATGAAGCTTTAGCTTTAGCTTTAGAGGCAGCACTGCTGTAGGGGAAAGATTCAGCAGCAAATTCTACAAGTGTGGGGTCAGAACATACAACATTTTTTGAGCTCATGCCTAATTTGGGGGAAGCACAGAAGTGTAGGAAGATATTCACAGTCCAAAGACTAAAAAGATATCCTTTCTTGTCTTCCATACTTCCATTAGGGGTTGAAACTAGGTGGATACACAGGCTTATTTTTATTTAAAGCTCAAATATTTAGTGTCCAATTGAATCAAAAGGCTCTTTTGGAAACACATGGTGTACAGGCTGCAACCAGCAACAGTGCTGGGAGGGATGCAGAGAGAACAAGCTGGGTTTGAATTCCTCTGGCTAAGAGACTGCTCAGTGTGAGCTGCTCGAGGTTTTTCCCTTTCCCTTTCCCTTTCCCCTGGAACATTGCAATAAGGAGCCTCTCTCCTTTTTGATAAGATTGACTTGCAAATGGATTAGTTTGAAGAACCAGGAATAAATGAGATCTGCAAAGGTTCCTCTTTCCTCTTAGGGTTAATCCTCCCCCCCCCTCACACACACACATTCATTTTTGTGCTGCAATATCAACAAAGACTTGACTACAGGAAAATCAAAGCAGCTGGGGTGGGGAGAACAAGGGGAAACAAACAGAAGGTCAGGAGTTGTATTTATTCCTGCACATATTTGCTTATTTTCCCTCCCCTTATGCCTCCTTTATGTGATTTTTAGCAGTTTCCATCAGGTAGCACACTATCTGATGCAGTGTCATTACATTGTAGAAATTGCAGCAGTTTTGCAGTTTCCTAGATGTCATTCTGCCAGATATGTGAGCCTACAGCAGTTTGCATTTGTTACCCTTTCTGGTGTGCTCAAAATATCTTCTAGTATTCATGCAGAGATATGAAAGATTGCTTCCCATAGCGATGAATTGAACCAGCTTGTCATAGCCATAAAAATCAATGTATTTTTGGAAAGGGGAGACGTATGAGGAATAAACTAGAATCTGGGGATTCTCAGCTTCTTATAGTGCTGTCAAAATGCTGAATTATTAAGATAGAAGTCATGGGTCTTAAATGAGCATTTCCAGTCTACTCTCCATTTTGGTCAAAGGAGATCTCCAATTAGGAAAAGGGGCATTTGTGATTCCACTGATAATGTCTACATTTCACATACGACTTGTGCCGTGTGTCTTGTTCCATGACATCTGGCTGTGATTAATCTCTGCTGTTCTCCTGGCTCAGAAAGAAATACCAATGTCTGAAAAATAAAAGGTGTTTTTCTCTACATTGCCCCTTTCTCTTCAGGCCTTTACAGAACATGTACGTCTGCATTTTTTTTTCCCCTCCAGTACTGTGTTTTCTGTTCCTGAACACTGGTGCTGTTTTACAGTGGTAGTAAATGCACAAACACTGCAAAGCACCTGGGGAAAAATCCTCACCTGCAGCAGGCTCAGCTAGTGCTCCCTGCCCTGCATAAAACCAGAGGCAAGCTGAGAAAGAGGAAATAAAATAATGACTTTTGTGGGAGAAGGCATTTTGTTGCAACAGATATATCTCATTAGTGCTGTGATGACATTAGATGCCAGGATATTCCATTTTAACTAGATCATAAATTTGACTTTGCCTCAAGGATTTATCATCAGTGATGCCTGTGTTCCAGTAGCTTCTTTATGGTTTGCAATCTCAACTTCAGCCTCCTTAACCAGCACATGTTTTATCTAGAAATGGGAACTTGGTGCTCTTGTAAATTAGGATTGGAGTGCAAAGCTGGATTTTTGTTGCCTCCCTCCTGTTGACAAATGTTCTTCCTTTTAATCTATCTAGCTGACAAGGAAATGAATTAAACATTAGCTGAATTGGTGAAATAAGTGTTGAAATCCTTTCGTTGTGAAAGCAAAAAGCATTTCACCTGGCAGGTGTTTAACAGGCATTTGGTAGGTCAAGATTGAAGGCAAATGGGATTATTTTGTTTTATTAAATATGGAAGAAACCAGCAAAATTTTTCTTGATCATCTTTTCTCTAGCAATTTCTTCCCTTATGAAAATCTCATTCTCCATCTGCAGCAATTACAAATGTCATTTTAAACTCTTCAGAGGAAAAAGCAGAGAGGCAGAGACACAAGAGTAAGTAGTCTAAGTAATTAATCAAGTACTCTAAGTAATTAATCAATTTAAGGAGAAGCAATATGGCAAAATGTTGGATATGGGTAGCTTTACCTAACTACTACCACAGAGCTATTGATAATATTCTTGAGTACCAGAATTTTAATTTATCAAGTGAACCCCATACTAATGGTACTGATTTAAATGTACCCTTGCTCATATAATTGCATTCCAAGGTGGAAATGAGGTCTATGGTGGGGACTTTCCCCTTGAGTAGCATCTCACAGTGCTTCTATAAATCAAATATGTGAGTAATTGCAGCTGATTGATGTCATAAGGTGCCCTCACCAAGCCAAACTCTTTTTCATTGAAAGTTTCCTGTATATAATGGACTGGGTTTCAGTGCTGTAAAAATTCTCTCATTAATTTAGTGGTTTTTCCCCCCATCTTAACAGAAAAGTGTGTCAAAAGGCAAAATTGAAATGGTGAGGTTAGAAAGAGCAAGCTGAAGACGCCAAATGATCATAATACAAAATCCGTTACTTCTGCTGTAAGGACAGCTGGATAATTTTTGGATCATAGATGTAACATAAAAAAATCACAACTGGAGTGATCACTTTCACAGTAATGAGCTCAGAACTCCTTCCTTTTATCCGTGGGATGCTTTACTGGGGGGGTTTTCAATGTACTTGCTCACGATTCAGTGGGGTTCGTTTTGGTTTGTTTGTTCTCTCATCACTTTGGCAGCTTTGACTCCTCCAGCTCATGCAGGTCCTTCTGATCTAGGAAATCCCAAGAGAGGGCATTTGCTTCCTTTGGAACGGGGGGCTAATTTTCACACCATAACAATCCAGGAGAGTATAAAGGAATCTCTTTGAAGCCCAGCCCATCAGTGCACGAGGCGCAATGAATTGAGGCTGTGGCACCTCCTTGCAGACAATATCCCTCTGCTGGGGCCTGGGGCAGGCTTTCTCCCTGCAAGAAGGTGAATTTCTCCATGGGCATATGTGAAAGGTAGCCTCCAATTAAGATATCAGACAATATTTCAGAGAAAACACTGATGTCTATACATAAGGGAGAGAGCTCTTGGCAGCTGAATAACAATACCTCCTCAGTCCATTGCCTTTTGAAAGGGAAGCACAACTTCCCTTCTTATCCTTATCTGAACTGTGCTTATGTGACAAGAAACATATTTTCTGCTTTTATTTTCTCATGTACTCAGCATAATCTGATAAAAGTGAAAGAATCAAAATCCATCACCTGATGTGGAGAAGTATCATTTAAAGCCTTATTGAGCTCTCAGTTTGCAGGTGCCCAGACTGGCTTTTCCTTAGGAGTTTTTAACCTGAGGCTGGCTGGTCTTTTCTCTCCAGGTGAGAGATGTCCCATGCTGTGTGGTGTGGAGATACTGGTTTTCAAGGCATTGCTTCCTTTATGGAATGGTTTGGGTTGGAAGGGACTATAAAGATTATCTAGTTCCAACCTCCTGCCACGGGCAGGGGCACCTTCCACTAGTCCAGGTTGCTCAGAGCCTTGACCAGCTGGCCTTGAACACTTCCAGGGATGAGGCATCCACAAGTTCTCTGGGCAACCTGTTCCAGTGGCTCACCACCCTCACAGGGAAGAGTTTCATCTGTATATCGAACCAAAATTTCCCACAGCATGTGGGCTGTTTAAAAAAAAAAAAAAAAAGGTTCCTTTCAAGCATTTTCACAAGAATCACAGAACATGCTGAGCTGGGAGGGACCCACAAGGATCATGGAGCCCAACCCTCAGCTCTGCACAGGAACATCCCCAAGAGTCACACCCTGTCCTTGACAGCATCACCCAAACCCTCCTGGAGCTCTGGCTTGGGGCTGTGCCCACTGCCCTGGGGAGCCTGGTCAGTGCCCAAATACCCTCTGGGGGAAGAGCCTTTTCCTTTGATCCAACCTACCCCTGCCCTGACACAACTCCAGCCCATTCCCTGAGTGCTGTCCCTGGTCCCCAGAGAGCAGAGATCAGTGCCTGCCCCTCCTCTGCCCCTCATGAGAAGGTTGTAACTCCAATGAGGTCTCTCCTCAGTCTCCTCTTCTCCAGACTGAACAGACCAAGTGCCCTCATTTTCCTTGGAATAGGATTCTTTTTGAAGCACATCTAGCTCTGAACCCATGCCCTGTTTTCTAGACCTTCTGATGTTATTGTGCCCAGATTTGATATATTAGTTACTTGTTGGTCCAGGTCAGTACTCTCAGCATTTTGCTAATAAAATTTAGGTGTGTCTTCAGGGAGAGATGAAATAGAGCCAGGTGGTTATTGATGTGTGGAGCTGTCTCTGCTGTGATTTGCAAACCCTGGCATGGAAGTCCCTGCATGCTGTTGCCTGGTTTTTTTGTGTATCTCAGCACAGAACTGCTGCTGTGCTCCTCTAAAACCATTTTGTCCCCACAGTGGTGGAAACCAAGTAAAGCTTCTTGTGGTGCCTCCTGCTCTAAGCAGCCTTTGGTCAGGGGAATCTCTTGGCGTGTGCTGTGGACTGTCTTGAGTACAGAATGATGACCTTTGTGTAAAATACTTTGTATGCTACCTTGAAAAGTATGTAAAAATGTCCCCTGCCTTTGTTCTGTCACTCCTACTGGTCCATCACTTCATACAAAGCATTTTTCGTTCTGCTTCTTTGAAATCTCAAGTATTTTTATATGAGAAGTTTCAAGATAACAGGCAGAGCATATTTGGTGCTAAACTGTCAGAGCTGATCAAAATATTGAGGATGTTCATTACATAAGATAGCCCTGGCTGGGCTCACATTCTCCCCTCACCAGTCTCCTGGTGGACGACTTGGATCCCAGTTTGGCTCTAAGAGGTTAATTTATGACTGTGGATAACTCTGTGTGCCAGCTAAGCAGAGGAAGCTGGAAAAGGAAACAATGAGAAAGCATTTGCTGAAGCCTGGCGGGTGATTAGGTGGGCCATAGACACGAATTAGATTTTAAACTCTTATTTGTAGAGCCTTGGATGTTTGAGTCAAGCCCGCCACGGAGATAAAACACTCTGTATCTCCAGCAAGACAGATGCTCACTGTCGAGAGAGGGATTGTGGCAGTTCAGCAGGGAGTTCTTTGCCAGCTTCTTAGGAGCAGCCAGCATTTCCTTGGATGACCAGCAACCTGGCTGATAACCAGAAATACGTGGGACAGAAAATAAAAGGGTTTTCAGCGAGACTGTGTTTTTAGCTGACGTGCACTTAAATATGATGGGATTGTGTCCACTCCCCAGGATATCTCCACTGAAAATAATCAAAATGCTTTCGATTGGCTGCTGCGCTCACTGAAGAATTCCCTTTGCCATGGAGTTTTGCACGCCTGTTTTATTTGATCATCTGCACAACTTAATCCAGCTCTGGAAAATAAAGGGCAGGTGACATTTTGGCTGTTCTCAGATACAGCACCTTGCATCTCAGAAAGGTGGTAATGTTGGAGCAAGGAGTGTTTGGTTTTGCTGTGCTTCTGCAATTGATAAATGTTCTGTCTTTTCATCTTGCTTCAGGAAGAAAGCATGAATTAAACATTAATTGAACTGTATTGACTGCCAACATGTAGAAATCTTATTGTAGATGTTGGAGAGTGCAGAGGGCTGCAGGGCAGATTGCTGTTCCTTCATTGATTAGCTCAGGGGTAAAAAAGACTTGTTGACAGGGTGCTGTTCTTCTGTGGATATTTACTTCCCATGGTACTCCTGCAGAGGTGAGAAATACAGGAAAGACAGCGTGCAATGTATGTCCTGTGTGACACTGTGGGGCAGGAAACAGTGACCTCCCCTTCAGTGTTTCACTGCTTCTAATAACATTAATTCCTTTGGCGTTTCTATATTGCACAAAATTATATCCTCTGAGTGACTGGGAATTTGCTTCCAGTTTGCCTGGTTTGTTTTTTGGATTTTTTTTATTTTTTTAGTTATTGCTGCAAATCTCTGTGCCTTCTCTTTCTCGTGGCTCTTCTCCATGTACAGTAATAGGCTTTCCAGTACCCATAGTAACGGATATTGGAGGTGACGGGCAGAGAATCCCAAAGCTGAGATTCCTGGCCTCGATGACTGCATGGAATTTAAACAAGACATACAGTAGGCTCTGTATAGAGAGACCCCCTCAAGCAGTGGCTCAGGGGGATGGATGGAGGATTTTAAAACATGCTGCGACTTGGAGACTTTTATAATGCACCCATGGAAGGGAATCTGACTGAAGTGATGCTTTTTGGTTTTGCTTTCGGGGCCGGACAGGCAGCGTTTGCAAGCAGCCTAAAAATAAACACGGTGCTGAAAAACTGCTTGTGCTCCGAGCAGGTGGTCATATCCTGCATGTAAAAAATAATGAAACCCCCACAAAAACTGCACAAAAAGACTTATTTATTTATATATTTATTTATTTTCTGGGAGGGCTGTTGCCATTAACCCTGTACAATACGTGAGCATTTTAACATAGTGAACCACAAAACTACACAAAATTTTCATTGTTTTCCTCTGCAATACAGGCCATTAAATAATCCCTTTCCTCTCCTGTCATTTCTTTCTTTTTTTAACATAAACATGCAAGAATTAACCCTGGAAATTCTGCAGGAATTTTGAGTTTAGTGATACTGAACATTTAACACCTGTGTTGACAAATCCTTTGGAGCCACACTAGGTACAAATCCTATTTTAATTTTCCATTCAAATCGTGTTCACCATCACTTTGCTTCAGTTTTAAAAGTTGGTAACAAGTGAATAATGCACCTTGTATATCCATGTTTCATGTTTTCATGTTACTGAGACTGGATTTTTTTTGCTTCTCCCTCCCACACATTCACTTCTTGCTGGGTTGCTGGAGCAGGGGCTGCAAACACTTGCTGTGAGTCTCAGGGCAAAGACAATGCAAGAATCAGTGCACTTAAATCTCCCCGTGTGTCTCATGAAATCAACCCTAAGCATAAGCAAACACCTGTAGGTATAAGAAAGATGAATTTCTCCCTTCATGTCAACTTTCAGAGAAGTCCATCTTCCCAAACTGCCAGTATAAAGCTGATCATCGGTGAATTACTGAGGTGGAAATTCAATAGTTCCCCTCAGGAATGTGAGGATTCAGGCTTTGATAAGCAAGAGCAATAAGAGAGGGTGGTTTTGATGCCTTTTTGCAGGATCTCTTGCTGGATCCTTCAGGCATCAGGTGCTCGGCACAAGCGTGAAAATGGAGTCTTGATTTCGCATCAATTTGGGCAAATAGGATGGCTGGCCCTGGATAAAATGCCAGAGCCAGTTAATTTTCTTTGGAGAACTGTACAAGTTATTTTGAGGCTGAATGGCCTCCTGTCTTGTATCTTTGTCTGCTAGAGGAGAAAGGGCACAAATTACAGGGAATCCAAATGTACCTGATGGAGACAACAGATTAACATGTCAGGAGCCAACTCTGCCTAAATCATTGCAGTCTCCTTTCTCTAAACATAAATCCCATATTAAAGTTAGGTGATTCAGCTTGGATTAAAATCAACTCATAGAAACATAAAACCATTAAGGTTGGAAAAGACTTCCCAGCCCCCGGAGCCCACCCTGTGCCCGATGCCCACCTTGTCCCCCAGCCCAGAGCACTGAGTGCCATGGCCAGTCCTGCCTTGGGCACCTCCAGGGCTGGGCACTCCAACCCTGCCTGGCTGGTGGAAGGTTTCTCTGGCAGAGGGCTGAGCCCTCTGAGGAGCAATGCACACAAAGCCTTCTCTCTGCTGCCATTCACCCCGTGTAGCTTTTTGTTTAAAAGGGGAAATTCAGTGTGAGCTGAAGATCACCGTGCCACCCTTAGTGCCAACTACCCACCTCATTTCAGCTTCTTCATGTTATTTACTTTAGTATTTGATAGCTCCGAGCACTTGGCTTGCTCTGACTTGTAAAATGCCTGAGTTCATCCAATCAAACATTATTTCAGCCCTCAAAAGGTATTTAAGTTACAGATTGATTGTATAGTTTGCATTAAATTACCACACTGGTGTAAGCCCAACTGATAGAAGCAGCTGCTTTTAATTGTCAAAAATTGATCCTCATCTTATTCCAAAACCACGGTGATTATTTTCTAATGTAATTACCCAGGTGAGGCCCAGAAAGGAAGATAAATGCATGATTATAAATTCTAGCATACAGAATCAAGTAATTATCAGTAGGAAGCATAAAAACCTGAACTGTCCTGATTTTTTATTTTATTTTTCACCTATGTTTATGATAGAATGGAGAACTGTATTTTAAGTTCTACAGCAGAGATGATATTGCTGTTTGAATGAGCAATATCTACCTGCTGTATATCTTTGAGATCTTCAGTGTAATCTGCTGCTTAAATGAAAGTATGAGGCCCTTTGAAAGTTGATTTTGCAATATTGGAAATATAGTTACTACATCTGCTAACTGCAAATACTTCACATGAGGTTTAGAAAGGATGGTTTGAATGCAGAGTCACAGGTCTGGTTGGACTTTGGCCATGACATGTCTCCCCATTTTTCCAAAGTCAACAGTTCTGTGATGCAAAGGAGTCTGGAAATGGTTTTGAATTTTTGCCTTAAAAAGTGCAACACACTCCACTGGTAGAGCAATACCACTGGGCTCTGCTGTTGGGCATATTTCTTTCTACTGCTTTGAAATCTGTGGGATGTGCTGTTCTAATGTGAGAAAAGATAAATTTACCATTTGGGGGGGAAATTTGTTCTCATTAGTCAAGATATTTTCGTGTGGTTACTATAAGAAAAGATGGTAAATAAATTATACACGTCACAGGGGAGAAAGGTTCCTCTTCAACTGCAGTTCTATGTCAGACCATTTTAAATACACAAAATGAATAATTTAAAGGCAAACTATATTTGTTGTAATTTACTAAGTGTTATTATCAATAATATCCCTGTGTTTGCATATCATCGAATGGGTTGGAAGGGACCTTAAGGATTGTCTCATTCCACCCCCTGCCATGGGCAGGGACACCTTCCACTAGCCCAGGTTTCTCAGAGCCCCACCCAACCTGGCCTTGGACACTTCCAGGGATGGGACTAGTCCTTTAAATCTGTATTTTTCTGCCAAGACTTTCCAGCTGAGCTCTCCAGCCTCCAAAGCCTGGAAGCTGCAGCACTTTGTGTTTAGGGGACACTGGACCAGTGAGCACCAAAGTCTGACATGGTTTTCCTTGGGCAAGGATGGACTCACCTCCACACAGGAATGGTATATTTGTATTTATTTCCTAATTAATTTAATAAGCCCGAATACCAGTTTGTCATTATAATGCAATGTATCATTAGATATGAGAAATGGGAGGGATATGTGCCTTTGTAACTCATGTTGAGTGAAAATTAAATCAGTGCTCTTCTGTTATGCTTTTTGTATAGTCTGCTCTCTGTGTGGATCTAATTGCCATTAACATGGGGCTTTTGTGTGTGTGTTAAAAACATATAAAAGGGCACCTTATTGCAAACCCAACATGGATGGATTTTATAGCTCAGTGGAAAACATTTAGCTTCAGTGTTGTTGAAATTTGTTCTCTCAGTGTCACTAATCTTTTAACCTATTTAGCCATGAGAACATTCCAGAAAGCCATACTGTCCCTGCAAGGAAAACATCCTTGTGCAAAATTAATCTGCTTGCTATCCATGGTTTTTGCTTTTCCCCTTTTTTTTTTTTACTGGTAGCCTTAAAAAAAAAAATAAATTTCCCATTTGTTATGCCCTGATTTAGATATTCTCTTATTTTTCCATTTTGCTGCACGTTCATTGCAGGAACTGTTCCATTCCAGCATTTCTGCAGTTTATTGTCTCATCTTCACATTTATTTGAAAATAAAATGTGATTTAAACCTGCAGCATTTTTAATTGTCTAAATACATCCAATGGCTTTGTCCTGGAACACCATTCTCTGCTCCCTAGATCAGATTCATTGCAGGTATCTGCTTCTGCCACCGACAGCTGAATTTTCCTGATCTTTCCTATTTTTTCCCCCCCCTCCACCAGCTAAGGCTATTAAACCTGGGTTTGATATTTATTTCTTTATTTATTTTTGCCCTTTTTTTTTTTTTTTTTTGTGATTTTCCAGGCAGCTTCAATTTGCAAAGGCTGAGCAGGTCAATCCATTGTCCTTGCTGGCGGCCCAAGATGCTGCTGCCCTGCTGCACAATAGGCAGCCTTTGGGGGTCAGAGCCTGCATGTGGCTGATAACAGTGCTAGTCCAGGCTGGAAAACACCATGATTAGGGAGCTCCAGTTCTGTCTCAGCGTGGGGCTGGAGCTCAGTGGCAAACCCTAAACATGTCACGTTAAGGGATCTTTTCTGTCCCATCGTTTTCTTTAAGGGTAGAGGCTGCAAACTCAGGAATCAGAACTCTGCTGGCTGGCTTTTGAATATTTCTTTTTTAAAATTAGTTTTTATTGAAAGCTGGACTCAATAAGATTGAAACCTGTGATAAATACAAGTGTGTGTGTGTATTTATGTGTGTGTGTGTGTGTGTGTGAGAAGGGGGCAGATTTCAGCTTGTCATCTCTACACACGGTGTCTGCACAATCCCACTGTCTTCCTCATTTCCATCCACATGAACCCACCTCCCTCTCCCTGGCCCTGGGATGGACCAAGCTTTGGCAGGGCACAGGTTGGGAATGGCAGGAAAAGTGCTGGGGGTTGGCATTGCAACTGGCCATGAGGCCACAGCCAGGTCCTACAGCAGGTCACTCTTGGGTGGGAGGAGGAGCAACAACAAGGAATGAGCCTGGATGGGAGAGAAAACATCCAGGTTGTCCAAAGAGTTTGTCCTGTCTCCATCCTTGGAGGTTTTCAAGACCCAGCTGGAGTCTCAGAGTTGGTCTTGCTTTGGGCATGAGGTTGGACTGGAGACCACCTGAAGTACCTTGTATTCCCATTTTCCTTTTAAATACCATGAAAATAGTATTTGAAAACATGATTTTGAAATACCTTTGAAATATTAAAGTATATTTGAAATAGGATGATATAAATATGGCAAATCAGACCTTCTTTTAGGTCTAGACAGGGGTTACATCATGACCCAAACAACAGAGAATTCAAGCAGAGTTGGGAACCATCTCGGACCTGCAAAATTATAAATAGAATACCTGGTTAGAAATGTCAAATTATAATGACAGGAACCCTAAGTTTATTAAATGCTAAATTTATTAAGTGCTAAGCAAGACTGAACAGAAAAGCAGCACAGGATAAGCTTTCAAGAATTGGAACAGGCAGAAATGACTAACTGTATGTGTGATGGAGTGTAAAGAAAGCAAATTTTAGAGCAACCTAGAGTAGTCTACAGTTTAGTTATTTGTATTACTAAAAAAAGAAAAGAAAACAGTAATAAAGTGACTTTATGAAGAGCTTTTGTGAAAGCAAAAGATAAAGCAGGCAATAAATCAAGATATGTGGTGAAAACAGAACAGAAAGGGATGGTTTTGAAGTCTACTGTTGGGAAAAAAAAAGGAGTGTAGAAGAACAGCTTTTACTGGTGGGGAAAAAGATCAAAAAGAAAAGGAAAAAAGATCAAAGAAAGATCACCATATTCTAGAAACCTACAGAATAAAAATCAATCACTTCATATGAGCAAGCATGCCAGAGGAAAAATAAAGATTAAACTGAAAACAGTTTCATTAATAAAGGAAAAAGGTAAAATACTAATGGTTTTGGATGTTTCAGCTAATTAAGCACTTCAAGAAGTATCTTCATGTGGAGAAATATGGAATACAGGCAAGAATGAACTGAGTGTGTGGGGTGTTTTAGTCTGAAAAAGACAATGTCTCTGGTTTGTGCTAGTGACACATTGAGAGTCTCTTCACTTCCCAGACAAGCTGAGGTAACCCAATGTCTCTGCAGGAATGTATTCCCAAATTCCTCACTGATCTGACAAAACCTACAGCATTCCTACTATACCATAAAGCCAGAGAATTAAAACTGGCCACGCTGGTCAAATAAACAAGGGGGGAAAATTCCTGTTTGCTGGGTTATTACTGCTTGGTGCATTGTAATTTCAAGATGAATATATATTTTCTGTGTGTTATATGCTCAATAAAGCTCCAGCATCATAAATTAGAGGGGGAAAAAATGGGAGGATTATTGCAGACTCCTCAAATTGAGGAGAGGTGGACTGGGCACAGCTTCTAAAATGGGAGAAATGCTGAGAGCTGTTTAACAATGAGTAGAGCTGTAAAAGTAGAATTGAAAGGTATTTGCTTCACAGAACTCCTGTTTTATTAACACTTTTGCTACACTCATTGAACAAATTAATCTTAGGGGAATTCAATCAGAATTTAACAGACTGTATTCTCACAGGAGCAATGTGCACATGCATCCCTAGACTTGTTTTTAAATGTTGTGTTTTCTCTTGATTTTTTTTACGATGTTTCATCTTCAAAGACACTGATAAGATATGCTTTGGTGTGATCTGAAGCTGGTAAAAGAAGGAGAAAATTAGTTTAGTTACTCTCAGGCAATTTTTTATTTATTTAAATGAATGCTGGTGAACAGACAGGGACTTCAGCAAGCACATGGTTGCTGTTCTTGAAGAATAAATTCAGAACACTGTTCTTGTTAAGGCTTTTGGCTCTTTGTACGTGTCAGAGGAAAGTCTGTTGTGTAAACCTCAGCTGGATTCTTGTTAATGAGGATTTATTAATGAACCTGAAAAGCAGTGTTCCAAAGCAGTGTTGTCAGAGCCCTGAGTAATGTGAACAATAAACAGGAAAGACACAGAGTTAACAAGTCAGGAATTTTGGGATGACTTACGAAATTAGGGACTGGGCTGCTTTTAGGAAATCGTGCAACTTTAATTAAATAAATCTTCATATAATTTTCTGAGAGGTCATTGGAATGGCATGAATTACACTGAGGTAAATGGAGTGATTTTCCCAGTCACTAGACAGAAAGATTGACCATCCCTGGAAGTGTCCAAGGCCAGGTTGGATGGAGCTCTGAGCAACCTGGGCTAGTGGAAGGTGTCCCTGCCCATGGCAGGGAGGTGGAATGAGATGCTCTTTAATGTCCTTTCCAACTCAAGCCAAATTCTATGTTTCTATGATCCTTTTCTGTCAAATGAATAGACTCAAGTGATGCTGTCAGGCTTTTTTGTGCAACATACAGTCTGTTCTGACTTAGTTAATACCTTTAACCCTTGAGAGAAACCTAAACAAAAACTGCACTTCAATGTCCTCTTGCAATCTAGTTTATACTAACTTTTAATCAATAGATCGTTACAATTACTGGGTGGGTTATTTTCCATCTGGAACAGCAAACCCATTGGAGGTTCCTCTGATGTTTTGCACCTCTGATGAATTCTCATACAGTGTCAGCTTCCTGGTCACATTCCATCAGTTCCCTTTGTGGAGAATCAGCAAGGAATGGAAACCCCATGTTATCCTTCTCCTCACTCTATTCTGCTTCCTGTGCAAAAGATCTGCTGAAGGGAGAAAAATAAAGTTGTAGAGGAGGACTGGAAAGCCTCTGAAATGGTTTCTTGGGAACTGTCAAGTTTTCCTTGAAATCAGCAAGTTGTCTGCCTGAAGCCCTTAACCTGTGAGGATTTGTTGGGAATGTGTATAATAATATTAGTAATATTATAATATAATTATATTATATACAGCATGTGCAAGAATAATAATAATGTTCAACCAGGGTCTCATTTAAATGGACAGAATAACAGTACTGAGTTAAGGGACCAACAGTTAAATCAGATCTAAATTCTGGGGAAATCAACTTTAGGAGGGAAACAGCAGTAGCAGGAGAGGAAAGTACAATCCCTCCACTTGGTGCCTGATTATCCATGATGAGGAATCTCACTCCACTAAATTGTATCTGTTGAAAAAAAAAAAACTGAGGGAAATAAATTGTGAGGTGGCTTTTTTATGAGAGCTGGAAAAAAGCAATCAAGACATGTTTTCTTGACTGTGTCTAAATAAAATCAGCACAAAATCTGTTCCAAGACCTCAAGTGGGTAATTATGGTATGAATTTTTGGGTTCAAAACCTTCAGGTCTAATAGCAGGAGAACATAAGGCAAAGACCAGCTGGCATAATTTTGTTCTCCCTGGCACGTTTCTTTTTCACACTGGACTAATTTTATTTATTTCTTTGACGCTACTTGCAAACAGTAACAAGTTTTATGTTGTTTCCTAAGCACAGACTTTTAGCTTTCAGGTGGACATTTTGAGGAGACAACCAAGATTTTTCTTCTGGGGACAAAAAATTTCCTTTTTATGTTCCTTCAGCTGTTCAGAGAAGAATGAAAACCAGAGCAGTTTGTGAAAGGAAAGCACTCACTGGGTAGGACTCTGAAATAACTGCAGCAAATCTAATGTTCTCCAGTTTCTTGTTCTCACCCTCAATAAATATTTAGGTTCAACTGACACTCTGAATTTGTCCTGAGCCAGATTCCATCTGACACAAATAACTTGGTTTGAATAGGTGGAAAAGCAGGTTATTTTATAGCCAGTGAAGGGCTGCTCAACCAAAGCTGGTAATAAAACAAGCACAGAGAAGCTCCAGATGACCCCAAATGATCAAATGCTGATCCTGCCATCATGCCAGCTGAACAATTTTGGAGATTACCCTTTCTCTTGTATGATTGCTAAGATGTGAATAGTAAAATTACTGCCCAAAATATGTGTCCAGGTTGGATTTCTTCTCTCAGCTCTGTTTTGTGATCAGCTTTGCACCATGAGACTCTGAGTATAAAAATGTTTCTTTTAAAGCAATACTAGAAAAGACTTGTTTTGATATTAGGTAGCTTTGGGATGTGACAGTAGAATAGACAGATAGAGGATCTTGTAAACTGGATCTACCAGGAGAGGAACTGTAATGTAGAAATGGCATTTGACAGATGTGGGAGGGGTGTGGTAGCAACATTTTAAGCTTCCAGGTCATCTCTAGTTTCTCTCTTATTCCTGGGTGAGTTTGTGCTTTTCCTTAAAAATCCCCCCAAGTTCCTTCTCTCTGTGAAAGTCATTTCATGGTGAGTCTACACTGACATTTTCTTCCTATTCTTCACAATATTATTGTGAAATAATCACAGGAAAACCCCCATGGTTTGTTCATAGAGCAACAAGAATTGCAATAGTTGAAAGAGTTATTTTAGGATGCATCCATCGGGTTCTGATGAATCAAACCATACCTTTAGGGCAGCAGCAAGGCATATTAATTGCTACAAGCACAGATTTTGGAAGAAAACACCAGCTATCTTTATTAAAAGCTGGGCTAATGACACCTTTGAGGCCACCTTGATTGCCCTCAGAAATGTGACGGAAGGAAAGTCATCAAGAAAACTTCCTTGACTCACGTGTCCTCAGACTTATTTGAAAGTCCTCCCTCAGTACCTAGAGTAGGTTTCAATGTTTATTTTCCAGGAAATGCTTTTGTCAAGTTTTCCTCTTTGTGAAACATGAAAACTTTAAATATCCATTGTGTCTAAGTTATCTCTTAAATCCTTAGGTCAGTCAAAGGGAAAACCTACATAAAGTCACAAAAATCAAGCACCAAACTGCGGGCTTTATTCTCTTGTCTGAGGTGGTGGATTGGTTGTCATCTTGAGAAATGTAGTTGTCCTTTAATCCAAGCACCATTTTATGCACATAATAAAAGTGATTTCTACCCAGTAGTCACATCCAGCCATTGGTTCATAAATTCTCACCAACCCCATCTTGTTGTCCCTGATGAAGGACGTCCCTTTACTTGAAGCCAAGAGCAATCAGGTATTAAAATCACTTCCAGCAGGCACTCACATGGTGAATTATGAAACAAACAACTGCAGGCACCAGAATTAACAGAGAAGAGCTGGAGAGAACAGCTAAACCAAAGCAGATTTAGCTGCTAAACTTTTATCTCGCTGTGATGTCTTCTGAAGTAAAATATAAAGCTCTGTGTGTGCATACATATATAAATAAATGTATGTGCACATGAAAGAGCAATGCTTCTCAAAATATTTCGGAAAATAATTTCGCTGTGAAAGACAGATGAAAGTCTTTTGGCAATTTTACTCGTCAGGGGATGATGAATAACCCCAACCATTACTAAAAGAAGAGTGAAATCAGGTGATAGTAAATAATAATAATCATACTGCAGACTGATTACTAGACAACTACTCAATAAACCTGGTTTATTGCAGCAGAGAAACTACTTTCCTGGAGCAGTTATGACCACTGCTAAATCACATTTCTAAGTAATGTGTCAATTCAGGTTCCATAAAACCTTATTGCTCCGACTCAGAACACAGTGTTTTTTAAGGATGCAGTTAAAACATAGCCAGGCTCTCCCTGGAAGTTCTTGTAGGGCCCTCAGCAATTTAAATTGAGCTCAGAGAGTTCTTGCTGTCATCTCCTGAAGTTTTGTCGTGTAAAAACCAACATATAAAGTCCTTTTACTGCTTTCTGCAGGATGTTCTTCCACCCTAGAAACCCACTTCCTGCTTCCCTTGGAAACACTGGAAGGGAGGGGTGGTTGCTGTCCTGGGGTGGTGGGACAGAGGTCCATCTCCTCCACTGATCCAACCAAAAGGAGCCGTCTTGGTCTCCTCTCTCGGATGAACAACAGAAACAGGTGATTGATTTCACCCCCCTGATCCACCTCACCTTCCTTAGGAAATCTTGGGAATTCCCTCTTTGGGAAAGGTCCTGCTCTCTCCACTGAGTGGAAGGTGCCCACCTGGTCACCTCAGACTGTGAAGGGTGGCGGAGGTGGATCTCATTCTGTGTTTTTGAGGTGGATCTCATTCTGTGTTTTTGAGGTGGTTCTCTGATGTAACGTCATACAAGGTTCAGTTGGAAGACTTTGGTCTGACCCACTTTGCTGGTGTTTTCCATGGTTGCAGTGTGGTCCTAGACTGGCGTTGATGGGGCAACCATTGCCCAGGAATTTTGGCCAGTTGGGCTGCTCTCTTCCTTGGGGATGTTCAGCTGGCCCAGCTCCTGGTGTCCTTTTTTGGTTGTCCTGCTGTCTGAGTGGGCAACCAGAGCTTCCCAGGAGTTGGTGTGTGCCCTTGAATCCCTCAGGCCAGTTGTGTTGGGTGTCCTTTCTTCCATTTTGGATAGAAGGGTTCCCAATCCCTTTGGTTCCATGAATTCCCCAGCAGATGGAAAGGAGTGGGGAAGAAGAGTTATTCCTGTTTCCCCACCTCAGTAATTAGCAACTCCTGAGGGCAATGGAATGACAATGGTGCCCTGTCCAGAGATCTATATCCTATGAGATCTATATCCTGTTTAGGGAATATGACATGGGTTATTTGGCACATACACAGGGCCAGGGGGAGACACAGAGAGTTATTTTATATGTGGGGGAGGGAATTCAGTGCCTTGGAAGAAAATGCCACTACAGGGGAGAAAAGAGTGGTGGTAGAGGAGTTGAAAAGGAATGGGAAAAGGTGATTTGGGAATGAAACAGAAAAATGGGAAAACAAACTCTGAGGTAAGTAAAACTTACAGGCTGCTGAGGAAAGGAAGAGTTTTAAGGAGGAGAAACACCCTGGGGAAATAAGAGTTGCAGGGTAATGATAGACGTTCCTAAATTGAGGAGAGACTAACCTAAAGGGTAAATGATGTCCTAAAAAAAAGGAGGGAGGGCTCACAAAAACTCATCCTAAATGGAAATGAATGAAGTTGAAAGGTGATCTAATTTGATAGTGCAGTTAATACCACATTTTATAATGACTTGAAGTCTGTATTAACATTGCAAGCACTGCAGAATTTCAGTGTCTTGACAAAATGCTATTAAAAATCCTGTAAGACAACATGTCTCTGATTCCCCTTACTGCCAGGGGGTTAGAGAAGCAAAGGAAATCCTCAAACTTTTTTGGCAGCCTTTTAGGGGTCCCACTTGTGGATCATTATGTAGCAATACCTGCAAAACTTTCATACTTAAGTAATATTTAAACCATAATAACAAACACTTCACTGTTTGTCTCACACCTTCATCCTTTAGAAATATTTTAACCATAATTACAAATACTTTGCTGCTTTCTCAAAGTTCCCAGTTTTACATGTTTTACATGTTTTCCTACTTCAGTGTTTTTATTTCCTCAGGTCTACAAGATCAGTCATTTTATGACCTTAGTTGAGCAGAAAACAGAACAGGAGCTGGATGGCATTGTTAGTAATTATAAAGATTATAAGATTATAACAATACTTAAGTTATTATAAGATTTAACCGTAATAGTTTAACCCTTTCAAGTGTCACATCTGTCTTTGAGGACCAGCTTTCCACTCAGGGGGCATCTTTGATAAGAACATTGTCATTCTTGCTCATCCTGGGAGGTGTATCCAGGACTGCAGGTCCTGGCTTGGAAAGGACATAAGAAGCCTGAAAAACCTTGAGCTGCCCCAGTGCAGCTCAAATGTGCACTTTGATTTGATAAAAATGGTTCAGTTGGCTTAGGCTTTTTTTTTTTTTTTTAAATTGAAAATTTGAGCAAGTCTTTCATTTTAAGGAGCTTCAATGGACAGTACTGGGGGCTTTTGGTGTTGGGTTTTTTTCTCCAGTCTGGGTAATTCTGCAGTCTTTGATGGTAAGCCAACATTGATCCAAATTTTAGGGATGTCCAGCAGTCCTGGAGAAGTTCTTCTAGAATAAATGAGAAATTTTCACTGGAGTCACTGTGGTTGGCATCTGCACTGAATCCCAGAGATGGGATTTCTCAGTTATCCCTGGAATTCCTGACCCACTTCAGGCAATGTAGAAAAGCTGGAGGATCCTGGATTTTGAGTCAAATGAGCAGATGTGCAGGACTCCCTTTTCCTGGTATTTTGAGTTGCTTTGCCTCGGGGGCTGAGAGGAGTCTCAGCAGTTAGAGGTTGGAAGACAAACTCAGTTTGGTGTTGTGGTTTTCTCTTCTGTTTTCCCCAATTTTTTTCCTTTTTCCCCCCTGTTGATTGCAGTTGTTTCATTGAGAGAAGTGTGGTGTAATTTAAGGGAACTTTAATATTCGTTGGGATAATCTGTATAAAACAAGCCTTAGCACATGGACAAGAATGAAGTTGATGTTTGGGTTTATGTCAGCTGTGTATATTTGTACACATTTTCTATATTCTATATACATCTCTCTGTGTTTTATTAAACAGATATCTAATTTTTTTTAAAAACTAAAATAAGTCAGTGAGGTTCAGTTAGAGGTACACAATGGTACTGATAATTAGCACTGCAAAAAGTGCCTGGGCCAAAATGACTTTGCATTATTCACTGTTTCGGTTTTTTATAACGTGTAGCAGGCGTGAAAAATGGAATTAATTATTAGAAGAAATGTCCTACAGAGCATTAGAGGTTCTGGTTGCTTTGTTTTGTTTCCTAAAGAAGCACAGTTTTAAAATTTAGGTCTTGAAAATGCTACTGGATACATAATTATCATCTTCTGCCCAAATGGTGTACAGAATCTCATTTAAAGGTACAGAAGTATAAGATCAGGATTTTAAAAATTTTTAAAATTATTCTCCTAAAAGGTCCATTCAGAGAACCTGTCTTGCCCAGGAGGTACAGACAAAATGTACTTTTTTAGCACATCTACACCAATTTTTCTTACGAAGATTATTTCTCTGATCAGCTGGGCCTGTGCACAGATATAAAAGAGGATTAAAAAAAAAATCAAATTAAACAGCTTCATTTGAGACAAAGAGGTTATGAGGCCACAGACATTTGCCCTGCAGGATGTGCTGCTCTGTAGGTTTACACATTGAGCCTTTAGCTTTTAAAAGGCAGCCTGGAATTTGAATTGGCCTCCTGAGCTGGCAAAGGCAGGAAGGCAGTGGGTTTAGGCCCAGCACTGGATCCCAGCACTGATTCCCAAATAATCTTCATCTCAGCACCCAGGGAGACCTGGAAGTGGATCCCTGTAACTCTTCGTTTTGTTATCTTTTCACGTTATAAGTCAAATAAAATTTGAGTTAAATTTAAGCTTGGAGAGATGCCCGTACTTAAACCCAAAAATAATGAAAAAAATGGTTCTTCTCTAATTTTTGCTGGTTTGTTGAAAAGCAAGTAGCTAAAATGGGGATAGAGCTGGTAACAACATCTGGTAATGAAAGTTTTTGAGGAGGGGGAAAAAGGATGTCACCCACCATTGTCGTGAATCTCTAATACAGTGATCTTAAAAACAACTGAGGAATTGCAGGGATGGTATTGCTTACAAGTTGTCCAAGATGATATTCAACGTTTTTTGTGCTGGAAGTTAAAAATCAACCCCTAAAAACATGTGTTAAAGGGAAACTTGTAATCTGAAATACGGCTTTTGAAAGATCAGGAAACCATTTAGAATAATCCGTATGCCAGGCAGGCCATTTTTTACTACTATGTTAAAAAATGTGCATGTTTATTTTAAGGACTTGATTATTAGTTGTAACATCTTACTCATCTTTAAATATTTTAGCAGTTATTTTTAAAGCACCTGCATTTAATTTGCTGCATAAGAGATCCCAGGAGACTTGGCACTTTGAGCTTTTGGAGCTGTTTTGATGTGTTTTAGAGAAAGCTTGGATTTTTTTCTTTTTCTTTTTCTTTTTCTTTTTCTTTTTCTTTTTCTTTTTCTTTTTCTTTTTCTTTTTCTTTTTCTTT
>JAWWTY010000001.1:115442744-115470875 GCA_035222235.1 Margarornis squamiger
TGCCTGGAAAGGGTGGTCAGGCCTTGGCAGGGGCTGCCCAGGGAGGGTTGGAGTGCCCAGCCCTGGAGGTGCCCAAGACAGGACTGGCCGTGGCACTCAGTGCTCTGGGCTGGGGGACAAGGTGGGCATCGGGCACAGGGGGGGCTCTGTGATCCTGGAAGTCTCTTCCAAATGATTCTGTGATTCTGTGATTTCCTGCTCTCTTTCTCAGTTTTACAGCATTTCTTTTTTACAAAAGTGGTTACATATAATATTAAAGAATGAAGGGGAGAAGGTAAGCAGCAGCAGCAAGGGTGAGAAGTACTCTGGTCATCTGTAAAGAGATCTAAGAGAATAAAAAAATTAAAAGAGGAGCTTAAAAACAAGAAGAGGGAGCCCCTAAAAGGAAATTTCTCTTGGCATATGTGCAGGTTTTTCTCTTCTGCAGATATAGATTTCGTTGGAAGATACACCAAGTGATGTTTTAATGAAGAGTGCTGTAGTTGGCATGTAGGCAAAGTGCTGACTTTGACTGGTCGATGTTAGTTATTCATCTCATGAATTGTTATTTAATTGCTGAATATTGCTTTCTATCCAGCGATTGAAACAAATCACAGCTAGCAAAGAGAATAAATCAAAAAGAATGCAAGCGCAGCCGAATGAGCACGACCCTTGGAACAATCCTGGAGCTGCTTGGTGTATTGCAGGTATTCATCAGGAAGAGATGGGCATAATGCCATCCCCACCAAGGACTCTGTGCTTGGGTGACCCCTCTGGTGGCTGGCTCTTCCATTTCTCCCTTCCACCCTGCTCTACCCAAATCTCTGTTCTTCATTGCACATCAATGAAATTATTTGCTTTGCTCCGCTGGAGGCGTGGCATGCAAAACCCCTCCCATGCTACTCTACTGGCCCAGTTTCTCCAGTTCTGGGAGTCAGTGGAGCACTGGAGCTCAGCCCTTGGTCTTCTTGCCCGGCGTGAACTTTAGGAGTAAATGTCAGCAAGCTCTTAAGCTAGCGGTGGATTTCTCATCAAAGTTTAAGACCCTGGTAAACCTCTTAGTGCTGCTGTGGCAGCCACCAACATGCTGCATGTATTTCCATTTTAGAAGATAAACACGGGGACTCCAGTGAAATAAAACAAGCACACAAGAAGTGCTGTGATCTTAGAAGTCTTTACATTTCTCTAATATACACTGTCCATAAGAAGCTTTGTCCTCTTAATCCTCGCTGCTGTTTAGACAATTTGTTGTCTTACAATTAAGTACAGATGGTTTGGAGCTGTAATACTGATAAAAAAAAAAGAAGATGCTTAGGATTGCTTCAATTTCCGGGTTGGATTTTAACACTAATCCATGTCTGAAACAGAAGAAATCTGGTTTTATCTGATCTTTAATGCTCGTTTACAGATAGCTGACATATTTCAGTGATTACAGTATGTGCATAAAATAATAGCATTATCATATTTACTGCTGGAATAAAGCTGTAGGAAGGCTATACAATAATATCCAGCTCTTGGTTTGTGCTCCTTGTGGCATAACTTGCTGCTTTCATTTAACCAAGGAGGGGCTTCTGACACGGGGGAGGTTTGATTTTACAGCTGGAATACAGAAATTGGGTAACACGTGGGAAACTCTTCAGTGTAATTATTTAACGTGGAGAAAACAGCTGAAGGCTCACAGAGAGATTCACTTGCCAAGATCTTTTTAGGAAGTTCTGTCTTTCTTCTCTGAAAACACTGATATGAGCAAATGTGTCAGTCTTAAGACTGTGTAATACTTTTAGTTGTTATCGAAGCAGGATAGGAATTACTGAGAAGTTTCAAATATCACCTTTGCCATGAGTCTATAAGATAGAAATGGTGTTTCTTATTAATTGAAGAACTTATTCTTTAATGCTTGGGCATCAAAATTTCAGGGGTTATTTGATGTGAATTTACTTTTGTTTGTTAACTTGCAGCATTGATCTGTGAGGAATTCTGTTGATGCTGTTCTGAATTCTTTGACATCAGTGATTTAAAAACCTGTGAGACCCCATTAGCCCTTTGAGTGCTTCTGGATGTGAAGGAGCAGGGAGTTGCTCAGGGAAGGAATCAGCAGAGGAAAGTCCACGGATAAACAGCCAAGACCATTTGGAACAAGCTGTGTTGGAGGACCCGTGCTCCCTGCCCTCTCCTGGCAGCTCTCCACACTGCCAGGTGCTTCAAGTCCACAAAATATGGAAGCCTTCAGTGCTGCTCTGCAGCACTAGCCATCCATCGTGGCAATCTTCCCTCTGCTGTCCTTCCAGGCTGGCTGGAGGTCTCCTCCTGGCTTTGGGCATTCCTGCAGGATGTGGTGTTCCTGCCCTCAGCTCCAGCTTTGGACAGGGGCAAAGTGAGGGAAGACACTTTTCCCTTCCTAATCATGGCAGTGGTGATGTCTCTCACTTCTGTGTCCATAAGCAGATCCTGAACATCGAATTTCTCCTCACTTCCAGCATATTTTTCAGCCTTTCACTCCTGTCCTGCTCCCTGGAAGTGCTTTAAGAGGCTTTAAGAGCCTTTTGTTTCAGCCATGGGCAAACCACCCACACAAATTAGTGCCTTGGTAATCAAATCAAACAGAAGCCCTAAATGACAACCAGTCAGGAGGGATTGTTTTTGTTATATTTTTCATTCAGTATTCAAAGGCTGCATATCATGGAGAACAGAAACAATATTTGTGGTCAGGATCTGTGCACCTGGATGTGTTTTTCAGGATCAGCAGTCTGGTTCAATGCAGCAGAACTGTGATGCCATTTCCCAAATCTGGCTGAGCCAGTGAGGGATCAGTGTTCAGGCATAATTCCTGCAAATAAACTCATTCAGAGTCTAAAATTCATACAGAAAGAGGTAACCATGTCCTTCCACCTCAATTATTATGAATGATTTTTTTCTAAGGAAAAAGGAAGGGAAAAAAAAAAAAAGGCAAGTCACTCACCTGGCTTTGCTTTGCCACAGACAAGCCCTGCAATGTGCACAGGGGTTGACAGGTGACGAAATGTGTGCTTAGTTTTCATGTTTGGAAAACATTCAAGTGCCCTGGTGAGGAACACAATGTGAAAAGAAAAGCTTGAAGATGAGGAAGAACCTGTTTCCTTCAACTGCAGTTCACATCTTCAGAGACAGAGTAAATATTTTAAGAACATTCCCGGGGTTTTGACGCCTGACAACTTTCCTTATAAACACAAATAAGAGGAAATCAAAAAAGAGAAAAATTAACATTACAGCAAAATGTTGCCAGAGGCCTGCTGCCACATCCATAATTCATGGGCAGCCTGCAAGAAACTGCAGCTCTCTGCTCTCCTCTGAAGAGGCTGAACCTGTTGTTGTGCACTCCCTTTACTTGGAAACTTGCATGTTTTTCCAACCTGATGCACAAACAAAACAGTAATTCCCCCTCTCCATGTTAAAATACTTTTATTTAGTCCAGAACATTATGAACAGAGATTTTATATTCCGAAACGCAGTGGGAGAAAGTGCTTTCTTGCAAGTTAAAAAGCAAACAAACAAACAAACTCTCATGTTTATGTAATTATATGATGAAAATGTTCATTTTAAGTTCTGACCCACTGTTCTTTAAAGCCTGAATTCTGTTTCTCGAGCCAGGTGGAAGTCCCAGAGGCACATTCCCAGTGTCCTTGACTCTGGCATCATTTACAGGCTGTGCTGGACGGTGCCAAGGAAAGCACAGCCACTCTCTGGTGTCACGATTGCTGCTCTGGTAGGATATGCCAAAAGTGGGTTATTTTCCTGTGGGGAGATGAATAAGGTGAGCCAGATCCCCTGGCCCACTCGTTTCAAGCTCAGTCAGAGCTGTGTTTGCTGCCTTAAGCATGGGTGGTGCAATGGGCAGGTGCATCATGTTGCCTTCACAGTGTCTGCAACAGCTCTTTGCTGCTTTGCAATGCTGCATTTCCCCCCATTTCTTGGTTTGCTGAGAGACTGGCACAAAGATACCTGTTGGATCCTAAATTATTGCTCAGTCATCTCTCTCTGGCTTCTTCTTTTGTGCTTGGTTGCCACTGTGTATTTGGGTATGGAGTTCTAAGAGCTGGGATGATCTTTTCCATCTGTAGCTGCTTTGTAATACTGCCAAGTCTCTAAAATCCTACCTGGCTGTGCAAATTTTTTGCTATTTCCTCTTTAAAAAGAAAAATCTGTTTAAATTCCTGTTTCTATGGACACTGCTGAATCTTTCACCTCTGTCTTGCCCAGTAGCTCGAATTGCTACAGCATTAAGTGCATCTGTGGTGACCTCTTCCAAGTCTTGGATATTTATTTCAAGGGAATGAATTGTTTTGTAATGCTGGTATTTTGTTAGAGGTAGAGGTGGTGAAAAGAAATAAAGGAAAATAACGTGGAGGAACATTGAGGCGAATGCAGGCTGTATAGAGTGTTGTAGCTGTGTGAGGCATAGCTGTGTCACTGGGGACTGGAGGCTCTTGCTTCAGTGATTTATATCTGCCTATAGGTAATGATGGATAATTGAGCCCAAGAAACAGCAAAGGAAAACAAAGGTTTCCATTTTTTAACCCCCCTTTCTAGTTTATATCAGGTATGAGATTTACAGCTGAGATCTCTCAATTCCACGTGCCTTGCTGCCAGGGAGACACAGATCAGAGCCCGGGCTGTGCAGGCTTCAAAGCTGGGCAGAAAACAAGACACTGCATCTTTAAGAAGTGCTTATTTGGCATTTACTTATTTAGTTAAAGATCATTGCCAGGCAGAACTCCCGTGGGAGGAGTGGATGGTTCAGTGGGCCTCATGGGGAGGGCGGTAATTAAACTCTGAAGGCAAGCAATGATGTTAAGCTAAAAGCTCATCTTTAAATAGTAATACACTTGCAATGTAAAGTGGAAGGCCCTCGGGTGCCTGTTGACATAGCGTTAGGAGCTGGCACTTTTTTATATAAAAGCTAAATTGAAGAAACTGTTATGAGCTCATCTGCATAAAGCAATATGATTCTGCCTGAGGGTGTGGGCAACAGGGAGTGATTAGCAAAACGTCTTTTTCCCTGCTACTCTGTTGCTCTGCTAACATGCCACTTGTCACTGAGAAATTTGAGATACCATATGCCAACCTGCATCTACAGAGACCCCCTTGCTGATTGCACATTGAAGAATTCCTCTTTAACACATGAGGAGCTGTCAAAAAGCATTGCTGAGACGGCAGGAAACATGCTGGAAAGAAAAACCTCGTGTTGCCTTCCTCATTCTTCCTCTTGCGTTGCATCAAGCCCTTCCCAGTCAACTTTAGATGTGAAACAAAACACGTTTACACAGAAAGACCTGGGTGTTCTTTGCTGACCTTCATCTCCTCTTCATCCCACGTGGTTTGGAATTGCTTATGCAAGCTAACCTTCAGCAATTTGGGGCTCTAGTTCCCATGGAAAAGTAGGAGCTGCCTTGATTTCCGTGGAGATCTGGATGGGGCATTCAGGTTGTGTAACAGCGGGTCTGAATCTCTTGTAGCTGTGTCTCCTGGGGCAAGGAGGGGATGCCCATCGGAATGGTATTAATAATTAAGAGAAAATGAACATCAAGCAGTAATATAATTTCCTGTCATGCCAGTTGCAGAGCTCAATGGCTCAAAACAAATGGAATAAAGAGCAACATATACTTTTGTTCAAGGGGCAAATTTCTGTTTTGAGAATTTTTCCATCTTAACAAAACAACACTAATTTTTTTCCCCCCTTTCAGCATTTTGATTTTCATGTTTGAGAGAAGGATTTTCATGTTTCCTTTGAGAGAAGGATTTAATTAGAATGTGTAAGGACACATCAAACTCTTCATAAAGATAGTGCACCCTAACAAACTTCCCTGTTCACACTCTGTGCCTCACTGTGGAAATGCTGAAGTTTGTCACTTCTATATTTTGTTACATGGAAAGAGACTGTCTTTATTGCCCTGCATACACTGCAGGTCCCTTGGACCTTTGAAACACTGTTTTTCAGGATAAAAAAAACCCTACTCTTGTATTTGTGGGAACATCCCTGCAGGTCAAATGCCAAACACGGTGTGACTCGGTTGAACATCGATGCCTGGACGTCCATCATTAACTCATTCATTCTTGTGGATAGGGAGCAAACCCATTTCCATCTGTTCAGTGCCAGGTGAGCAGCCTGAAATGATCCTGTCCATGATGACAGGATGCCTGTTTCTCATATCTAGTACATGGCTTTTACTCGGGATGCTTGTTCCAGTCATTAATCAAATATTGGCAGGATGCTGAGGACAAACCAAGCCCTCATCTTTGGGAACTTTGGTTCAAGCATTTAGCAGCAATTCAGGGCATGGTCAGTCTGAAAGGAATGTGAGAGAAGATCCCCTCGTGAAAAAAAGGACTGAAGCATAATGACAGGTTAGATTTGGAAAGCTGGTGTATCCATTATGCCAGCACTGTTTCAAGGCTGTGCATCGAGGGATTCAGTGCCCTAGGCTGCCTGCGTGCTCAGGGTGAGGGGGAGGCTTGTTTATTCCTCCTTCCCCTGTCATGCCACTCGTGACAAGAAGAGACATGAAAAGCTCAAGGCTCTAATCAGTGTTTAGGCTCTGACCCATATTTTGAGTTAGCAGTAATTATGAAATATGGGGATTCTCATCTCACTGTGCCCATAGAACTGCCCCACTTCCACAGTGTCTCCAGAATTAACTCTGTGGGGATGAGAAGTTAGCAGGCACCGTATTTCTGCAAGAAACTAAACTGTAGAAAGGATGAAATGCAGGTGATCATGCAAGTGAAAAGGTTCAGGGTTTTTTGCTTGGTTGGTTTGGGATTTTAAGCTATTCCAGGTACACAGCAGGGAAAAAGCAGACAAGTGCACAGGTTGACCCCCAGCTCTTCCAAAAGATGAGACCAAGTTGGTTTTGGCAGTGTGGGAGAAGAGGCCTGATGACCTACTTTCCACTCTGATCCATGAGAAACTCCTGCATCTCTTGACCTCTAATGCTTTCACTTGTCAACAAGAGTCTGTTTTGCGCAGCCAGAGCTGGAAAAGGTGAGCAAACAGAAATCAAACCATTGCAATTCCCAATGAATGTCATGGCTGAAATAGGCAGATTCCCTGTTTCGTGAATTTATAAAACTCGTATGACTGTAAAAAGAATTAAGACAAAATCCACACAGTCATGTGGCCTCACTCTATAAGTGAATTTAGTCTTTTCCTTGTGATCCAGGGGCATTAGGGAGTCCTGAAGTAGGAACCAAAGGTGCCCTCAAATATGACAAGGAGGTCTCAACTTCATTTTAAGCCACAGAACTGCTAATTTCCTCTCTGGGTAAACAGTAGGAAGAGGCAGTTTCTGCTGTGGCTTTTCTTTGTGTGCCTTTAGACTTGATTTTAAAGCAGATTGAGAAGGGCATCTGCTCACAGCACTTGTAAGCTTAGGACATTCTCTTAAAAGAAAAATATCCTTTAATGTATCATGAGATGAAACTTAAAAAAATCCTGTTGGTGTCAGTGATGGTACTTATTTCTCTTGTCCTCCCTCTCTCTGTTCTTCTTTTGCTCTAGCGGCTTTGACCATTGATGCTAATTAGTACTGAAAAGGACATTTTTGGCAAGGCTTTTAAATACAGCTTTTATCTTCTCTAGCAACAGACAAAGTTGTATTTAATGGTATTTGACATCTAAGAGTGACTGCAAGGTCTTTTTTTCTGTTGATTTTTTTTTTTTCTTTCCTAAAGGAGTTCCTTGTACTTCTAATTTATTAGGAAATCAGATGTGCTTTTATTCTCCACATAGTTCTATACTTAGCTGAGAACATGCTGTGTTTATGTGAGTGTACAGTATTAAAAAGCAAATGCTAATTATGTCAATGTTCCACTGAGTGTTCCTTTTATTAGTTTTTCACTGCATACTCTGTTGAGCTACTGCTTTCCATATACATACCCTTTAAAATAATGAAATGATGTATTTTCTTTGCTGGAAGGCTTGAAGGCAATTCCTCTCAGCACCATCTAGTTATTGGCTGTATAGGATGCTTGATACAGACTTGCAAGAGACTCTTGAGAGACAGCTGAGTGCTGTAGGTATTTCCTACTTGCCTTTGCTGTGGTGTTTTTGCCATAAATCACTGGAACTGTTGTCTTTGGAGGGGTATTTCTATGTGAATGTTGATTTTGGCCAGGCAGCATTGCCAGATATAACTGTGCTGGTGTTAGATTATCAGTATTGCTACTGGATAAAAATTTCTAGAAACAGTAGCAATAAAATTCCTACAGCCTTCAGAATCTGGGAACTGGCTGGGTACTTAACAAGGATCCTTTTAGCAGACATCTTTCCCTTTCAGTTCTGTGATAGGAGAGTCCCAAATCTAAGTGATCTACCATTGATTTGCCATACTTTTAATTGCTCATATTGCAAAACTCAGCTGATCAGGGTGTAGAACACAGGAGTGGAAGAAGCATGTCCTGAGGAGACACCAGGCAGACAGATTTGAGATTCAGGAGGTGTGCAGGTCTACACTTGCTTGCAGGGTGGCAACCGAAATAAATCCATTCTCCATCTCCCATCCATTCCCTCTTCCATTGTCGCAATCCTCCAAAACTGCTGGAGCTCCTGTTAAGTCTGGGGGTTTCGGGATGCAGGGGGAGCGCTTTGCAACCCTGCTGGAGAAGCCTGGAAGTCTTTGAAGCTGTTTCCCAAGTCCTTGCCCCTCTGTGTGCCCCGGAGCTCGTGATGGCAGTGCCAACCCCTCGTGTGTGCTCCCGTGAACTTTTGGCTCGGGTTCTTGTCCCCCCAGGGGTCAGGGCCATCTGTCAGCACAGAGACATCTAACCTGCACTGGCAAAGTGGCCCCAGGAAAGGAAATGTGGAGAGGAGCTTCCCCTGGGTTTGTGCATTTCTGCCACAGCCAGGAGGGATGATTATGGCCCGAGCTGTTGGACTGAAGCATGGATGTGGCATGTCAGCAAATCTCAGGATTTCCCCCAGCCCCTCCAATCCTCTGTGTGCAGGTCTGACTTTTGAGGCTGGTTCCATTTCCAGTTAAATTCTATTATTTTCCCAGAAGTACTTTTTCTCAAACAGTTGAGCAGGGCATAGTTATCCAACTCAGCACCAAGTTATTGGAATCACAGCCTGGATGTTTCCCCACAGGCCAGGCTTGTTTGATGACCATATTTCTCAGAAAACAGCAGAGATTTATTTTGGTCAGCTCTTTGGATTACAGCAGATACAGGTGGATTAGAAAGCTGTGCACAGAAAATAGAAATAATAATAATAATAGTAATAATAATAATGGTGATGCCATTCAGCTCTCACCTTTTAGCTCCCACAAGGCAACATTTGGGCCCTGCTAAAATGATGATTTTATTACCCCTGGAAAATGCAAATCTCCAAGGAATTGGTCTTAGGTGAAAATACTCATCCAGACCTCAGTTCCCGTAATGCCTATTCATATTTTGGAATGGGCAGAGGACAAGAGTTTAGCATCACTTGTCCCCAAAAAAAGCTGTGGGAGTGCTTAAAAGTGTCATTTTGATTGGGATGTTAAAGTGACCTGTTTCAGAATGTGGCAGCTTTTTTTCCATGAACACCTGTGCAGTGAAGAGCATTGCCACATCAGCTTTTAGCCCCACCCCCTCCCCCCCAAAATTAACAGGTGCTGAAAAGTGATCATTTCTCATGAGCTGGAAATTCAGAAGTTTGTTTATCATCAGAAGTAGGATATTTTTTGCTTGATTTCTCTTTTTTTCCCAGTTTAATATGTCTATATAAAGTATGTGATGCACCAGGAGCACATTCTGACTGATGCACATGCTAACTAATAACTGGCACGGTGTACATAATTGTTCACATACTGAATTAGATATAAAATATTCCCATGTGAAATGTAATTACTGTGACTCAATAATCAGTGTGAAAATAACTGTTTTCCCTTTCTATATATAGAACTTTTCTTTGGAGATGAGAATAATACAGGAACCAACATTTGCCAGGTGGGACAACCCCTCTATTCTGGAATTGAAATTTGTAGCTTTTAACATCAACTGTGATGTTTAAATGTATATTGCAGTGCTGCTTTTGGGAACTGCAGAATTTGGGATAATGCTGTCACTGGAGTGACATTCTGTCATGAAAAACCTTAAAATTAAGCTTTTTGAGCCCAATCCAATAATCTAATGGAGTCTCTGAAAAGTCTCCCATTGAGTTAAATAGGCTTTGGGCCATTAGCTTTCAGAGGCACAGTCCTGCCTTGGAGCTTCTCAGGGGTGTGGGAGCTAACAAATTATCTATTGTCAGATTGTAGAGCCAGCTTTTCATGTAGCTTTTAGCTGGGATCACATTTCCCAATAAGGGTATAAAGTGTACCTGTGGAATCAGGGTGCAAAACCAGTTTATATGCCCAGTGTGGGTGCCTGTGTTTAAATTTAAATAATGAAGGGTATGGGAAGAGAAGAATACAGAAAGTGTTTTAAAGGCACTAAGGAATGTTTTGCCATAGCAAAATATATGCAATCTCAGAGAAGTATGTATACAAATATCTTTGCCAGAAACATCTTTCAGTGAACCCATCAAACAAAGGAGTCTAGACATACATTATATATACACATAAATTCATGCATAAAATAACAGAACACTTAAATATTTTTCTGAGAAAAACATCTTGCTTTTCAAATGTTGATTTTTCATCTTACTGATTATACCTATTCTTCTTAATAGTAGTGAAGTTATTTGCTTTATTTAATAACCAGAATTTCTGCATAAAGAGGAGTCAATACATATTTCACATCGACAAGAGATGAAATACAGCAGAATACTCATTGCTATTAGGAATGACTGGACTAGATTGACCAAGTAGTTGCTTTGCAATAAAAAAGTCCCACCACCTTCTGCCCAGAGCCAGGGCATTATTTGCAGATTTTTTCCTCTCTACAATGTTACCGTGGTCTTATCTCAGGGCTTTTTTTAAATGGAGTTCCACTGTTTATAGGAGGTAATAAAGTACAAAGCATGCAGACCACTGACATATCAATCAGTGCAATTAACATGCAAGAAAGAAAAGAACATGAAACATGTCCTTTATTTCACATTTACATGAGGCCAGAGATCAGCTTCTTTGAAATATGTAGGGCCACTTACAGGTAGAGAAAATAGGATGTGGTGGAGGGAAATACATGAATATTACTGAGTACTGCAGAGCTTTTATTTCTCTGGGAAATGTGATGCCCAGTGATTTCCTGGAAATCCCACCCAGTGAGAAATTCAGTTACCTGCTTGCACAGTCCTTGGGAAAGCATCAGTGGGTTGCAAAGTGACCTGTGCTCTGTTATGTATACAGAGATCTAAGTGTGCTTCAAATATTTGGGATGTCTTCAAGCTTGCAAAACAGAGAGGAAATAATTCTTAAGGATGAAGAGGGAATCCCTGGTGGTCTAATGAAAGGCTGTTTAAGATTGGCTGAGCTATAATCTGTAAAATTTGCCATTTCCAGTAGATGTTACACTCCACAGAGCTTGTTAGATCCTTGCTTGGTAGAACCTGGACAAGAGTAAAAAGGAAAGAACAAGGACACGCCAGCCATTTCATCTCTGGCATTGCCCAACTTGTTGCTGCCAGCTTCCTTTTTGTAACCCAAATTAATTGCCACTATACAATTTTAAGTGCATTTTCCTACATAGAAAAGAATGCTTAGATAGTATTTCTATCATATGCACCACTTGAGGTCCCGTGTGAATTGTCAGTTGGGGTTTGGATGTATAGCTGCACAAGAGCATTGTCCTTGAAGGAAAAAGTGGCAGGAAAAAGGATATTTTTACATCATAGGGCTTCAGCAATAGCTGGCCATTCAGAAAATCCTGTGTTCCAATAACTGCAGAGAAGAAGCCATGGGTATAATGAAGCTCAGAGAAAGACCTTTCTTCACCTGGTATAGACCTGTTTCTTTTCTGGTTTTGCTGCACTTAGTTCTTGTTCCTTTTGCTTGTGCCCTTCATGTTACCTGCTATGAGACCTCCTGTTCTCCAGACCTCTTTATCCAGGTCACCTTCTTCTCCCTTTCCTTCCACATCACCAGGATGGGGACAGAGAGGAGTATCAGTGGCTCGAGTGGTGGGGTCTCCATGTGACCTGCTGACACTTTGCTGCCATGGAGGAGCAGTCCCAGGAATTGCTCTGCTTGTCCCAGATTGCAGAATACTCAGTGCATTTTTGGGTACTGGAGGCTTTTGCCACTCACTGGCCTCTATTGACCACAGGTATCTGTGTTTTGCTTCAAGTACAGAATAGCAAACATTTCTTTTTGGTGACAAAGGTCTAAGTGCAAATAGTAACCCACAAGTAATTGTTTTGCAGAACACTCTTCATTTCACAGTGTTTTCCTATTTGTGGAGAACTTATTGCTGTGTTTCAGCACCCTAAGACCATCTTTTTGTTTCCTTGTGGCATTGCTGCTCTGTTTTTGTTTGCATGTTGGTGAGGACACAGCTCAGAGAAAGACTTTAAGAAAACCCCAAACCAAACCACTGCAGAATATTTTCCTGCTTTCTTCTTGCCTACACACAAATGTTCAGTTTTCTTGGAGTTACCTGCTACTTCAAAATGAGAATATGTGAGAGGAATGTATGATCTTGTAGGAGAGAGAGAGGAGGGTCATGGAGGGACAGAAGGTGAGTTGAACCAAACATGCTCTTCCATTTTAGTTTCTTTGTTCTGACATTCTGTTCCTGTTGCTGATGTCATGCTGTTCTACCTGTCTTTGGTTGTCAGAGTAACTATCATTTTGGGCCATCCAGTCATAATAAATAAATAGGGATGTCAAGTAAAGCAGAGTCAAACTAGACAGGAGGGAGCATTAAAAAGTAAAATTATTCATATCAGTAAATCTGTCGTGTAAAAGTTGATAATTTATTTGCACCAAGGTTGTGTTTTGCACCTGGATCTCTAAGATGCTTTGATTAGGCTCTAAATGGATACCCCCACTCATCCTATTTAACTCTTTTGATCCTTCTTTTAAATGCCATGTTTTAATGGGAGCCAAACCCAATGATTCTTCTTGCTCTAGGCACAAATTACAGCCTTTAGTTTATTCAGAGTCAAGTGATATCGCTTGGGTGAAAGAGTGCCAGAATTGTGGAAGTCTGAGAGCAACTGAAGAGCTGAAACACAAAACGTGTTCTCCTTCTGACTCGTCTGAAGAGAGTTCACAATATCCCGAGATGGGAAGAGCTGTTCACAGCTTGCTTGTCACTATTATTTGTTTCCCTTTCACTTGTGAATGCAGATGGTTTCAGAATGTCAAGCTTGCTCCTAAATGCCTTCCAGATATGGTGGCATTTTAGGAAAATTGAAGCTTATTGCAGAGGAGGGGAACATTTCCCTTAGATCTGGTACAAGTAAATATGTCCAGGGTTAGGGGGTAAAAAAAAAATAAATTAAGTCAATTACCTATTTATTCCCTGTTTCCCTGTTCAGATTTTACTTGAATTGCCATTCATTTGGTTTTAAGTCTTCACCATGGTTTTATATTTAAGTCCCTATTAGGAGTGTTGAGGGTCAGAACAGCTTTGAACTTTGACCCAGGGGTTTTTTGGTGTGACAAAGTGCCTACATTTTTAAATGGGTAATAGTTTAGATAGAGATGTCTCTGTCCCTCTGTTAGTTTGGAGATTAATTTAGAGGTGCCAATTATTTCCCTCCTTCTCATGTATCATAGAATCAAAAATTATGTTTAAGGGCTCCTCCAGAATCCAATCCAGTTCAACCCCCTGTTCAGAAAAGGTCTAATTAGATCAGGTTGCTCAGGGCCATGACTAGTCAAATGTGAAACACCTCTGAGGACAGAGGTCCCACAACTTCTCTGGGCCTTCCTTCCACTGTTTTACTTTCCCAATGTAGAAAACAACAAAAAAATGGTCTTATCCCAGCACACCCCCAAAAACACACAGCTTCAGTGTTTGAATGTTCTGTAATCAGAAAGGTCCAAACAACACCAAGATCTCCCTTCTCCTCCTCTTCTCCAGGCTGAACATGCCCCTTCTTCCAGGTTCTCCTTATGCACCATGTTCTCCAGCCCCTTGTCCTCCACAGGGCTCACCCCATCTCAGAATCTTTCTGGCACTGGGGAGCCCCAAGCTGGGCACAGCTCTAAGGATGTGAGAAATGCTTACTTCCCTGGAGCATTTATAAATTCCTGCTGTGACATCTTTCTGTCCTGTTCTCTAACACTTCAGGCACTTCTCTTGACCTTTATTTAGTTTTCAAGCTCCAAGGTCATCTGAGAAGAAGGAAATTAAGATAAGTAGCATTGTATGTTGACCATGAGCAATATCTGTTTCCTCACGGCAACACACGGCGTGTGGATGGAGAAAAGATCTCTACCTGCTGGGGAAATTTCCACTAAAAGCTTCCAGGAACATGAGAAGTTGCTGCTTTATTGCCATAAACAAATAACATCTCCTGCTCAGCAACTCTAACATTGGGATTTTGCACTTAAGTGCAAAGAGGTGAATCCAAGCTTTACTGCAGTCCAGTACTGGAGAAGCTGATGGCATTCCATGCTTTTCAGCTTTCAAGGGAACTGCTCCTGACTCCCACTTCCAGCCTTTTTATTCTACTCAGCAAGAACTGGAGGTGAGTGGTGCAGAGTTTTGCTGACACACCAACACCTCTAAAATAATATGTTGTCCTGATGCGTGAAGAGCACTCAGCATTAAGTTCTTGAAATAATCAATTATTTAGCAGCTCATCACGTTTACTGTCCACTGAAGGATCTTTATAGCAACAATAAGGTCACTGCGATCAGGTTCTCTGCTTTTGGCATTTCCTCTACAAAGCCTGCACACAGCCACAAAAAAACCCCAAACCAAACCCAGCATAAAAGATTGCAGTTTGGAATGTGGTTTAGTCTCAGCAGGAGGTGATTGCTTTTTAATTGTGCCTATCTGGGCTGTCTGCTTGTGAAATAAAGTGCTCTGACTTGTGAAAAGGGGGATTCTGGTCTTTACAAACAGTGTCTGTGTGTTGACTTCACTGGGCTTGAGAGACACCTGTGGAATGGTGGTAGATTTGGGAGGTTTGGGCAGCAGCCTTTCTGAGTTAAAAATAAAAAGAATACCCTTTAAGCATTATATGGCAAATCTTCCCTAGAGGAAGAGATGCTTTTGGAAGACCAACAGTGAAGAAATGAATCTAAAATGTTGGTATTTACACATTCTAATGAAATCTTTTTTTTTTTTTTTACAGAATCCCCCTCTTTTCCTTTCAAAGCAAAAAGCAATACTCTTCAGGGGTCTGTGAATCACAACTGTCCTTTATTTTGCAGCCTGCATCTGGTGTTAGTGAGACCACGTGGCATCGGGTGGCTAAAGGATGACTTTATATTAATTGTTAGATGAAAGGTAGGAAAACCAGTGAAATTTGGGGAAGGTTTCTGAAAGGCCAAGGGCATTTGCAGGTGGCTGTGACTTTGGGCTTTTGTGACAAGGGAAGCTAGTGCCCAGGGAATATGCAGGTGCAGACACATGCCCACAGCTGTGGGAGTGACCGTCCTTGCTTACAGCAACTTCTGCATCCTGCCTTCTTTGGTTACTGCTCCAGGGTTTCTAAATATAGCTTAAGGAGCTAAAGGAATGGACATTCCTCTTCTTTTTTATTTCTCCTTCCCATGCTCCCTCTGTGATACATGAGGAGAATTTTAAACTTGGTTTTCTCTAAACCGAGCCACATCTTATTGTTTTCGGTACAGGGGTTGAAATGTTTGCCTTGATGTGGCTGGTTGATGGCTGCAGGAGAACTGACAGCAGGGTGGTGTGGGGAAAAGGAGATGGGGAGTTGTTAAACTGAGAAGAAAGAAGAAAAATAGGAATTATTGGAGTTACTGTTTACTTTTAATGTGCAGGTATTAAATATCAAAAGCTAATAGACACTCTAGAGAAAAATAAGTGAAAGTTTTCTGAAGAACCCAAGCAATTCCTGCAGAATAAGTAAAGCCAAAATTAGACTCTTCTAAGGTTAAAAATGCCAGCAGAAACAGATATATTTATTAACTTGTAGTCAGACAGGCTGATAGGTTGCCAAAAAGTGTGATGTATGGTTGCATTGAGAATTCTGCATGGCATGTCAACAGAGGAATATTTATTGGCACTGCATAACATTTATGGGTGCAATACCAGAGCCTAAATACAGTGTCATTTAAAAACACAGGGCTGGAACTCATTAAGTACAAGTAGGATGTTTGAAATACAGCTCACTCTTAGAGATTTCTTGCTGTTCACTAGTGCTTCATGTTAATAACATGCTAAATACAGGAGTTTGGATTCAAGTTCATCACCACAGGGCTAAAGCTGATGAATTCACCCTAAGATTATTTTGGCCCTGAATCAGTTGAAAGAAACAAGGGGTGTGATAAATGTCAGCTCAAGTTTGCAGGTCACAGTTCTAGAACCGAAGCAAAACATCTGTGCTGATCTGGGGAAAGAGTGACCTTGTTGATAAATAAATCTGAGACAGTGTGACTCCTCTCAAGGCCTGGGAGAATCTGAATATTCCATAGCTGTGATAAATGCAATTTCTTGTTATACACAGGGTGCTGAAATGGCCCAGGATCCTGAAGGTCTATCAGCAGTGAGTTGCAGATATACCCCCTCCCTGGCCTTTGTGGAAAGCAAAACCTCTCATTTGCAGTGTTAGAGTAGGAAAAAAAAACAAACTCTAGTGGCTTTAAAAATATTGATTTTAATTAGTACAATATGCAGAGAACTTGCACAGGTTTGAAACGTGAACTGAAGAGGTTTCAAATGCTGCAGTTTTGCTTTAGTTTGGGCAGTCGGGGCTTTCTTTGTCCATGACAAAGTGTCTGAGAGAAAATGTAGGCTTCATTTGTATAATGGACTGTGGTTTCACACTTTGCACTGGGAATATAAAAGAAAATCATAGAGCCCAGCAGGAACACTCATTTATGGGGAAAAATAAAAGCAATAATGAGAACGGGGATGAAATTCTTGTCCTGCTGAAGATCCTGTTGATTCGGGTGTGACAAGATTTCAGTCAGGATCAGAAACAAGTCCCTAAAAAGTTTTCTCAGAGAAATATCCTTTCCTCATGTTTGTTTGAGTGTTTTCTGACTCTTAGGTGGATAGGCTGCTGTGAAATCTTCTATCCCATTAAGCAAATCAGGTAAGCACGGGTCTGTCTAAATGCAAGTATGAACAAAATGATTTTTCCACGGTTTTAAGCTACGATGTTTCTTCAGACACCAACATTAATCTTTAAGCTAAGGAGAGAGTAAATGGGAAGTGCTGGGGCATGTAGTTAAATATTTATTAAAGTAGATGTGGGACTAAATGAGGAAAAGTAAAGAAAATGTGAAGACCTGGAGGGGCAACAGTGTTCAGATTTATCTAAATCTAAGGAACTTCAGCAAGCAGAAAAAGCTCCCTTTTCCCTCCTTGATTGGTTTGTAGCTGTTTAACTGCTGGCAGTCACTATATTGGAAGATTTTGCCTCTCCCCTGAGATCTGAATAGGAAAATAGGAAAAAGAGTGGGAACTCAACTACCCTAGAAAAGACCCAAAGCAATCCAGACCAACAAACCCCCCAAAATCCTACATGCCGTGCCACAAAGTGCTTACCAGTTTTTAAATTCTTATACAGAGGGCACGAGCCCTCCTGGCTTCTGCTGAGACTTTGTGTTTCTAATCTGTTCAGATGACAATCCCAACCTGTCGTGGATTTGTCCCTCCCCGACATCCCTGACTCCAGGGAAATGTGCATGGGCTGTATCCTCTTAGTGCAGAAATCACTTCTGCTTAACCTGTGTATTTTTAACTTCTTAGTGCGGTTTGTCTGTCTGCAACGAGCACGATCCTGCTTTACAGACATGAGGAGTTCTTGGCTTTTTGTCAAACTGAGGTAAATTTTCAAGTTGGCAGCTCCTTTGCTTTTGGCTGAAGTCTTTAAAGTAGCGCAGGGAATAAGCAGGACTGAGTGTGGCATCGATGCAACCCTGTCCTGAAATCCTCCCTCTGTGAAAACATGATTTGCAGCACTTCCAGTGACTTCATCCTTAGACAATTTGAAGAGCCCAGGGTTAACCCAGTGTCTGATAAAACCACAATGATTGCATGACTGGGTGGAAATGTCTCCTTGGCTTTTTCCAGAGATGGAGACAGGCTGGGGTGGGAAGGTCTCCCTTGGAACTGCAGCATCTCGAGGCACATAAATTTCCCTACTGTTGTCATGCGGCTGGAGAGTCCTACCACATGTTCTGCAGCATCTGCAAAAGCATGAATTCCTTTATTGCATCTTTGTAAGCCTTATCTGTGGTCATTCTGGTCTTTTATGCTACAAATTGTGTTAATGAAAGCAAACAGAACTGTCCCCACCACCTTTTGAGAGAGGCCCATTTTTCGGTGAAGATATGCAATGGGAAATATAGACAAGGAGGAAATGTGGGGGGTTATTTTTCACCCACTTCCCCTTCAGGAAGAGAAACCCAAATGGTTTGTTCAGAAATAACCATTTTCTGAAATAGGTGCAAAGGGCTTTTGAGTTCTCTCCAAGAATCCTCCTTGTCTTTCATTCAGCTTTTAAAGATTCTTCCCAAACTGATTTCTGTGCTAGGGCAGGTCCAAATATGCAAAGGCTGAACTACAAGGAAAAAACCAACCAAACAAAAAAGCCATTCTGTTTCCATGTCAACATCAATTCACATTCTGCAGGTAAAACAGCTGCCAGTTAGTCCACTCACTAACTGAAAGCTCCTGAAGGCTCTTTTTGCTGTGCCATTTGGCCAAAAATAACTTGGCAGGCCACAGTTTTCCCACAAACCCAGGGAGAGAGGGAGATTAAACTGAGTGGCAAGCAGACTGTCAGCTCGTTCAGTGTCTTCATGCTCAGAGGAAGGGAACAGTCTCTCCAAGCATGTGAGAGGGAAAAGATGGGATGTTTATGGTTGGCACATTATTTTCATGGGCTAAAAGGCAAAATATTTATGCTGTTGAAAGGGATGTGGAATATCTTGTGTCTCGTTCACCCCAAGGGCACCAGGTAGTTTGTTTTTCAGCAGAAAACTCATATAATTGCATACATTCTGATTTAGAATTAATTAGCTTTTTTTTTTTTTTGAAATTAAAGTGGCAAAGCTAGGCAGCTACTTGAAGTTAATTCTAATGGAAGCAAATCGATTTCTCTTAGTGGGACTTGGACTTTGTAGCGATATTTTCTGAGGGAGACATCAAATTATTACTTTCATAACCATTCCATGATGAAGTTCTGTCAGTAATTAGGTGTTACCACATGGTACTAAAATTGGTATCACTGTTACCTGTCTTTAGCAGATCTTAATGTGAAGCAGGTGTTGCATGAGCACTTTTAGGAATATTCCAAATGAAGCAGGAAGAAAAAAAGTAAGGCTTTTTTTGGCAACTGCAGAGGAAGTGTTTAGACCTGTAATTACAACTGATTAACTTAATTAAAACTGAGACAGACAATCCTGAGCTGATTTTTCAGAAACCTGTGCAAATTGGCCATCGAGAAGGAGTTGGTGTGATGCTTTCTTTTAATGGTAGTCTTGGGAAAGCGCAAATCAGCTCCTGCTGGAGGAAGAAAAGTGTGCATCTTACCATTTAAGGCAGAAAGGAAAGGATTCCTGAAGGGAAGTGGCTGCAATCAGTCTAATTTAAATGGAGAAAGGAAGTAATTTAAATTAGTGATAGCATTTTTTGAGGGATTTTGCCTTCCTTTATCCCCAAGCTCTGAGGACCAGCCGGTCGCTTTACTGGTGGGTACCAGATGAGTTAGATTGGGGTTTAAATTAGATTTAAGCCCACAAAGCAAGCTGATTTAGGTTACGTTGGAATTAGGATTTTAAAACCTCTCTGCTGATTTTAAGGGGCTTCTCATCACTCTGAGCTGCCATTCTAAACGTGCCCACTGTGGGTGTGTTCAGGCAGGTAAAAGGCGCATTCCCACACTGACATTTTCCAGAGGTTTGGAAGAAAAGATTGGTTATTCTCAGGGATAAAAGCATAACCCCTTGTTATTTTTCTGGTTTATTAATTCATCACTTCTGTGATTCCATAATAATATTGTGCAGAGTATTTAAACCACTACAAGGGATGTTCAGTACAGTGATGTACTCGCTGTGTGTTTTTCACCTGATTTTTTGATAATGTTTGATGCCTTTGATGCTGTCATTTTTCCTATGTACTAATGATTAATGTAATTACTTTCACTTTTAGCCAATTTATGTGTATTTTAACCTCTACCTGTCACACAGGCAATAGTAAGAACCTCACTTGGATGTTTTGAAGGCTCAATGTGCAAATATTGCCACCCAAACATCATCGGATTCCCTGGGGAATCTTCTGCTCTGGTGTATCTTTCAGTGAGTGTGTTCCTTTGGGAATGCTGCCTTCCAGACTCTTCTCACACACACCTTGGGAATGCATCCAGGAACACTAGCTGCTTATTTTGGTTTTAGAGCTCAGGTATGCAATGACCATGTGTTTTAACATTACTGCTATTCTATATTTTACTTGTGGCTTGCATTTTAGAGAGTGCAGGATGTATCTTTTACCTGAACATGAGGCAACTCACAGGCCTTCCAGTGTGGCACCCAGTGGGCAATCCCTGGAATGCTCCTGGAATGCTCTTCACATTAGGCAAGGAACATTAGCTTTTATCAAATCCACAAACACAGTGTGTGGGAGTAATATGCAAAAAAAAAAAAAAAGGCATAAATATTTCCAGGGAATCCTTTCTGCTGGCACTCTGCGTTGCTTCCATGACCTGTAAGCACCACTCTTCTGCCATTTGAAGGAACATCAGGCATTTCCCATCTTGTTCACACCATTAGATGCTTCCATCAACCATTAGGACACCCATCAGTGCAACCTGGCTGCTTTTAATGGGATCTGTAAATACGGGAGGAATTCAGAGAAGGCAGCTCACGCTTTGGTAATGTGCCATTAAAATGCAGAAAGAAGAATAATAGGGAAAACAGCGGGGCCATTTATTCTCCTCGTTTTCATTAGGAAATCCAGTGTGGTGCATCTCTGGTCATCCTGAGAAAAAACAGCCTGCTCAGGTGGAGTGTTGGTATCTCACTCATTAAGAAGCCACTTGAATTCCACAGGGTGCTCAAAGAGCTGCAGCCTCTCCTTGTGGTGTCTGCAAAACTAAAATCTTTCTGTGGTTCTAATGTGTTTCTTCCTTGTTTCCTGTAGGAATTTTTACATTCTCTGCACCAGTAATATTTGAGGGATCTTACTGCATTTTGTGCATTGGGCACTGATACGCCATTCAGGTGTGCTGAGAAGTAGAGGTTAGCCAGGAATTGTTAATTTTCGTTATAAATGTCTAAGAAATTTAAAAGGGTAGTCAACCTGCAGGTATTTAAATGCATTTAAAAAAATAAAAGAAATTAAAATAAAAGAAAGATGAAGAGATCTCTGTAATTACCAGTAATAACAGTAAAGAGGAATTAAAGGAGGGGAAAGCCTGTAGGAAGGAGTTCACATCTGGAACACTTGGAAGTGGAGCATCTAATGGAGATTGAGCCCCTATAACATGTTCTCCCACTACCACCTCTTGGGGTCGAGTGAGGACCTTCTGCCTCCCTCTCACACAAATGCCAAATATAGATTGCCACTACTGCTGAGCAGTTTGCAATCTTCAGTGAGGGACTGACCTAGATTTTGCCGTGGATCTTCCTGCACAGCATGGCTTAAAGGCTGTAACCTCATCCTCCCTCCCTGGGCTACAGATCCCATCCTCTCCGAGGCAGCATGTCAGGCCAAATTCCTTTAATGTTCAACTCACAACTTTTCAAAGCTATTTTTCTCTCCTTGTTTTCCCTGTTGCTATGCAGTTTTGCCTCCTCCAAAAACAGGCAAGGAAATAAACATTCCAAGCCAGTGTGCTTTAAAACATGTGACCTGTTTTAGTGGGATTCATGGATTAGAAATGAGGCTTTTTTTGGTGGGGAACGGTGTGCAATTTAGCAATACATGGAAATGTAATTTTATGCCAGGTAATGAGATGTTAGACATCAGAGAGATAGAACGGACATATATAAAGATAGGAAATTGTCCCATAAATAACAACTGCCCCACCAAAGGTGCCATTTACTTAAGAAACAAACCCAAGAAGAAAATTTAAATATGATTTCATTAGTAAACCTTAATAGCAATTTGAATTATGTAGATCTTAGGAACCCCAAATACTTGGTGTTCTAGAGTCTGTTCTCCACCAAGCCTCTTATTTCTCCTCAGAAGAAATTAATTTTGACTGCTATTTCTTTTGAAGTCAAATTTGTTTTTACCAGGGATAGCACACTGTATTTCTCCCATGGGATATAATAAAATAATCATAGCAAAATCATGATAATGACACACATTCCCCCAAACAATCTAGAGCACAGTTAATTTAAACAGAGAAAGAGTTATCGTAGGAAAGATGAAGTAAAATATACTGAACTAAACATTCACTATTAACAGAAAGCAGATTTATTTTTTAAATTTTACTGAAAAAGTAATGGCAGTAATATATTGACTTTGGGGGAATAAAATTGGTTTTATTTCTGATTTAATGTTATGTTTCATTCAATGCACTTTCCAATACAGTCATCCCATCCCGTTCACAACATGATGAAATAATTTTTCTTTGGAATCTGCTTTTTGACTGTAGGAGAAGTGAAAAGATCACTTTGTTTTATAAAATAGATATCTTGGTAATTTGTGACTTACTGAAACGATGTTGCCTGCCCTTTTTGGACCCAATTTTGTGTATCTTCCAAGTTCTTACATAACAAGGTGGTCACCACATGGATGTGATGTGAACACACATCCCACGGTAAAATTTGTGCTGTTGAATAATCTGAGAGGTTGATAAATTTTGCTCACTACAAAGCCAGCCTGGACTTGCAGACTGGAATATTTTCCTCCCTGAAATTCCCTAATTCCCAGTGTGTCAGCAGACAGAGCTTGGCCATCTGAGCAAATTTGTTGTCTGTGGAGTTAACAAAACCCATCCAGCCCATCCTGAATTTTGACACATCCCTCATGGAGACTGAATCAGAGAAGTGCAAACGTGTGAGAAGACAATCACAAGAGTTCAAATGCAGCCTGCAAGATTTCCCTTTTTTTCCTGTTTTGCAGAGCCATCATTTTAGGTGCACATTAATCTCATCTGACAAGGAATCAGAGTGAAAAGAGTCCAAGTTATGAACACAGCCATTAAGTTCTGTGCAGAGCAATGCATGCAGAAGTTAATTACAGCTGAATCTTCCTTGGCCTTCGACCTTTTTATCTCTTGAAGTTTATGTACACTTGTTTCTGGCTGAAAGTAGGGAGCTAAAGAAACTGGTTAAAATCCCACAATCACAAAATATCATTAATTGCTTTTCCCTTGAGGTTAAATATTTGTAGGTCAGCACTGGTGTTTGGTACTTGCCGTGAGTCATTAATGAAAAAACACAGTACCAGCTCCTCGAATACAAGATCAGCTGTCTAAATGGAGTATTTTTAATTACTGGGAATATTCTTTTTCCCCTTGCTCAAGAGCAAACGCAGTGTTATTGTCTCAGTGCACAAGTGTTGGTGGTAGAGATAAGTCTGTAACAAAGCCCTGACAATAGTCATTTGTCTTCAAGATTAACAGAGCAATTCTGTGTGTTGGTTATGCATTAATGAAACACGAGTGTGGGACATTGTAATGAATGTTTCTCCAGGAGCCTGAGAAGATGCTTTGCTGCAGCTCAACTCTGCTGAGCGTGCTTGTTCCCATTCACTGTGGGAGCCTGTCAGAGCCCTCCCAGTTTCTGTGATCATGTGTTGCCACGCACTTAAATGAAATTAAGGCCAAATGTTTATTATCGTCTCTCCGCATTAATTGCAAGTACGTGTTTATCTCTTAATAATCAGCAAAGTGTGATGCTAATAATATATTTCTCATTGGTCCCAGAGAAACTGCAAATAACACTTAAGAGTGTTTTGGCTTTCTTTAATTAGAAGCACTGTTTGTCACTGTCCCTGGGCAGGCCCCAAGTGACCTTGTTTTGTCACAAGTCCCGGGGGAATAGTTTAATTGGAGGACTCGAAACTGAAAGTTGCTCTCTGCCCACCATCTGTGCATCAGCCTGGTGGGTCACCAGCACAGGCTCCTGTGGTTGCTGTGAAGAGGCATGAAATGAGGCAAACTCAACCAGGACAACACTGTTCCAGTCAGGGTTTAGTGCTGGGAGTTACAGCACCAGTAAAAAGAAAAAGCCAAACAAAAAGCAGATGTTCCAGCTGCCACATATTTCAAAATCACGGAGAAGCAATTTAGGTTAAGTCCCTTGTTTCTAAAGATTACAAAGTATTTAGTGTGAAGTTCATTAACAGCTTGGGGAAACAGCTCCCACTTTCCTTTTTTATTTTATTTTATTTTATTTTTTTTTTGTTGGCCCAAAGGATTTGGGCAAAGTATTGTAGCAGTAAGCAACTTTTAAAAATTAAAGAGGTGCAATCTCCACAACTTTAATTGAAGTTCAATATTTCCAATGGTTTCTAAGGGATTTGACTTGCTGATTCTATCCAAAACTCTCTACCTACTTATAAAGATTAAAAAGAAATATAATGCCAGTGCAACAATATTTTTGGTTCAAATGCGATGTGATTTTTCATCTTTTGAAAAGAAGATCATTTCAGAAAGAGTGCTGAATGATTCAATCACTGCTGTTGTATTATGTATATTCAAACCTGCACTTCTCACCAATGAATATCCCTCTAAAAGATATAAATAATATCAAAATAATGAGAACAGGAAAACTGTCATAATATAATATAAAAATGTGCAGCCAGGTTTATCACTATGTCAGCTCTAGCCCTACTAGCAGTATTTGGGGAACCCCTGTGCATGCAGATAAAATTTGTTGCTTTCAGGTTCATCATGGGCATCACAGAGAAAAATTTCTCCTGTAATATGATAATATTTTTATTTTAAAAGGGCATGAACGAGACAACTTTTGGAAATTAGGAAGGAGATATGACAAAGGCAGTGAAAGACAGACCATCCCCATATTATGCAAAATAAGCATCTGCCTTCCTTTCCCTTCACTAATTTACATTTTCATTTAAAAAGAAGTCCTTGATTTAGGCTGAAGAAAAGCTCATATTTAAATTAGGGAAACGCAGGAGCACTTCACAGTTTCTGGGTAAAAGGCACTGGGGAAGTTCTTCTGCTGATGTTGGTTTTATTTGACTTGTGGTGTCTCAAGCTTTGCAATGTCTCAAGTTTGATTTACTTCAGGCTTTGGAGCTTTAAGTAAGGGGGAAGAGGTTCGACCAAAAAAAAGCTCCTACAGCTTTCACCTATTAGGTGCCTTCAACCTCCAAGTGCCATTTCTGCAAGTGTAGAACATCACAGGGTTTTAAACTGAGCTGGAACTTTCTTTGGAAAAGTTTTCCATTTAAAATTTCATAGCTGTTGTAGGGATGTGACAGGCTAAGTATCAAAGCTCTGGTGGGTAAGACTAAAGACGTGTCAGCTCAAGGAGAAAATGAGCACTTGCTTACTTGCTTATTGCTGTTATTGCATGACAGTGACAAGAGGCAGTGCTTTCATGTCAGAAATTTGTTAATAGGTTTCCCTTGGTAATTCAGAATGGTTGATGACTGAACTGACTGGAATTTGCCTGTCAAAGGTGTGGTCCCAGCTAAGGGTGATGTGTCTGCACTAACACAGAGGTAGGTCATGTCAAAATAAATCCTGGAGGAGGTTAGTGATGTTCTGTTGTAACGAGGCCAAAAAAAGAGAAAGGAAAAGGAAAAGATGAGGTAAAAGCAATTAGAGATTATGGTCTGTGAGAGGATGTGTGCTAGCAGAAATAGTAAAGGTAGAAGGAATAAATTATAATCTAGTTTGCCCTTATGGATGGCACAAGACATAATTTAATGCAGGTCTCTATAACTATGCAGTTTAACTCAAGCATTGAAATATGTTTGTTTCCTTGACACTATTAAAGTTGAGATAATACTTATATTTCCCCTCACACTTCAGTGTAATTAAGTTTTAATTTACATTTTCTAAGCTGTTTGATGCAGATATGCAAACATACCCCAATCTAACTTACAGCCATAAATAATGGCCAACTGGAAAAACAGTGAAAGAAAGAAAAATTTTAATTTCTTCCATGAAAACTGCTGGACTTAGAGCTGGGGAATAGTTGTCTCTTGGCTTGGCTGCAAAGTTGAAAATGGAAAAGGAGAAAATATCCCCTGTTGAAAGGAAACTTAGAAAATTATCTGTCGGACTCATAGTGGGGTAGCAGGGTGAGTGAGGTGAGATCCTGCCTTTCCCAAACCCTTTGAAGCACAATATTATGAAATTATAATATTATAAAATAGGTCACATTGATATGAGTAGTAGAGAAACTTGGGGTTAATTCTCATCATGTGCTAGAGAGTCGTCAAGGTTGGCAGAGACCTTCAGCATCATCCAGTCCCACCATCACCAGCACCACCAGGATCACCCCTAATCCGTGTCCCCAGGGGCCACATCCAGGCACCTCTGGGACACTTCCACAGACAGTGACTCCACCACCTCCATGGGACACTCATTCCAATGTCTGGCCACTTTTGCAGCAAAAACTTGTTTCTCATATCCAACCTGAACTTCCTGTGGCACAGATTAAAGCCATTTCCCCTCATCCCTGCAACTGAGACATGGCAGAAGATACCAAATCCCACCTCACTGCACTGTCAGGGAGTTGTGGAGAGCAATGAGGTCCCCCCTGAACCTCCTCTTCTCCACATAAACACCCCCAGCTCCCTCGGCTGCTCCTCACAGGACGTGTCTTCTAGAACTTCTCCAGCTTCATTGCTCTTCTCTGCACTTGCTCCAGCACCTCAATGTCCTTTTTGGAGTGAGGAGCCCAAAACTGAACACAGAACTCGAGGTGTGGCCTCATCAGCGCCAAGAACAGCAGGACAGGAGTGACAGAGGTCAGTGATCGCTTTACATGTACTTGATGGCAAAAAGGGAACACCAAGAAAAATGAAGCAGCACCTTTGAAAAATTAAACTAAAAGGGTCAGCTGAAAGCAGAAAATCTTTGCAGGTGCCATGGGTACTGCTGAAAAACCTCATTCTGGAGACAATGTCATCTGTTAAAAAGCTCTCGTCTATCAAATGCTGCTCTGGTCAAACAAGAGGGTGAGGGAGGAGAACAGAAGAAAGAAATCATCCTTCAGAAATTTAACATTATGTCCAAAAGTGGAAAACAGGAAATAATTTCACCTCTGGCAGGTTTTTATTGTCTAAAAACACAACGTGTCAGGCCACAAAGATTTTTAACATCAACTTCAAAAGGTGTCAAGAAAAGAATACATCTACTTACAGACACAACAGCAGCAGAAATTCTGCCAGGGTATGCCAAGGGCCAGCAGATTAGGGGTGTGAGGAAGGACTGCTAAGAGAAGATAAGACCGTAACAAAAGACCCACAAAGGTTCCCTTGCTGAAGAGGAGGTCTATGGAACAAAGACACAGTGGATGTTAATAAATTGCTAGCACTGGGCACTCACAAGCACTCAAATATAAACAAAACCACCCCCCAAGATAACATGTGAAGTGCCAAAAAGCATCAAGGGGAAACCAAAACTGGTGAGGAAGAAGAAGATGGTTCTGCACCTGCATGAACACCCACCTAAAAAGCAGGTCATGGTTTTAGGAGGCTTCTTTGGGGAGTCACCAGCAAGAGTGTGAAAGGGTGTGAAGAGTGAGGTGGCAAAGGCTCTGACAGTGGCCAGGGTTTCTGAGGGACAGGAGTGAGGGTTCACTCTGAGAAGTTAAGCAGAAGTGTGACAGAAAGCCAAGCCAAATCCAGTGGGGTAAGTGCAGAGCAGTGTGAGTGTGTGCAGCATGGCAAGCCATGAGATGGCTGATAACGCTCAGCTGTCACATCTGGGGTGGTGGGGCTCTCAGCTCAGGTCAAAAAAACATGTTGGGAACTGAGACAGGGCTGGGCTTCAAAGCAATCACTATTTTACTGTTCCCTATATCCATGGTGTGTAGAATCACAGAATGGTTTGGGTTGGAAGGGACCTTAAGGATCATCCAGTGCCACGCCCTGCCATGGGCAGGGACACCTTCCACTGTCCCAGGGTGCTCCAAGCCCCGTCCAACCTGGCCTTGGACACTTCCA
>JAWWTY010000001.1:115511323-115532181 GCA_035222235.1 Margarornis squamiger
GCCCAGCCCTGGCACAAGAGGCACGGGCAGGAACTGATGCCCAGCGAGTCCCACCTGGGCAGGAGGGAGAACTTCTTCCCTGGGCAGTGACCAGCACTGAACGGAGACCAGGGAGGGTGTGGAGTCTCCTCACTGGGGATATTCCAGAACCATCTGGGCACAATCCTGTGCCATGTGCTCTGGGATGGCCCTGCTGGAGCAGGGAGGTCGGATCAGATGACCCACTGTGATCCCTTCCAACCTGACCCATCCTGCGCTACAGAGTCTTCTTGACTTAAAAAGTAGGTCTTCTTGATTTAGAAACCTGTGATACACTGGCCAAATGTGACGCTATGTCCTGATGTCAGAATAGCAGCACTGAACTTCTCTCCCTGCAGTTCCTGTCCACAGTCCTTCCAAATGATTACCCAAGAAACTTGTGCTCATTTGAAATACGCCTTTTAAGAAAACATCTGTGCTGTAGGTCAGAAGGGAAGACACTCTGTTGTTGGGTGTCTCAGAAGCACTCCGTTGTGCAAGGGAAAATTTACATGGAAAAGCAATGATTATTTTTATTAGAAAAGGAATTCAGTAAAGAATAGAAGCTTCTGGTCAAACCAGGTGCAAAAGTCCTCCGTAGCAGGGGGAAAAACCCTCTGATTTTCAGCTTTCAACAGAGAGGGACTCTTCATCAGGAACTGTAGTGATAGGACAAGGAGCAATGGGGTCAAAGGGAAAGAGGGGAACTTTAGGTTAGATATAAGGAAGGAATCCTTCCCTGTGAGGGTGGGCAGGCCCTGGCACAGGGTGGGCAGAGAAGCTGTGGCTGCCCCATCCCTGGAAGTGTCCAAGGTCAGGTTGGACGGGGTTTGGAGCCACCTGAGCTGGTGGAAGATGTCCCTGCCCATGGCAGGGGGTGGAACTGGATGATCTTTAATGTCCCTCCCGTCCCAAACTATTTCTGACTTTGTGTTTGAGTGAGATTATTTCCAAGTGTGTTATTAAAAGCTGAGGGTACATCTCAGGCAACACTGACCATGCTGGAAGGAGGCCCAGACACTTTAACCCACAGCTAGAGCTCAGCCAGCCCAAAGGAAATCAACTTGAAGGCAGATATTGCTTTCTAAATGCCCTACTGTGCCCACAGGTACATAGGATGTGGTCTGGGGCAAAGTGTGCACCAGCAGGAGCAATAAATGGAATAAAAGAAGAACCTTAAATTGAGAGATAAATATAGAAGGTTCCCACTGCACAATATTTTACCCTGACGGAGAGATATGTGTTCTTTAGACAGCAGATCTGCTTAAAAGCAGAGCGGAATAAATCTTAACTACTTACATAGGATTACTGAAGCATCCAGCTTGGAAAAGCATCCTTAAAAAAAAAAAAAAGGTAGTTAAGAATAATTGTGTTACAAAATTAGGATCCAGACAGTTTTCAGCACTTTAAAACTCACACAAAGTTGTCTAGTTGAAATCTAATCCTACATAATTTTCAAACCTCATAAAAATCTTTTTGAAAAGAAAGGAGAAGACAAACATTTTTATCTTTAAAGGGGAAAAATCATGAATAATTTCGAGTAAAAAGTCAGTTCTAAGACTATGGGCTCTTGCTAATGCATCGTGAGCAGAAAAAACCAGCAAAATTGGATAAATAAATGATTTGTTATAAATTATTTGCAGGGAGTGGTGCATCTTCTAGTTACCTGTCTATCTTGTTGTCTTGCATTTATAATGATTTTTTCCTGCTTTTGTTGCAGAGGGACCTCCTTGTTTCATGAGGGCTTGTTATGGTTTCTCAGTCAGGTGAAGATAAAGAATTGATTGCATTACATACATACATACATACATACATACAAAGAATTGGTGCATTATATTCCAATTCCAGAATGAAAAACCACACGAAAGAAATGCCCACAGAAATGAAATTTGCTCAATTGTACGACAGGACGAGCTGGTAACGTGGCCGAGACATGAATTTCTATGAGAAAATGTTCAATTTCCTATATTTTCAGTCAAAATTAAGCAAGTGGGAGTTGTTAAAATTGTCACATTTTTGTTTGGTGGCCAGTCCAAGCTCGATACTTGTCACATTTATGTTTGGTGGCCAGTCCAAGCTCAATACTTGTTGATACTCCTGTGAGAGCTGTTCCTATTTGTAATTTTATGAGTTCTGGAAGTGAAGACTGGGCTGGAAGGAGAATCAACATCTAAGTTCAATTATAACTCTGTGCAGAAAGTAATACTTGAGCTGAGTTTGACTTCCCACAATCAATCTGTGGCAAATATAAAGCATTTACTACTTTTCTATAAGATATTTCATAGGGCCAGGGATGAATGTTATCCAGGAGTCATCCCATCCCCTCCTGCTCAGACAGAAGTGCAAAAGCAGCCACAACATCCTCCATGAAAGAAGGATGTTTGGTGGATACTGGTAGTTTGATCCCAGTCTAATTGGACTTTTCCAAGCAATTATCAGTAGATCTCTTTTGCACACACCAGCAGAACAAGTACATTTTAAATATGGAACGGACAGACTTACACAGGAGAGAGGGGAACATCTGAGCACATCTTTGGGAAAAAACCAAAAAGTTTCCTTAAAGAAGGACAATTTCTGCAAATTTAATGAATTCTGACTTGCCTGGGAGTTTTCCCACCACCACTGCTCTTCGGGAGGGTAAGGAATCACCACACAAACCCAGCAGCACTGGTGGGGTGGATTTACATGCACTGGGGGACAAAAAAAGACACAGCTTTTCGATCAGACTAATGGCTTGGAAGTAGCTTCAGGACGAGCACCGGTAATCGCATTTGACGGTCTGAATTGATGGCTGATGGCTTGGAAAGGGCAAAGCACTGGAGTGATTGCAGGGAGCTTTTAATAATGCTTAGCAAATGATCAGCCTGCACAGTCAATTGCTTTGCACATGCCAATATTCTTTCCCCTCCCCCCCCCCCCCTTCCCAGGAAGTTCAAAGCATAGGAAAAAAAAATAAACCAAACTCAAATGAAAGCACAGAATTGTGTACTTAGGCAAGATAATCCCAGCGCCCAGAAGCAAGACAAATAAGAAGTCACATTTAAGGAATAAGCTTGATCTAGACAAGGAATAATTGTAGCTTGCACTTGAGACTTGGGTGCTACTTGTGGATTCTTCTAGGATCTAATTCTGTTTGTAGTTACAGCGGGGTAAGTTTTAAAACCTGGTAAATCCTAATTCCTGGCTAATATGAAGGAAGGTCCAAACTAAGCAGCATTGTCCAGCAGAAGGGTGTGGAGGAATAGACTCCAATTTCTGCTTCTTATCTGTGGATGCAAAGTTTGCAAGATGTTTTCATGTCCTTCTCCTCCAGAGGCAAGTGGTGGAGCTTGTGCATAGCTATAACTCCTTAAAATTAGGATCCACCTAAATTCTAACCTCTCTTCTCTCTCATGAGGTCTGGGAAGAGCTTTTTCTCTTTTTTTCCATTCAGTTACTTTATGAGCAAAACTTCTTGGAGTAGCTGAAAAACACAACCAAACTAGGTCAGTGCCTTCTCCAGAAGATGCAAGGTCAAGAATATTTAAAATATTAATGATTTCTGAATGCCTCCGATTCAAGATGACTTGAAATACTCAAAGCACAATTTTTTAGAAGTCATAATGCTCAACAGGATACCAACTTAATTGTATGCATTATGCCTATTTCATAGCAGGCTTCACTCTCCCAGTCTTAGTTTTAACTTTTTAAGTTCCCTGTTGCCAAGAGCAACATCAGAGAGCCTTGCAGGTGCTTTATGACCTGTAGGGAATGGTTTGGAGAACAGTGCTCAGGCTCTCAGCACCAAGGAGCTTGGGTAATATATGCAACAGGTAATAACATTTTCATTTCTCACGTGTGGAGAAGGTAAAGAATTTTCCTAGTAGCAAATTGAAGCACTGACACTGAAGGAGGTCTGTTATTCACTCACCAGTGAATGGTTGAGTCCTTTTTCTGTCCTTAAAAATGATCAGGATATGACTTAACTTTGTGAGACGTCATTGTCCCCAACTTATTTAGATGATGGACTGCCAGGACATTGCCTATTAATTCTGACTAGCAGTTGTAGGATTTCAATCTTGTTATGCTCATCCATTTTGTACTTCTTACAGCTCTGTTTTGATGATTCTGGGACGGGAGTGTCTTATTCCCCCAGCAGATTTCCTGGGCCCACTGCAGATTTCAGTTTTCAGGGAATTGACTGTGAATAGTTTTTTAGTGAGAGGCAAATCCAACAAATGCTGTCCAGGAACCCCTTAAGAAACTTCAGAGTCACCCATGCCACCACTTGGTGCTGGTGCTTTGTCTGAATAAATATGATATTTTCCAGTCTGGTTTTACAGATGTTCTATGTCTCTGCAGCTCCAAGGAAACTTGAAGAACGAGCCTGTGTTTTGTTTTTGTATTTTCCTGAGGTTCACATTGACATTTTGATGATGAGATCCTGTGATTTCTACATCATCTTGTGCTCACCTGCATTTCCAGCAGAGGCAGTGGCATTAATCATTCCTAATTAATAGGTATTAATAGAAAGGGTGTGAACGGGCTGCAAATACATTTTAACATTCTCTGGTGGTAAAGCCGAGGTTTTAAAAATCATACTGGATTTGTTTTCCATTCATTTTATTTCTTGAGAGCTGGGTCTTATGGTCATGAGGAAGTTATTGTGGCTTTTGAATTCAGGGGACTCTTTTCTAGCAAGATGTTTGACACAGAGAGAACTTACACGAAAATCAGAGAAGGAAGAACCCTTAGAGTTTTGTTGTACCAATAATCCTTCACGAAACTATTCCCTGCTACCCTAAAGGCAGATTTTCAGCTACTTTATGTTGTTCTTACACCCTTGTACCCCTAAGACCAGGATTACCCTACACCAATTACCTCCTGGGAAACTCACTGTTTCTCCACTTGCCCAAAATTTCCCTCCCACCCTGTGACACAAAATAAATTGTAAATTCTTGTCTTTCCACATTTCTTCTTTGTCCATCACAACAGCAAACCCAACACTATATGTTCATTTTATGTGACCTTCCAAGTTGGGGAATTTACATTCATTTCTCAGTGGTTTTGTTGATGTTTTTACTGATAGATGTAAAAATAGCAATAATACACTCAAAATTTCTATTTTTGGAACAGTTAAAAGGGCAAATTGTTCTATTTGTCTGTTGATTATACTTCTTAAAGGCTAGTCCTTCATCTTGGTGTTCTGTACCTATGCATCACTTGTGATTAATATTCTTTATTCCAACTGCTCCTTTAAAGGTGCCCAGAAATCAAGACACTTGCACTAAGAGCAGGCTGTCTAATACCTGACCAGCAGAAATATTCTTGTGGCTAATTTCCTTTCAGTGACACTGTGACAAAAATAGCCACAGTATCCAAGGTGTAAACTGAGGAAAAAACCTTAATAATTTTCACTGTGTACAGGGTGTTTTTGTGGCTTGACAAAGCCTCTAGTTTTGCAAAGCATGATGTAAGGCACGAATAAGAATAATCATTATAATCCTCTTTGTACAAACACTTCACAGTGCAGTCTTCGTGAGAAGATCTTTTACTTATTTTCAAAAATACCAGATGGTTTAATTTTCTATCTTCAGAGTGCATCACTCTTAACTCGCTGCAAATAAATGCAAGAACCATGTCAAATAGATCCAATAAATGTCAAATTAGACATTCAGGTTTTCTCTAAGAAAGTGAAGTTCCTCAACCGAGTTCCAAAAGGGTTTTGTCCTTGTCATTCCTTGCACAGAACTGGAAAGGAAAGGAAAAAAAAAAGAAAATTGATCTTTTGCTTTATTCCCAGCTGTGAAACTTTCCATGGTCAGAAACTCAGTGGAAATGGGGGCATAAAAGCAAAAAATAGCAGCAGCTTCCATTAGAATTTAGGGAAAGATTGACCTGGGCCATCAAGTTCCATTCCACAAACATAAGTATATAATACTGAAGAGTTCACAGAACATCTATTCTTAACCTCCAAAAATAACCCTGCAAACCAAAAAGCCCACCCTAAACACTCCCTGAATTATCCTAAAAAATTTGGTATACAGGAGATAAATTTGCCAAAAAAGACCCCCAAGGCCAAACCCAAGAAACAACAACCCAACCCAACCAACCCTAAACAATATGGCACAAAGAACAGTGGGGATGAAAAACTGGTATCCTACAAACCACAACACAAGTGGATTTCTCTGTTTGGGAAGCTCTCCATCTTCTCCCAATCTTCTAATCTTCTCCACTTGTCTAGACTAAGTTTTATTCATGGATAATTCAAAGCCATTAAACCTCATTCCAGTAATGCTCTTTAAATTGAACTCTTCTCCCTCACCCAAACATACGTATTTTGCTACTCACTACAATATTATTATTGGCACATTTATTGCTACTTTTATTTTGGTAGCACAAATAAACCAACTTTTGAAAGGTCTCTCTAAAGAACCAGTTCTCTTTTCCCCTAAGCCCTTACAAAGCTGTATTTTAATTCTGATTTGAGATGTCCTTTGTGAACCAAATCAACTTGGATTACAGATGATATCCCAGATGAGCTCTTGGCTGCATCTTATTCAGTGCTACTTCTGTATCATGTTTAACCTTTGGGTTGCTCTTCAACCCAAGGGGAAGGGAATGCAGAGAAGCTGGAGGAGGGTGGCTTCATGTAGTATATTCTCCTTAAATTATGGATTTATTTCTACATAAATTTGAGAAAGATAAGAGACTGAATTCCAGTCTAATTTTAATCTCTGGGCTGGAAACACTATTCCAAAAGTCCAGATTTTTTACACCAGAACGAGGACCTAAAATAAAGGAATGATCCCATAGTTTCAAAATTAATCTTTCCCACCTTGTCCAGGACCAATGGTAGGAATTAATACTCACAGAAAACATCAAGGATGCTTTTGAGAACGGGAATTAAGCAAAAGCACATCTTTTTATCTTAGTTTTGCAAATGTTCTCACAGAGACATTTGTGACTGCTTCACAAAAAGCAAGTGAAGTGGACCAGTGTGGAAAAATGAGTAAAATATGGCTTTATAGTTACACAAAAAAATGGCTTTTAAGGTGAAAAAAAGAGAAGAGAATTTACTCTTTTGTAATTCTGAAAGACTTAAGAGTAGGAAATTATAAATCCCTGTACTAATTGTCTAATATAAATTATGTCCTAATCCAGACTGAAACCAGGTTTGAGTTCCACCCCCCGTTTTTTGTGTCTGAATGATTTTTCCCGCTGTTAACTTTAATTCATATATTATACATCTCATCCATAATTTACCATAAAGAGGGACCTTCTATTATTTATCACCTGCATGATGAGGACATGCATGTGCACACATGCATATATGGGGTATTTTCTTACATAAAACTAAAGATTAAAGTATAAATATTTAAGGGAGGTCATAGTCTCAGCAAATATTGCTCCTGAAAGTTTTGAAAAATCATTTTTTTCAGTAACCCTAACATGTGCCACAGGGTACAGTCTGGTTAGAAACACAATATTACGTGTTTGAAAGGAAAAATAGAGGCAATTTAAAATTTTATCATCTTATTGAAGGTATATTTTGCTTCCATGTATCCCGATTTTCTTCTTCAAATCTTATTGTCTTTTAAGAGCCTTAAACAAAAGTCATAATTTAAAAGAGAGAGTTTTTTTCTTATAATTAAGCAGTGGAGACTATTTCAGTTCTATATACCCTGTGCAGTGTTAGGCTGGGACTAGAACACAGTGAGATGAGCAGGACTGTCCTAAATAATCATATTATTTCATTTAAGTGCTGTCTGCTCTTCAGAAGACGAGGTGCCAAACAGACTTTAAAATATGCACTCCTTAGTCCATCAGCCTTTCCATACAGAGTAAATCTCTGTGAGAATTTTGTCTGAAAAAGGGGAGAGACAAGTCTGGGTCTCACATAAAATATCCATTATTAATATTTGTTATTAATCACTGAGAGAATCTCAGTTTCCCAAAGCAAATGTTGACCACTGTAACCACAGTTTTTTGGAGCAAATAGTCCTTCAAAACACAAAAGCAGCATTTAACTACACGTTTGCAGGCCTTAAAATGATGCTCTTCTCTTATTAAAAGAACTTCAGCAACGAGAAGTTCTTGGGCAGCCACACTTTCTGTCACCCAAGTAAAGGGAAACAAAGATTTATTGTGCCACTGCTGGTTGAGGATTTGCTGATGCACAAAAAGCAGCATCTGAGCTAAAAGCCAAGGCAATGCTGAATTTATGCTTCTTAACATATGATGTCCCAATTAAAAATAAATACAGATGATGTTCAAAGTGGTGTTAATCCCACAGTTTACCTCTGAACGTTTGGGTGTTTGCAGTTTCTATTTAAAGAGGAAATTGCTCCAGGAAAAGTTAGCTTAAAAAAGATCTCAGCAATTAAGTGAGGAGGGGGCTGGGGTTTAGATTGTGTTTGTTTGGTTGGTTTTTACGGTAGGAAGAAGTTAATTAGTGAATATTTGTTATCTTTGGTAACATCACTTTCTTTCCCCATCCCTGTATTTATTTTTTTGATGGCTGCATCTCTATAATAGAAATTAAAAGTACTTATTATAGAGGCCAAGCAGGCTTGAAGGACAGAATCCTGCCCACCCAGGTGAGATCAGGTCTCTCCTTTAGCACCTCTCACCTCATGGAGGGATGTTCTGCAGACTCTGCCACAAAGGGAGAAATAACCAGGTATAACAGGAAAAAAAGTGTCGAAGAGTTTCAGCTTTAATACCTCATTTTGAAAGATTAGGTGAAAGCAAGTCAAGGTAACAGGTTGGTCACACAATCAAATCCCATCCAAGCATTCACAATTAATTATTCAAGCCTTTCTTTGTGCTCCTGTCAGTTTGAACACAAGAGCTGTCAGCTGGTGAGTGGCTATTGAAGACCAGCCTAAGATCGTTATTATTGAGCTGCCCCTTCCCAGACTCTGGGGCTGGTGCTGCTGTCAGAAAGGAAAAGAAATGAAACACGGGATATTGACTTTTAGATCTATGGGATATTAGGTATTTATTTATTTATTTGTTTGTTTGTTTGTTTTCCTCCTGCCTTCTGTGTTCTTTGCCCTGCGCTTTGCACGACGCTCCCTTTGCTCCAGCAGGAACTTACAAGTCCACAAGGCTCAGTTTACAGGGATAGCATGTATATGTTCCACCTTTTTAATGGAAATGCTTTGGGGAGGGAGAGACCGTGTCTCAGCCGTGGTCATGGTGGAGAATGCAAATCCTCAGGCCAGTGATACAAACTCTTGGGGCTCTGCCTAAGAGGATTGCAGCGAAGAAAAATTGGCTTTCTCCCAGGAGATGAAGACTGTGAACTATGAAAGCAATAATGTTGACCCAAATAACAGTTGCTCAAGAGATTGAAGCAATGCAGAATTTGCTTAGAATAAATGCCATACAGCTGTCAGATTTTGCTACGTTAATTTTCTTTTCAGGAGATTCATTTAGGGCTGTTCACATCCCTAAGCCATTGGCTGCATAAAAGACTATACCCAGATTAAAGTTGAGTATCGGGAAGAGAGAAGAAGAATAGTCTTAGTTCAGAGCTTTTTCGTCATTATTTTTTTGCTGCCTAGTTTTGAAAAATAGGGATAATTATTTTTAAATGTTCTTATCTAAGTGACACTAGCATTTTTTTGAATGCTCACGTAAAATGTCAAAACTGTACTGTGTTTTCTCAGGAGAAAGAAATGCATCGAAGCAAATTGGGTGAATATCCTCACTTTAGATTAATTTGTCCAAAAAGGAGTACTTATAGACCTTGTGCATTTGAAGCAAGTCACATCTCTTTTAAGGCAGCTGACATGCACAAGTAAGAAAAACAGACCACTGGTACATGGTTTTAAATCCTTTTGAAGCCAGTCTGGTGGCTTAAACAAGACACACATGGAAGGTTCACAGGTTTCACAGTGCTCCTCTACCTTAAGGTGTATTTTATCCCCCCCATGGGAATCACAGAATGGTTTGGGCTTGAAGGGATACTAAAGATCATCGCATTCCACCCCCTGCCACGGGCAGGGACACCTTCCACCAGCCCAGGTTGCTCCAAGCCCCATCCAACCTGGCCTTGGACACTTCCAGGGATCCAGGGCCAGCCACAGCTCTCTCTGCCCAACCTGTGCCTGTGCCTCACCACTCTCATGCTAAAGAATTTCTTCCTTAAATCTGACCTAAATGTCCCTTCTTTGGGTCTGAACCCTTTGCTGCTTGTTCTGTCACTCTAGTTCCTGATGAACAATCCTTTTCTGGCTTCCTTGTAGCCCTTTCAGGTACTGGAAGGTGCTCTTGAGGTCTTCACATTCTTCTCTTCTCCAGGCTGAACAGCCCCACTTTCTCAGTCTATCTTTGTAGGGGAGATACTCTAATCCCCTTATCAACTTTGTGGCCTCCTCTGGACTTCCTCCAACAGTTCTATGTCCTTCTTATGTTGGGGGGCACCAGAATATGCTATTTCAGGTGGTGTCTCAGCTCCCTCAGCCTGGTGCCCACACTGCTTTGGATGGATGATCCTTGTGGCAATTCCATGCCCACAGTTGTTCTGCAGGTGAACTTCCCCCACCGTCAGTGCCAAGGACACCCTTCAGGTTCTGCCCGTCTCGGGTGGGCTGAGCGTGCTGGACACGTGCAATCTTTTCTGTCAGGTCAGTCCTGTTTAGGCAACTTTGTGCTGCTTGCAATTTCTGGGAATGCAAGGAAAGTCGAGGTTATAGATCTTCATGTATAAATGAAGATCAAGGTCAAGGCCATCTGTGCCCATGGCATATGAGGCTGACAAGGATGGTCACTCTGGGGCTCAGCATGTTCTTCAATGGCCTGTGGAGATAAAGAAAGAGAGGATGACTACTCAGAGAGGCTGCTTAGGGGCTGGGCAATGCTGGTCTGCATCTGCTTTGTTGGGGTTTTTTCTTTTTTTTTTTTCTTTTCTTTTTTTTTTTAATTTTTTTTTTAATCTAATGCTTTGTTTCCTTAAAAATAAGATTTAGAAGTGAGAAAAATGCTTCACGTGATTTCAAGTCTAAAGTCCAATATTTAGGATATGAGTTTGCAGAATTTTTTTTTCTAAAAGGCCTCTGTTTCCATAATATTCATCATTTAAAAGACACAAGTAAAAAACATTTTAGTGACTCCTGTTTCTTAATAAATGCTGCAGTGCAACCCTGAGACAGACCTGTAAGGTCTAACAAAATAGGTGCTTTTCATCCTTTGTAGAACTAATTGTATCTTTAAGTACAGGAAAAGCTCAGGAAAAGCAGAAGAATGTTTAACACAGCTCACCTGATACATTAGTCTTGCCAAGGGCTGTATTTTCAAAATAATTTATTCTGAGGTCTTCCCACAACATGAGCACTCGTGCAGACAAAACAGGTACTGGTGGACACTCTGAAGGTGGAAAGAGGAGAACAGCAGTAACATTTAGCTCCTACACAGAGTTTTCCATATCAAAGTTGTCCTTATTTTGCACCTGTATAAAGGGTTGAGACGTATCTGGCAGGTCTTCAAGCACAGCACAAGAAATGAGGAGCAAGAAAGGCTGTTTGTAAGCTCAAAGCCCAGAACTGGGATAGAGGATTCCCAAATCTGCCACAAACTCGCAAGTGAAGTTTAGGCAAACCAATTAGTTTGAGTGTGCCTCGGCTTCCCAATCAAATAAAACCAGGCAAATGATGGAAATTCTCTGAGAAATGTATTTGGGCATATTTGCATAATGTTCCTGGTATATGGACAGACTTCCAAGTGATGATTCTCAGAGAAGGCAATAAAAACTCCCTAAAATGCTTACATTTATTCTAAAGGAATGATGCTTGTTGTGCTTTTAATGATATTTTCTTTGTGCTTCCAGTCTAGGGGAAGTAATAGCATGGAATCACAGTAACCTTTATGGAACTGCACATCCTTCCTAGTTTTATCTCACATACATCTTTAAGCTGAATTAAAATACCCCATAATCTTGAGTTGATGCTCAGCATAAATCACACTGTGAATTTAGTCTGTGCTGAAAAGTTGTATTCAATGAACCCTTTTTAGTGTTAAAAAGTTGGTTTGACAAAGATGTCAGCAAACTGAAAATGAATAACGTGATAACCACACATCTACTCACGATATAACTCTTGGTTAAAGTGTTTCTGATTATTGACAAGTTGTAAGAATTATAACACTTTGTCACCCAAAAACCATTATGTTAGAGTGGGAATTGGTGTGTGAGAGAGGGCAAAGTAGAGGAAAAGCAGGTATGGTTGGGGGACATTGTAAAAAATATTGTAGTTTTTAAAGAGCTGTTGAAAGGCAACTCTAAAGATTTAACACCACTCTCTTGTTCAAAAAGATAGAAATGTACATCATTAATTGGTTTTTAGTTTCCTTTTTAAAAATTATTCACTGAACTCTTCCCCCAGAGGACTGGCCAAGAGTCTCCAAGGGAAATGATTTATTTTGTCTCTAATTCCTAGTGGAGCTACTCGATTTATTTTGTCTCTAATTCCTAGTGGAGCTACTCCCTCCCACAGTGAATATCTTAAATACTTTTTATCCAAACAATATAGGTTTAATTTTACAAATTCAGCAAGGAAGATACTTATTTCTACCCATGTCATTACCCTAAGCCCAAATTAACCTGTTTAGCTTTCCTTAATTGTACACAGATAAAAATACTACAGTAGAATGTACCTTGGGAAGCTTTGTCTCTGCTCCTGCACATGCCTTAACTAAAAACTCAGAATGCTCAGATGTCTTGTGAAGCTCTGAACAGATCTTTTCATGAAAGGGAGGGGGTGCAGTTATAAATTTCTCATAAAACTGTTCCTTCAGGTTGAGATGCTCCATTACCTTCACAGTTACCTGCAGAAGAAACGTGGTTAAACGTGTGGGGCCACAGAGTTGCAGCTGCTCTAATTGGTGTAGAGGAATATTGATTATTTGCAGTTAGTCAAACCAACTCTGCTGCTGGTGGCACTTGCAATTCTGTGAGTGCCAGGCTGTGATTTATTCCGATCATATTGTCTCTGACAGTTTATATTCTGTAAATACAATGACTTCTCTAAACTATTAAGGTGCACATTTGCTGTTGGTGACATGAACCAACTGCTGTTCAGGTCAGAGGAGATGGAGCTTTTCCCTTTCCCTAACAAGCCTGTGTTTAAATTTCCATGCAGACAGAGGCAGGGATGGGTTATGGCCCTTGATTATATAAAGAGTAGAGCATAAGTTTATTTGTGCTAAGCCACCAGTCAGCTCCAGGCTATTTATTTACGTGGGATGCACCAGCAGAAGCTTGAGGGAAAAGATTTTAATCCTCCAGACAGCTCCATATATCATGGGCAAAGCTGAATCCTCTTTAATCAGAGCCCCTAAAACTAGCTAGTGATTTAATATTATCTGCTTGCTTTCTAGCTGGAATAAGGACAGCAGCTTCTACAGCAATGTATGCAAGGACTCAAATCATCCAAAACTGTGGTATTAAAGATTATGGGAGTTTTATTTAAGATCCTGGAGGACTGACAGCTAACAACAGCAGGTAGAGAACTGTGGCTGCTCATGCCTAATAAAATCGTAAAAAACTAGGAGGGAGAACAATTAAATAGAAACATTATGTGATCAGTCAGGTCTATACTAACCAATCATAAAATGGTAACAATTGACGTAACCTGGCTGTGTACACAGAAATGCAGCTCCTGCATCTAGTTATGCTTTATTTAAAAAATAAAAAACCCTAAACATGTTTATTCCTCCTTTTTAGAACTTAAACACTGCATACCTAACAGAAGAGGGAGTGGTGTGGGCAGTTGGCACGAAATACATTTTTGCAGTCTCAGAAACATGGAGAAGGCAACAAAATGTGTTCTGATTTGTGCAATTTGCCTAACAATCTCATTTTCAGGATGCCCATTGTCCCAGTACCCAAAGTTCTTCAGAACATGAGAGCACTGCACGTGTAAGAGCAAAAAGCTCATGTGGCTTTCTGTATTCTGAGATTCCAGAGACAGAAATGAATTCAAAGCAGCTGAAACCATGAATGCAGCTACGACCAGCTTTCAGGAGCTGCTGGATTTTGGAGCACTGTGTTCAGTGAGAAACCTGTCTTGGTGAGGAATCAAGAGGGTGCCAAAGCTCTGGTTCCTATGGCAAAGCTGTAACTGACTCAGCAAATAATCTCTCTCAGCTCAATTTATAAAGCCAAAGCTGGAACTCCATTTCCCTCCCTTCCCTCTTCTCCTTTTTGTCTTTCTTTTTGCTTTTTTTCCTTTTTAACTTCCTTCCTTCCTGCCTGCCTCCTTCCTTCCCTCCTTCCCTCCTTCCTTCCTTTCTTCCTTGGAAATCTGGAAACTATAGCTAATGTAAAATCTCTAGTTTTGAGACAGTGAACCGTTTAGGAATGGAGAAGTAAACCCCACAGCATCTAAATTCCTTTAAATCCATTTTCTTCCGAAAGATGCAGGAAGACATTGCTGTTCCCTAATACTCTTTAGAGATAAAGGTGCCGATATAATAGCGATTTTGTGTTAACTGTTTTCCTCTTCAGTCTTTTTTATTTTGAAAGATCAGGTGGAAAATATTTCATGACCTTGCTCCTTTCCTGTCCTGGTGTTTTAGAGACGTGGTGGTGGTGGTTGGATTGGACCTCCCACTCTTTGAGCAGCTCTGTCTCAAAACTGTCTGAGGGGCAAAAGGACTGATTAGTAACATATTTACTTACAACAACCCCTAATTCAGGCTGATCTGCCACCAAAACAGGCGCTTCTTGTACCCCGGACAGAGGCAGAGGAGGTGAGGAGGGTAAAGAGTGATGGTGTAAGAAATAATGTCTTAGTTTTGAGCTGTCAGTTCCACATGAATTTTGCCAAGTTAAGAATCCACCTGTGTTACAGCTGGAACCACATTAGGACATAGGATTGGAGATGTTTATAAATGTCCTTAACTCTTTGCAGAGAGATAACCTCAGTTATTTTTGTACTGAACTCTGAACAGATTATGTGTATGCATGGGGTGGAAAATATCTCATGTGAGGCTGCTGGCTTGTTTTATAAATTCTTAAATTCTGGGGGGAAAAACACTCACAGCAAACAGAAGGAAAAAGGAACTGAAGATAACTTCAGGCCTGCAAGCTCAGTCTTATGATAGAGATACATGTCTGTGAGCTTTTGGGAGCCTGGAATAACATCTCAAATACAACAGCAACCTCCTTTCCCTTGGTCAACCACTTCCAGAAGCTTTTATGCTTTTCTCTTTCCTTGTGTCAGGAAAAAATGAGAAGATCTAAGACCTTAATTTTCCATGAGTAATTGATTAAGAATGCTCATTGCCCTTGGGCTGTAGGGCAGTGCTGTGGTTTCTGTCCTGCACCTCAGCTGCAGGTTGTTTTCCAGACATGGAGAGGGACATCATGTTCCAAAGGTGAGACTTGTGGACCCCAGAGATGTAAGGCTAAATAAAAATCAGTTTTATCCTCTCTAAGGTGTGCTAGCAGGGCCTGTGGGCTTGGCTACACCCCATGAGGGGCAAGTTGTGCTGCTTGGAGGAGCGTGGTCATGTTTTGATCATCTCCAGCACCTGCTGTGAGCCACACCCCCGGCGTCTGCTCTAGGTTGGGTACAAAAGGGAAATCCTCTTCCCCTCAGTGCCTCTCATTCCTGATCCAGTCCCTGGGTTGTGTATGAAACGCATTCCCAGGGCTGTGACTCCAGGACACAGTTTTAGCACTTCCAGAACATTTTCCATGCCCAGAGCAGCAGATTGTTTTGCTTTGAGGGTGATGCTGTAGCAGGGCTATAAAACCGAGCTATGGGTTACTCTGCTTGGGCTCTGTGGGGAGGTCTCTCCCCTTTTCTGCACGGGTCACACTAGAAACTTGCTGAGCAGAAGCTGTTCTATCCAGTGGAGGTGACAAGTGCTGCTGATAAGAGTTTATTTGTTCTGTATTATCATTTGGCACACGATTAGAACAGCCATCTGTTCTCTTCATTGCGATCAACCCAATTTAGGCTGCAATAGCATAACGCCCTTAGATGTGTTTCCAACAAAGTAAAAATCAAATATGATTTTTTTTAAACCATCTTGAGGGTAACATTACCCCTATTTAAAGGCTACCAGCGTGCTGGGGGAAAAAGGCATCATTAAAGAATAATTAACATTGCCGTTTTAAAATATTCTCGTTTTCATACACGAATATTATGCACTAATTCGACAGGAAAGTGTTCACATTTTCTTATGAATTATACATGAGAACAATTTCACATAGGAAGCCTAAACAGAATTATTTTAACTTATTAGTCAGACCTGTAAAATTTTATTTTAATCTCCAATATTATACAGTCTAATGGAAAGCATTAAAAACCTTACATAAGAGCAATTTCATAATTGTTAATGTGACCTCACTTAGAGACATGAACACATTTGTTAATGCAGCTCAACTTGACTGAAGCCATAGGTTGTTTAGGGCACAAATAGTAAAAGGAGGGGTGTGTTTCAAGAATGTCATGGGATTTGGGGCCCTTAGTTGAGGTTGGACAAGCCTAGATATGACCCAGTTTCTTCCACCTCTTTCCTGTCTGTTTTCTTCAGAAGAGTAAGACTCATCTCTTCAGGGACCTACTGTTTATCTTCAGACCAAGTGGTTTGCCAATATCTCAGGTGAAGGCATGAATTTAAAGTTCCAATTAGAGAATGAAATGTTGTGAAGGAGAGTTGTTGATAAAATGTGCAAACTGTGAAAATGCTGGTGCGATGGCAAAGGATGACACAGCCTGGTGAGCTGTGTTGGGAGACTGGAGCGTGTGTTAAAGATTGGGACACGGAGCTTTTCATGCCACTAATTCCAGTGTCAGGACACACAGATGGCACAGAATGGGGGGAATCTGTTCTCTAAGTGCATGACTCTGAAAAGGAGGTCACAGTTCAATGAATAACTGAAGCAAGTTAGCATTGATAAGAGGACCATATTTGCTGGATGGGTAAGGTGAAGAAAAATTTATATAGAGGAGAGTGGTGACATTTTACATTCACTATTCATTTACTGAACTTCTGTGCATGATTCAAACTTGAAAAGGAACTTGAAAAAGTTGTTAAGGTGTTGAGCTAAAAAACTACAGGAATATTTCAAGACATGAATAATTCACAGGAAATGATTTAGGAAGTTCAATCTGTATAGCTAATTAAGGAGAAAGATGGTATAAGAGGTAATTTCCTCATGTTCTGTAAGTACTTAAATGGGCAGAAGATTTCTGACTGCAGAGGAAATCTTTAATGAAGGCACAGTAAGATCCAATAACTGGGGCAAAGCCAGATGGACCCAAACAATACACTAACTTTCAAAAGTGAGAATAATTAACCACTGGAATAATTTACCCAGGGGTATCACACGCTCTCCTCTTACAAGAAATCTTTAATCATGACTAATGTCTTTTTAAAAAACCTGTAGAGTAACTTCCAGATATGGACTCGGTGCAGGAGTTAATGGGGGGAGCATGAAAGGTGAGAATAAATGACTCTAATGGTCTTTCTAGTCCTTGGATCGTTGTAATTTGTTTCCAGTCTTACAGTCAGGCCAAGTTATGCACTAATGACAGATGGGATGCTGGAGGAAGAGTTATGGGTTCCATTCCCTGGATTTCCACTGACTTGTGTGCATCGATCCCTGGATCTCAGTGGGCTTCTCTGTAAGACATTTAAGTGTTCACAGAAATATAGAATGGTTTGGGTTGGAAGGGGCTTTAAAGTCCATCTACTTCCAACCCCCTGCCATGGGCAGGGACAGTTTCCACTAGCCCAGGTTGCTCAGAGCTCCATCCAAGGCGGCCTGGGGTTTAAATGCTACTTTTAACTAAGTTTAGTACTATTTTAAATAGTAATATGTTTTTCTGTTTGCCTGCACCACAAAGGCAAAGGGGAGTGAGGGTTCATGGCAGCCTTTGGACTCTGAACGAGACACATATTGCAGATGTTGGACCAGGTTTTCAAAGGCACCAAGCACTGAAAGCCAAAAAAGATTTCAATGTCTCCGAAAATCAGATGCTGAAATCATTATAATCAAGTTTTCAAGGCATTAATACAAACACTGCTGAGGAGGAATAATAAATGGGAATTATGAGCTATATTTTGACAGCGTTCTTTTTAATTGCTGTGAAGGAGGCTTCTCTGTCTTCCTGTCTTGAAGCCTGCTAACAGCCAAACAAACAAAAAGCTTCAGCTTATCCGAAAGGATGTTTCATTAAAAATCTTTATTTGGCATATTAAGTAGGTGAGTCAAAAAAATTAGACTTTGTAACAGCAAAGCAGGAGCGATTAAATTAAATGCGCCTCGAGAAGAAAGCGCTCCCTTAGATCAACAGGGCAATGAGAGCCTGTCGATCCCCAGCCTGCTGCATCTCGAAACACTTTTTGAAGTACAGAAGGCAGAGCACTCAACTCTTGGGCTTTGTCACAGCTGACAGCCTGTCGGGTTTAATGAAAATGCTCTCCGTTTAGGAGATGACAGAAATTACAGGCATTTCCCCTTTTATTTCTCTGTCATCTTTTCTGTCTCGCGGTGCTCCAGCAGAAGGAGGGGCTGGTTATTAAAGCATTACATAAGTATGCAAAATACATTAAGGAGAAGAGTGGGAAAGGAAAAGCTTTAGCCCTGCAATTAATACACAATGTCTGTTGGTGAGAAATGTGGGATAACATCTGATATGTGGCAATAACTATTTACTTTTAGTTATCTTTCAAGGGGGTGAGGCAAAAATCTCGAGATAATGCTTTAAGTGAAGGTTTTATTATACTATTGCCTGAGTAATTTCCAACAGGAAGATGATCTAAGCAGTGTTAGATAGCTCGAGTATGTTCATAACTTCTCTAGAAAATACAGCAAGATAACACTGAACAATTCCTTGGCTCTGCACAGCTTTCAAAAGCCTCTTTTATTAAGTGGCAGGCTTTTAATAAGTGTGCCTGCTCTCAGAGAGCCAGATGCATCACTGCCTCTGAGGAGACTCACTTGCAGGGCTGAGGAGGGAAGGCTTCACTGCAAATCTAAGTCAGTACTATGGGATCTGGAAATAGCCCACAAATCTACATATATTCATCAGCCTCACAGTGGCCACTCCACATCCTCCTCCACATCCACAATCCACGCCCCAGCTGTGATTCCTGAGCAAGTATTAGCAGCAGTAACAGGTACAAGGCAAAAATGCTGCCAAAAGGGAGCTTTCAGCAGTTTTAAGGGAAGCTCAGAATTTGATCTTCTAACTTAATTTGTGACAGTTATTTCATTTTTATCCTGAGAAGAGAGACAAATTTAATTATTAAAGACCATCCCTCAAAACTGTGCAGAGGATCTGAAAACAGTGAGAGCTTTACAAAAGCATACAGAAAGGAGTTTATTTTTAAGCTTTGGCCACGTTTGTGTGATCTCAAACTTGTGTGTACTAGTAGTCTCCAGCAGTGTGACTCTTTGCAGAAATGGAATTATGTCTGTTTAGCAAAGGTGAAAATGGGCCCCAGAAAAAGAAATCTCCAGGAAACCATTGTAGAGGGAGCACATTTCTGCCTCTCAGCCGTTTAGGTTCCACTCCTTGACACAAATGCACAGCGTGTACAGATTTACTGGAGGGACCAAAACAGTCACAACCACCCCATTAGCACCTTTTTCTGTGTTCCTGGTGCTGTGATGTGACAGCAGCCTCTCTGCTGACATCCAGTTTGGTGACTGGGTTACATCCCAGCTGGAAAAGCCTGATTTCAGCTTGGATTGGGCTGCAGAGGACACGTGGGCATGGTACACACACAGCCTGGCAGCAGAGTGGCATTGCTGTGGGCAAGCACACACCCGTGCTGTCTGAAACACAGAGCTGGTTAATGCTCACACAGCTGGAAACAACAGCAAGAAGAGATTGCCTTTGCTGCATCTCCCAAGTAAAGCTCTTAAATGTGATTCCCAGCTCCTGAAGCTGTCATTTTCTGCTGCCCACAGAGCAGAAGGGAGACAACTGTGCTTCAATAACCTGTAGTTCTTATAACATATTGCTTGGCAAAGGTAGATTGGCTTTATGAATATTTCAGTAGTGCAGAAACTGCCTGTGACACCAAAGTCAAACAGCTCGTGGTTTTCACACCAAAATTCTAAATATCCCTCTCACCTAAAGTTAGGGGTGGAGGCAAACCTTGTTAAAGGGTACAGATGTTGAGCATCACTACGTGGTGAGAAGAGAGGGTGGCATAAATGTTTATGAGTAATGCAAACACTCAGTTTTTGGAGTAACTGGGGATTGTGAAAGGAAAAGAAAGAAACACTTAGAATAGGGCATTACATTACATCTAGGAATATATTTATTGGTTTAATTTATTACTACTGACTGTATCATTTCATCCAAGCATTGCAACTAATGTATTAAAATATAGGATGTAAGATGGCTTTGCTTTTTTCATGTAAGCTTTTCACAGTGCTGTGTTTCAGACACCTGGCTGTGAAACAGAGATAGCACCTATTCAGGGGCTTTTCCTCCTGCACTCTACAGCACATTTGTTCAGAAGCCTTCTGTGTGCAAGCAATTGAATTTTCAGAGGCATTTGAATTCAGTAATGCTCCTGTATAAGAACAAACCTCCCTAGCCTGTAAATCTGTAAATCCACCCAGGCTGGAATAGAGTGTTGCTCGTGGCTGAGGAGGTTGCTCTTGCTATTCTGTTCTCCCTCCTCCTTCACACCTTCCTCTTCTCCTTTTTCAGTAGGCAAGTACCTCAGCACCTTCTATGCCTCCATTATGGTGATTTATTTTCACAGAATAATTTGTGTTAGAAAAGACCCCCAAGATCATCAAGCCCACCCTGTGCCCGATGCCCACCTTGTCCCCCAGCCCAGAGCACTGAGTGCCACGGCCAGCCCTGCCTTGGGCA
>JAWWTY010000001.1:115532281-115547302 GCA_035222235.1 Margarornis squamiger
AGCCCACCCTGTGCCCGATGCCCACCTTGTCCCCCAGCCCAGAGCACTGAGTGCCACGGCCAGCCCTGCCTTGGGCACCTCCAGGGCTGGGCACTCCAACCCTCCCTGGGCAGCCCCTGCTAAGGCCTGACCACCCTTTCCAGGCACAAATTCCTCCTGATGTCCAACATGACCTTCCCTTGGCACAGTTTGAGGTCATGTCTTCTCATCCTGTCACTTGTTACCTGGGCAAAGAAACCGACACCCACCTGGCTGCCCACTCCTGTCAGGGAGTTGCAGAGAGAATTAAAGTCTCCCCTGAGCCTCCTTTTCTCCAGGCTAAACAACCTCACCAGTTATTTAACCCTGGTGTGATTATTTAATAATTCAATATTTATACACGGATGGGAGAGGTTGGTTGATGCTGCTTTATTCAGTATTTTCTGCTCCAAGGGTCAGTCCTGTCCTGTGACATTAAAAGGTTGTTAATTTTTTTTTCCATTTTTTTATATTATGGTTTAAAGAAGATTGCCCTCTGTAATGATACCATTTCCTTTCTGTCTTCTTCCTCTTGGATTGCTTTCCCACTGATGCATTTGTGAGCAAGCATCCTGACTACACTCAATTATTAAAAAGTCATTGCTCAAATAGAGCTCGGAAGAAAAGGAATTATCACTGAATACTAGTTCATAATGGGTTTCAACTTTGTGTATTCTCTCCCCTAATTTTGGAGCCAGGTGTATTTTATAATACATAGGTACAGGTATGTATATTGTAAGAGCTACCAGCTATTGGAGAAAAAATAGATATAAAAAAATAAAGAAGAGATATTAACATTTTCTCCACAGCTTAGACTACAGTATTTTTGAAGTGGAAAGATGAACCAGGTGAGGCTCAAGATTGCAGTGCATTCCAGACACTTTACTTCCATTTACTGCATCAGGAGGAAAGCTTTAGAGTGAACATGTACCATGTAGATGTTAGATTTTTTTATATCCTTGCTTTTAGAGCACACATTTATGTCAGGATGGAGGCACTGCTGCAGGTACCACATGATCAAAACTGTGCATGTGACCGTATGAACTCTGGCATTTTCCACATATTCTAGAGTCAATAATAAAAAAAATCATATTTGAAGACAACTTAAACTGTATTAGTTTCAATTTGAGTGAATGCTAGGAGAAATGCTGACCATGAACATTTCAATCTCGTTCAGTTTTAGGGGACAGTCACTTTGCTGGGCTTAATTTTCTTCCTGAAATAAACTTTTCTGTTTAGAATTAAAAAAAAAATAAACATTGGATTTGAAATACCACGTCTTGAGCTGTTTATTTAACTTCATCTTTTAGATGCAGTCTGTCTACCTGCTTACATTATGCTTCTCTGATCACAGACTGCAATATTACTACATAATAGTGTATTAACTCATCTTCTGCCAGTGGCTCAGCCCTGGAATTACTGAGCTGCAGAGAGGGCTCAGCCCATCCTGCTGAGACTGGGAATAATGGATTAACCCCCAGGAACATGGCAGGGTGGGGTGGGGATGCTGCTAACACTGGTGCTGTTCACCCTCCAGGTATCCCAGATGTGTGCAACCTCACTGCCCTTCTGACACCCCCAGCTCTGCTGCTGAATGGCCATCGTATCATTGTGCAATATTCCATTAAACTGGATTAAATACATTGGTTCCTTATGCTGTATTTTACCTCAGATGCCACTCATATTATTTTTCAACTGTGGTACAGACCATGGCACATTTCTTTCCTTCATTCCTCAACTTTTCCTTAAAAATCCCCACCTTTTTGCACATGAAGTGCCAATGCAATACACGTTAATTAATACCTTTGTATGCATTTGCAGTGAGTACTTATTAAACTTATAATCCACAGCTTCAAGTCTGGCAAAAAAAAGGGGCTTGAAGACCCTCCAGTGTGAACAAACCGAACAACCTGCAGGTATTTTAAACCCTGGCAATTTTTGTGTCTTTCAGGACCTAGATTTCTCATCACATCCACGGGAGCCTTGTATATTTTAGATGTACAGAATGAAGATGGGCTGTACAACTACCGATGTATCACAAGGCACAGATACACTGGAGAAACACGACAAAGCAACAGCGCAAGACTTTTTGTATCAGGTGATTCTTTCCCGTACCCTGCTCACTGAAGTGTTGTGTGTGTCTCTCTCTAGTGTGCTCAGCTGGCAGGGCAGCTTTTTGTGCCTTTATGTGCTAAAACCCATGTGCTCTATCAAAAAGAAGTGGTGAGGTGTGAGCTGCTGCTGCAAGATAAAATGCCCCACTTTAAAATCCTTTCTTTCTGTTTTTCACCTCCTATTAGATATATCCAGAGGGCCTCTAGGGTGCACTGGCCAGTACAGTGATTTTTAGTAGCTTTAGAGTGCCTTGTGAAAGGACTGTGGGTGGGATTCATCCCATCAAAAGTAGACTTGTTCGAGGAAACTATCTAATCACCTTAACTTCCCTGTTAAGAAGAACCAGAAAAAAAGGAACACTTTTAGGGGTAGTGACCTGACCTACTTCAGCTGCCCACTTTGGGGTGAGATGAATTGCCCCATGGGGTCTATTTTTCTCAGAAGCTCAGGACATTTAGCTCAGCTGTAGATATTTCCACTGCAGGAGTCTCAGGTTAGCTGAGGTGCATTTCAGCCTCCTTTTTCAGTCATCACACCCCTAGCAGTGTGGGAGTCCTTCCAGGAGGGATCCCCAGCCAGGAGCATTTGGCAGTCCACCCAGGATGCTGCAGTCAGGTGGGAGGGTGAGCTGGTGGCTGCCCAGGGTGGTGGGTTTGTGCAGCAGGTGGGGAAATGAGAAGGTAGAGGGGATGTTTTTACTTTTCCTTGTTAATTGCAAATCGTCTCCTGGTTGGTGTGTGTGTGTGAAGCACTGTTGGGTTCCCCACGCTCCCTCCCCAGACATTTAGGGGTGACAAGCAGCACAGTGTTGCTCCAACCCTGGCTTCTCCCTGTTGTGTCTCAGTGACAGGAGGTGACCCCAGCTCTGTGCCTGGACGTTGCTCTCAAACCCCTTGTGTAGGATTAGCTCTTCTCCACCTCCCCTTCCTCTGCCTCCTTCACTGTGTCCCCTGTGTTTGCATGTGAGCAGATCCAGAGTTTTCCCACATCCACAGAGCTCACTTAGGCTGTATCCCAGACTCTTCTTTCGCCCTGTGTCCTTGCCCACCATCCCTCTGAAAGCCCCACAGAGCTTTTCCTCCCTTTCCCTGTTCCTAAGTTGCCCTGAAGATCAGTCAGGGTTTGATGACCTTCCCAACCTGACAGTCCCTGGGGTCACTCTCCTTTTGACCCTGTCCTCTCCACTTTTGGCCTTTGGTCAGAATAAAACTCTAGTGATTAGGTCTCAGGTCTCCACCCCTCTGTCTGAGAGCCCCAGGGGACACAGAGGGGAACACAAGGTTTTGCATTAATAACACACTTCCTGCCCTCCTCCAAAATGGTCATTGGTGAAGCATTTTGGAGCCCCCTGAACACGCAGGTCGGTACTTAAATATACTAATGATTAAAAAAAATAGTGTGCTTGTTCAGGTTAGAGTCACTTACCAGTCAGATCTGGGAGTTTCTTCCTTTCATAGGTGTCCCCTGTGGGTAAAACTCTTGCCTCTGCTTTTCCCAGCCAGATGAAGTAGTTTTCCTGCACAATAATCTGCCTGCCTTGGTTTTATAAGGATAGGCAAGGTCCTCTCCTTCTGGCTGGCTCCATAATATGGTCTGCTTCCGAATGAAATCATGCTCAGCCTGAGCCAGTGGTAACATAAATAAAATCAGGCTTGTATCTTGGTTACCACAGGAAAAATTCCAGTTATTCCACTGAACAAAAGGGGGAAAATGAAAGCTCTGTCTGGTTTGTAATTCAGGACAAACAGCCTAAAAGATGTGCTCTGTGTGGAGTTGCCTTTTCTATTCTCGACAGGCCAAATCAAAACAGCACATTTCACCTGTGTGCAAGAGCTGGCTTTTTTAATTAAATGGGATTAATTATTCTCAATCAGAGCTACATTGGGCTCTGATTTCCAGTCCTGTTAATCTACTGAACAAGTGGAGCAATTATGGGCAGAGTTTGCCTGTTAATATTTCTCTGGCAGGCTTTCATTTTTCTTTCCTGAAATTTATATTTTAAAAGAGTGAGTCCTTTAGGAACTAAGACCAGAGAACCCACGAACATAGTTGTGAAAGGTCTACTTGCATGACACCTACATTTTTGCCTGCCTTTTCCATCCATATATGTTCCCCACTTTTTTAGGGATAAAACAGTTTGTGGTGGATATTGATCAGAGTCCCTTGGCCACGTGTTCAATACAAGTTAAGTTTCATTATTGATTAAAAGAGTGAGAAGGGTAAGGTACAGGCAATAGCAAACACACATGTGAACAATCAGTGTGCCTATGGCCAAAGCAAATTTAATGCAAGAACATCTTGAAATCCCATCGACTTTCTAAATACAATTGAAACTGAGGCCATTAACATGCAACAGAATATTCCTCTAATACTCATTATAGGGGGTTTTTCCAGTAACAATTTTATCCTGCCATGAATTCCAGCTCCCAGACTCTTTACTGCTGTGTGACCTCCACACTCCAAAAACTCCTTATGATTTTTGAAAGCATACTGAGTTTCTTCCTCTGTCCTTCAAAGAAGATCCAAACCAGAATACTTTAGAACTTTTTGCCTCAGTTTTCCACCCCTGTCCATGCTAGAAGTCCTTTGCAGCTGACTGGTAAAGCTCAAAAGAGTCAAAATACCACCTATTGGAACTGGGTTATGTTATTTTGCTATTTGCCACATTGCAGGTGATTGCAAGTGAATCCTGGGATTTATTTAGTCCCTTTTTTTTTTAATTAACTGGAATATATGCAGTGTAGGAGCTCTAAACAAGTCTGTTCCAGGGACAGCTCAAAGGGATGTTTTTACTGTCCATCTAAATATAGAAATACAGAGTGCAAGAAAGCAGGTCACTTGACTCATACGTTCTGTGTCCCTGAATATATCTTAAATACCTCTTTTATAAGAACAGGGTCAAGACTTCTGAATGATGTAGGCAAATCCAAATTTAGCTGTTCTGCACGTGGCACTCCAGGCTGGGCTTCTTCTGCCAAGGCTCGGTTTGAGAAGGGGAAAAGTGACGTAAAGTGAACCTGGGCTAGAGCACCCAGAGACTGGTGTTTTGTGTGAGCAGGAGTGCACAGAAAATACCTTTGAAAGCCAGTCCCACTCTTTTATTATTTAACTATTGCTTTCAACTGAAGAAATTGATTTCACCTTCCTAAGAGCCAGGGCTGTAATTCCTTTCCTGCTTGTGGTTTTACTCAGCTAATTCCTCAGGCTGCACTGGAATCAGAGCTGCCTGCTGACCCAGAAGGAGAGGCAGGAGCTGGCTAATCAATTAGTCAAATTGACATTGGCCTTCCCAATAGCATCCTGGCAGACTGTGCTTCCACTAAGCCAGACAGAAACAGCATGGCAGGCTCAAAAATATACCACATGTCCTTGCCAAATATGGGCCTTGAGGCCACTGATGTGTGCAAAATCATTTGCTGAACTACTGGCTGACGTGTTTCTAATGAGACAGACCACATTGGTGTCAACTGGATGTGGTTCTGTGGCTCGATGCTTTGCTGGCACCAAGAGAGCAGAAAAACCTCTGTTGTCACCTTTCATTGACCTTGGAATTTTCGGGGGGTTTTATCTAGCTATTCACACAAAATTTGCTCGGTCCATTTTTTTAGCATCACAGTTTTGGTTTCTGGCTTGACAGTGTAACTCCCAAAGTGCCTTAAGATATTTGCTCCCTTGGGTGCTCTCCCAGGCATGGCTGCAGGTCAGGGAGACACATCTAAGCTAGTTTTAAACTAAGTAGCTCAGGTAGTGATTGTGCTATTGCTGAAGTAGCTTGAATTTAGCATGAGCCACTCCTTTAATCTCTCCAGTAGCTGCCCTGTGAGCAGTACCTGAGTTTGCTGAGTTAAAGACCACTTGAAAATGTCAAAATGCTTGCAAATCACACCTACACCCAGGCAACTGTGATGTAGGTACACCCAAAAAGAGACCAGTGTGCCAGATAGGAGCTGATCAGCACGGGATGTTTCTTTGTGAGTCAGAAATCTTAGCAAAGTGTGTGTGTGTGTGATGAGATGAGTATTTGTTGATTTATTGTTCATTATTTATGTTGCAATAGTTCCAGGATGGGCTTCTATCGTGCTGCACAAAACTGCAAATCGTGCTAACCTGAGTCTCCAATATTTTTCAAACTTAAACCCCTGAAATCTCAGGGTACTATTTGTGGTGGGTACATGCACCTCTGGTGAAGGCAATCCTGCCTGTGAGCTACATAAATACATGCCAGGTGCTACACAAGTGTGTTCATCTGAGAGTTGCTTTTGTCAGCAAGTTGAGCACAGGAAGGTGCAGGATTAAGCTGTTCTTGTCACCTTAAGTTCTTTTTCCAGAGAAGAAGAAAAGACTCGCCTGTCAGTTAGACTGCAGACAGAAATTCCTGTGCCTTTGCCCATTTCTCTCCTGACAAGGGAATAAATTGCTCCTTTAATTCAAAGCCTTCAGACCACCAAGAAGAAGGGACAGTGTGCTGGCTTCAGTCTAGTAGAGAAGGAGCAATAATTGTTAAGGCAACACATTTCTGGCTCTCCAGTCCTCTGACAGGGAACGCCAAGGATGACCAGCGAAATGTTTGCCACCTGGAAGAAATCCAGTGAGAGGATTTCCAAGTGGTCATGAGTTGCTTTAGCAACATGTGCTGCTGGATGCCAGCCACCACTACTGAGAGATTATAGACTGATGGCTGGGTCAGAGTAGCAAACTATAGTACCCAAAACACTGGGCTTGTGAGTCAAGGCAGGAGAGAAAAAAACCCCACAGAATCACAGAATATGCTGAGTTGGAAGGGACCTATAAGGATCATCAAGTCCAAGTCCTGGACCTGCACAGGCCTATCCCCTAGAGTCACAGCACGTGCCTGAGAGCATCATCCAAATGCTTCTTGAGCTCTGCCAGCCTTGATGCTGTGACCACCACCCTGGGGGGCCTGTTCAGTGCCCGACCACCCTGTGGTTAGTGAATGAATTTGAATGACCCCGTCAAAAACTGGCGCTTTCTCTTCCAGATCCAGCGAATTCAGCTCCATCTATTCTAGATGGGTTTGACCACCGTAAAGCCATGGCAGGACAGCGAGTGGAGCTGCCTTGCAAAGCATCAGGGCACCCCGCACCAAAGTACCGGTGGCTGAAGGACAACGTCCCCTGGGAGCCTGACAGCAGGTTCAGACAGACAGTGACGGGGCTGCTCATCGAGAACACGCGACCCTCCGACTCCGGCAGCTACGTCTGCGAGGTGTGGAACAACTACGGCACTGCCGAGATGATTGGGAGGCTCTATGTCAAACGTAAGTCCTGGGCTGGGCTGGGAGCTCAGGCCACCTCTTGCCCGGCTGTTTCACCAGGGGAGGTGCTGCCTCATCTTGCTGCACCTTCTGCTTTGTTCATTTATCTTGGCGACGATTAAACTTCTCGGAGTTGTGGAACAGCGGAAAGTTGGCCCCGTGGAGATGAGTTAGTTGGCCAATTGAGCGATCAGAAGTGCAAGTAGGTGCAATTTCTAGTGTAGCTATGTAATTTATCACATGGAGGATATGTAATTTAGAAGCTTGAATTGGATGCTTAAAAAGAAATTGCAAATGTTCTCATAAATAAAGCTGCCAAACTCTCCGTGCCATGACTCATGCTGTTCAGTAATATTGAATACTCATACCTCCCCTCAGCTGAGTATTCATGTGTGAATATCCTCAATGTTTCACAAATTCTACAAAGATAATTATTACTTCAGGAGAACCTCCCTGGAAAAGTGTTATTCTTCTATTGTTAAAAAAAAATAAAATAATTTTCTGGAATAGAAATAATACTTTGTGAACTAAGCTTTCCATCTGTGCAGCATGACTGGCAAACTGAAATGGGGAGAGTTTGTGAGCAGTTCAGGCCATAAAAATATCTTCACAAATAATTACCCAGAATGGTTTGGGGCAAAATAAAACCAAGGTTAAAGATCAGCAGTTCATAAATCACGAAGGAGGAGCTTTGCTTCTCAAATTATTTATAAAATGAACTGAATTCAGTCAGCCTGGTATGATACAAAGCAAAAACTTCCAGAGACATTGGAATTGTATTGCTGGTGACACCCACCAGTGTCTGGTGATATGTTTTACCCCATGACCCTGCAGTCAAGCAGCCAGCAGATACTTTCTCGGTTGAGCTGACAGAAGGCAACAGTTGGGCAGAGGAGTTTTGTCCTCCTCTGCAATGGAGGAAGTGGTTCACCTGCATCCTCATGACTGGGATGTTGGTGATGCACTCAAGTGTGATTGTTTCACTGAATGGATCATTGACAGTTTTGAGCCTTTTTATAGGAAACACAGAGATATTCCATGGTGATAGTAAATCCCTTATCTTCATGTGGAAGTCAAACCAATATATACAAAGCATGAGATGAAATCTGTGTTCTTAGTGCTGAAAACTGTTCGGTGGCAGGAGAAAGACTGCTTTCCTTGCATTTATGTTTATGACTCTCTTTAACACTTCCAGCTTGCATTGTGTGTGCCCCACTGTTCCTTAAGCCTGACTTGAAAATGTTGCAGTTCTCCCACATCGAAACAGAAAATCTCGTGAGTGCACACACTGAAACACTTCCATGTGGACAGGTCTGATGGATGTCCATGGGTGTACCTATGTTGATGTCTTCTACCCTTGAAAGCCAATCTCCTGATCATTGGCATTAACTGCTTACATCAGGGAGTAGTTTTGGAACACATAAACTGGGTTTCTTTTGCAGGAAACTAGACCAGAAGATGAGCTTCAGGAATGCATTTAATGCACCAGTTCAAAGGTCCACACTGAACTCATGAGAAGTAACATTCTACCCTCCCAAAACACTTGTAATGCCAGGTCTAGGCCCTCAGCCCCAAGAGTGTTACTTGTAGATCTGCTTCTACTGTTCATGAAGGCATGTGTTGAATTGGTTCTTTCTATAGATCTAATTATTTTATCATGGATGTTGGTGGCAAAAGTGCTTCTTAAAATAAGCACAGTTATCTGTTGTTTGTTTTGTTTCAAGTGTATGGCTGTGATTTTTAATTGAGGGTTAAGTTGTTACTTGCACAAAAACTCACATTTATACTTAATATGTTCCATTTCCCTCTCCCTCATTCCCATTTAACTCTCCAGAACCACTAAAAGCCACGATCAGCCCGCGGAAAGTCAAAAGCAGCGTTGGCAGCCAAGTGTCCTTGTCCTGCAGCGTGACGGGAACCGAGGACCAGGAGCTGTCCTGGTATCGGAATGGTGAAATCATCAACCCTGGGAACAATGTGCGGATCACCGGGGTCAACCGGGAGAACCTCATCATGGACGGCATGGCCAAGAGTGACGGGGGAGCTTATCAGTGCTTCGTGCGCAAGGACAAGATGTCTGCCCAAGACTACGTTCAGGTGGTTCTGGAAGGTCAGTCCCCACCTGCTCAGCAACCCTGGTGTCCACGATGATGTAAAAGTTGTCTTTGGCGGTTGTAAAGGGAGGACCTTAAAATAAGAGGGCACTCATGAACTGTTAGTGGAGTTTATTGTGACTCACTCTGAGCAAAAACTAGTAGAATGGAAAAGTTGGTTTCAAAACAAAGATCATTCTGTGAGGAAAGATAACACACAGGTACCCCCAAAATGCCAGGCAGTGGAAGGATTGTAGGAAAATTTATTTCCAAAGTCTTGGAAGTCTTGAAGAACATTACCCTTAACAGTGTTTCAATCACCAGGGCTGGGGAAAGACATGCCCCCTGTTCTTCTCAGGGCTTTTATCATTCCTGGCCACTCCCTCTGTTGGGGCCTTCAAACATGTCTGCAAAGACTTATCTTCTCCTCATAGCAGGGAGAGTTTCTCTGGATTTCAGGAGGAAAAAACATCTAAAACGGTATCTGGAAAAATTGCCTCTTGCAGGCAGGAAAGTCTTCCTAAGTGAAATAAGCCTGGATCTCCTCACCATAAATCTTCCAGAAGGGTCTTCTATCCTTACACCTTCCCAAGCAGTTCTCAGTTCCAATCCAAACCTCTCCTGAGCAAAGCTTTCCTGTTTGGCCGTATCAGCTGAAGGCTCGGAGATCATCTTAAATAACTGACACAACGTTCTACATGATAATCAAGTGAGGAAAGTCATCAATTTGCACAAAGGCTGCTCACTAATGAGGCTGTAGTGCAGGCATGGCATGGCCACTATTTTTAGAGTCTTCATAGGAAAAGAAGAGATTACCTGCCCGGACCGAGTTACCTCGGCAACCATCTCCTGTGACTAAGAAAGCCTAAAGAGCATATTGATAATCTATCATGGTGTCGAGAGAGTGCAGGTTATCAGAGAGCAACAGCAGGAAAGATTTCAAAGACACTCAGGTCTCACTGGGAAAATAATGTCTGCTTTCATCTCAAAAAAAAGCCTGTCACTTGAATTAAAAAAAAAGGGAATAAAAAAAAGAGGAGGGATGGCAGAGGTACATAGTGTGCACACTCATAGATTTATTGGTCCTGTGGCAGCTTTCTCTCAGGATAAATAGCTTGCTTGTTTGGTGCCGTTGGTCTGTTTTCTGAGGGGTGACAGTATCTGATACATAGCAAAGGAAAGGAAGGCAGTCAGTGATGAAAATAAATAAATAAATTAGAACTCTGTCACACAACCAATTGGACAGAAATTAAAAAGAGAGGGGGGCAAAGGAAAAAGTTATGAAATCAAATAATATCAAATGCTCTTCCAGGGATGCTGAGGCCTTTTGGCGTTCTGAGAGTGCCAGTGCTTATGTTTTTTACCATGTGGCAAAGAAGGGAATCTTGCAGCCCTGGTTTTAATTCTGTTTTGTGGGGAGTCTTGCACACATCGTGCCAGTCCCCTCAGTTTCCTGTGTGATGTAGCACTGAAATCGCAATGGAAGAATTGTGATTTCTAGGGCAGCTGTCATGGTCCAATCCTCCTAAATTTATGGGTAATACACAGCAGACTGTACATGAAGACACAAACAAATAGGGAATGACACGGGGCAGGAGATCTTTCAGTCCTGTCCTGACATCCTCTGTCATGTTACAGGAACCAAAGTTAGTTTATTTGCCACTTGGCTCTTTAAAACCAAGCTTAAGTCTAGACAGCTCCTTGTATTCTTACTGCTCCCAACTAGACTGAAATCCCACCTACAGACAGCTTTGAAAGGAATATTTTCAAAGGAAAACAAACATGCATTGAGTGACCTCAGAAAGAACATCCCAGCCAGCAGCACGATGTCAGCACTCCTAAATGTTCCCCCACTGAACTCTCTGGAGAGGTGGGTGTTTAGTCCTGCTCCCTGCTTACAAAGTTTGTGTGTCCCTCCATTTTCTTTATTCACTTGCCTGGTAGAGGGTGAATAAATGGGGAGACAGTTCACAAGATAAAGCATTTGACTGCCCTCATTCAGGGAAATATTTATGTGTAGAACAAAATGACCACAGAAAGAAACTGGCATCACTGCTGTTCCTGGCAATCTGTGTTCAGAAAAGCTTAGTTTAACACTTGCCTAAATGGGGTGTTTTGGGTCAGGACTAAACTGCATTGGCACAGCTGTGTGGAATCAGCCTATGTAAGTTATGTCTCGCTCTTGGCAAGAGGATTCATCCTTAGCTTTCCAAGGAGCTGCAATCTACCAGGAGAAGAAAACCCCCAAGCGTGTTGAGGTTTTGCTGTATGTCTTTTGTGATGAATTGCCCATGGCTTTAAAAGTCTTCTGTAGGAACCCAGAAGTTCAAATAGCCATGCAGATGCCTGGTCCTTCTACTGGTGTTTTTTTCCTACAACAGAGTCAGTGCCAGGTTTCTAAGGGGATGAAAAAGAAGCCTGTCATAAGCAAAAGGTCATTTAAGCTCTCTATGACCAAAATGTGTTCCCTCTCTCAATAATTAGAGTTACATCCTGGAACACAGTTGTTTGCATCACTTCTAAAAAAGACCTCAGCTCATGTGATGGGGTTCAGGATAGAGGCAACCATGTAAACAACATTTCCCTGCTTTTTTTTCCCTCGGCAGATGGAACTCCCAAAATCATTTCTGCCTTCAGTGAGAAAGTGGTGAGTCCAGGAGAGCCGGTGTCCCTCATGTGCAACGTGAAGGGGACTCCCCTGCCCACCATCACCTGGACTTTGGATGAAGATCCCATTGTGAAGGATGGCAGCCACCGGATCAGCCAGATTATCACCTCTGAGGGCAACGTGGTCAGTTACCTGAACATCTCCAACACTCAGGTCCGAGATGGGGGCGTTTATCGCTGTACTGCCAACAACTCTGCTGGAGTCGTCCCGTACCAGGCTCGAATAAACGTAAGAGGTGCTTGTCAAATCAGCTCCTCAAAAAAAAAACAACAACACACATAACTCATTGTAGTGGAGAAGAGGATTGTTGCATGTGATGAAATGAGTCTTGGAATGCCAAAACCAACTTACTCTTTTCCCTCTCCTTTTCTTCCCCACTCTCTTTTCCCTTCCTGTCTCTCCAGCCCCATCTAGAAAGTGTATGGTATGGTTAAATAGTGGAAGAACCCTTTGGCTTGTCCTCTACAGTCTGTTTTTCCTATACTCATCTCTATTAATTCACGATTTCTTTACTTTAGTCCTGCTGTGCATGGGGTATTTTACTTTTCCTTTCCTCCTTCACTTGTCCAGCATTCATTGTAATTATTCATGTATACAGAACTTTAGATTGAATTTCTGGCTCTACGTGGCACAGTACCCCATCCTCATGGTATTATACTTTATGCACATAGAAAATAAAGAACTAACTTTGCCAGTGCTCTCGTGCGTAACAGGATTCTGCCTTTGTATCAGTGTTAGTATTTCCCATTAATTAAATCACGCTCAGCCCTTTAATTTTATCAGCAAAGATTTTATCAGGCAAGTGCTGGATAGCACAAACACATCCCCCCACATAATTAGTATGGATGCTGCAGGGTGAGGAAAAACTGGAGCATATAAAGATTAGGGAAACTGCTTAAGTAGCTCTTGGAAGGAGAAACTGTCAAATGCTATGAGGCGTCGTGCGAGCCGCATCCGTAAATGTCGTCAACGTTTGTACACCCAGAAAAATTAACACAGATGTGCCTTTAAATTGTTTCCAAGAGTTTCTTTTTCCCTTTCCAGGGCCAGCCAGCATCCGGCCCATGAAGAACATCACGGCCATAGCTGGGAGGGACACCTACATCCACTGCAGGGTCATCGGGTACCCCTACTACTCCATCAAGTGGTACAAGAACTCCAACCTGCTCCCGTTCAACCATCGCCAGGTGGCGTTTGAGAACAACGGGACGCTGAAGCTTTCGGATGTGCAGAAGGAGGTGGACGAGGGGGAATACACGTGCAATGTCCTGGTTCAGCCCCAGCTCTCCACCAGCCAGAGCGTGCACGTGACGGTGAAAGGTGAGGGCAAACTGGGAAAAGCAGGGCCGGGCTAATTGCTGTGTCATTTATGGAAAGGCAGAGTTGCACACGTGGGATTGTCCCAGCAGCCAGATAACGAGCACTTAAGAAGGTTAATCCAGATTTGTGCTTATTTTTAACAATGGCAGAGATGCGAATCAGCTGCCGTGTCTTGTTCTCTCTCGACTTTTACCCTCCTTCATTCAACTGGCACAGAATTGCCCTGTAAGTGGGAGCCTTGCAGCAGCAAGTCTTCCGTGAGCATTTTTCACTACACCAACTGAGTCAGGAGATTAATGGTTTGTCCCTTACATTTCACTGGTGACTGTTTTCTCTGCTGGATAACAAAGTTCAAATTTTCATTAGCCAGTGACTTTCCAGCTCTTCAAAAATGAGATGAGAATTTTAATGTCTGTATTTTTGCAAATAAGCAGAGACAGGAACTAAAAGCATTAACCTTGCCTTCCTCTTATTAAGTGATTATCTGAGTGCTCTTCACGCTTAGAAAGGTAACGCTGTAAATAAATGTGACTTGAAATTCTAATAGGATGCTGAAAATCTATTCAAATAGTCCAAAACAAGGATGTTCAGATGGCCCTGAAAGTCTTCAGCAATAGATGAAGAATAAGAATTTTTTAGCATTGTGTCCTGACTATTCTGATATTGGCAATGTTCAGGCCTATTCATAAGGACACAAAAGACAGAAAACCTGATTGCAATAACACCTAGTTTTGTGCAATGGGGCCACTAAATAGTGCAATTCATGTGCACTTGTAGGAAGAATTGAGGTTTAATTTCACTGTTCCTGAGGTTCTTACAAACTTTTCCTGGGCTTTTTTTTGGGGGGATGGGGAGAGGAAGTAAGGAAGATTGATTCCTGTATCCATTCTTGGATAAGATACAGTAAAGTAAAATGACTTTTTTTATAGATATCTGATCTCTTAACTTCTTTCTGCTCTGGTAGTTTTGCCCTTTGGTATCAGTCCAGAGTGAGGTACTTGCTAATTATTTCAAGAGGTTTAGGGGATTATCTTTAAGCCACGAGCAATTTGGGCTCTGAAAGGCAGGACATCTGACACACCTGAGACCACCAGGGCCACTGGTCACATGCTGTGCCATAAAAGGCTACTGTCACCCTTTTCCTCTTGTGCGTGCTGGACCTTGCTTGACATCACAATAATATCACACATCTGTTGATGCAGTTTAGGAACTGAATGACAAATCAGTAACTGTGTTGCTGCTGCACTAACAGGCCACTGTGGTAAATCTGGTGGGGAATGCTGCCTCTCAAATGATACCATCCTTCAAATGATTGTCAAAATGATTGTAGCCAGACGAAACAAATCCAGCAGTCTATCCCTACAGCTCAGGCACTTAGATCAAAAACAATCCCTGTCACTGAGAAGGTTAGCTGGTACCTCAGGTGCAGTACTGTGTATCTTTCATTAGGTTACAATTTCCAACTTGACAATTCCTTCCCCAGAAAGTAGATTTCCAGCCCTCTCAGTTCTGATTGAACTGTAGCTTTTGTC
>JAWWTY010000001.1:115556845-115579484 GCA_035222235.1 Margarornis squamiger
GGGATCCAGGGGCAGCCACAGCTTCTCTGCCCACCCTGTGCCAGGGCCTGCCCACCCTCACAGGGAAGGATTTCTCATCTAACCCTACTCTCCATCAGTTTGAAGCCATTCCCCCCTGTCCTGACACTCCAGACCCTTGGAAATAGTCCGTCTCCATCTTCCTTGTAGCTCCTTCAGGTCCTGGAAGGCCACAGTGAGGTCACCCTGACGGAAATGCACTAAGCTGACATGGTAATGGTCACGGGTATCTGTCCCTGCATCCCAGAAACAGGACACTGGCAGAGTAGCAAATCTGCTGCTGGGGAAGGCAGTGAGTTAGCACACATTGCAGCCCCTTTGAAGGGCTTTCCTGCCTCAGTTCTGAGGAAAACACGAAAGGGAGAAAGGACAAAAGAAATGCAATTAGAGAAAGCCACCAACTCCATTTTCTTCTGAAGCTCTCTCATATAGATCACAATAAATGTTCTGCTCTGGGTATCCTTCCATCTTTCCTGCTAAAGATGTTCAAATGTAGTACAGATTATGTGTAAGTGATCTCTGAGGCAACAGGAGAACGCACTCTACATCTAAGGGACATAACCTCCAGGAACCTTCTCTTTTGACAAACGAGCATTCGAGTGCTGCTTGCAGAGTTGGTTGTGCAGCCTTTTCAGGAGTGATTGATAGAAACCCATCTTAGATCAATGACCTGGCTGTTGGAAAGCTCCCCTGAGAGGGGGGAAGATTTTCATTCCTTCATCTGGGTGAGTTTTTGGGGCTCAGTTGTTGGTAAACATTCCAACCACAACCCAGAGAAAGCGAGGCACCCTCATTATCCTTTCTATACTTATTTACTCTAACCCACTGTTTCATTTGCTTTTATTAAAAATACCTGAAAACAAAATGATTTTAAGAATTAGAATTCTTCACTTTGATAGAAAATAATTATTTTTTTTTGTTCAGCCACAGAATACTAAGTAAAGAAAAAAGAAGAAAACAGATTTGCCAGGTTTTTCCTTAGCAGGAATTAAACACCAGCTTGAATATTTATGACTTTTACTGACCCCCTGATTAGAAATCAGTTTTAACTTAATTTGCTGTGCCACAAGTACTGTGTGTGCCTTTCTCTTCCTGACTCTACTCAGTCTTAATGAGAACTGTGACTTGAAACCCTTAGAAATGAATGCCAGGAGCAGTTAGAGAAGCTCACACTGCCTTTCATCACATTCCAGAAGCAAAGCTGGAGCCTCTTTCACGTTTATTCCGTGGCACTAAGCAAGGCCCTTCCACAAGATCCTTAAAGGTGCTGAGTCCTTCCTGGAGTGCCCAGGCAGGACCTGGGGAGCCTCAACCTGCCATTGGTGCTCAATATCCTTGCAAGAGTCTGCCAGTGATTTCAGGTGTCTCTAAAATCCAGGGCTTTCCCTGCTTTGTCATCTCTGCTCAGGCATTGGGTAGTCAAGGAATGAAAAGGTATTTTTAAAAGACATGGTTTTCCCAGCTAAACAATGCCCTGTGCCTGCTGAAGGTGTAGATTTTACAAACTCAACCCTGCACATCTGCTCTGCCGTGTTATTTTCAGACAACATCGTGCCTTCAATGGCTCCTCTTTCCTCTTTTTGTTTCAGTCCCACCTTTCATCCAGCCTTTTGAGTTCCCGCGGTTCTCCATCGGGCAGAGGGTCTTCATTCCCTGCGTGGTGGTCTCCGGGGACCTGCCCATCACCATCACCTGGCAGAAGGACGGCAGGCCCATCCCAGCCAGCCTCGGCGTCACCATCGACAACATCGACTTCACCAGCTCCTTAAGGATCTCCAACCTCTCGCTGATGCACAACGGGAATTATACCTGCATAGCCCGAAATGATGCGGCAGCTGTGGAGCACCAAAGCCAATTAATCGTCAGAGGTAAGGAGATCTAATTACTTTGAAGGGCACCAATTAGGGGGAATTCATGAGGATATTGTAACGACATCTGTTTGATGGGAAGAACAAAAAAGAGGCAAATATGGTAATCCCTCTCTTCAGAAAGAGTGCAGAAACTAATAAGATTTTTCTGTCTAAAAGTCCTGAAACTAATCAAAAACCCTGGAGTGCACAGGGTAGATGGGGCAGCAGCAAGAGTGACTTCCTGGAAAATCGTGTGAGGCACAAGCCCATTCATTGGGATCAAACCTTTGAAATGGTATCAAATTATTCTCTGCTATTGTTTCAGTCTGATTATACCCATTTTTTATTTAGGTCACTCTCCTGTAACATTGTGCCAGTAAAAAAGCAAAGCATTGATGTTGAATTCATGGGGGAAAGACTCTCCCCTGTCACCAGATTGTTCTTTTCCTTGTTAGTGTTTATTAAGCAATTAGCACGATCCATTTGCTCATGGTGGCTTCACAATATTTTGCCTTCAAATGGATGTGACTGTAGGTTCAAGTAAGCAAACATTTGATGTGTGACAGACCTTTCCAATCACACCTCAGCCAGGTTACTCACAGATCATCCCTCGTGGTGTATTTTCAAACTTACCATACAAAGCTTCAACAAAAGCAAATTGCTTCATTTCACTTTAAAAAGAAATGGGACTGTCATACTCTTCCCTCTCCATGATGTCCTCACAGAAAGAGGGCACATGAGTAATCCTACAAGTAACCCCAGTTATTTCTGCCTGCTGCAGATCACTACGTTTTATATTCCCCTCTGTGACTTTACCAAGATAAGCCTTCACATTTTAGAGGGGTTTTTGCAACATTTTCCAGGGTGGTTTTTTTATTTTTCCACCTCAAAGACTCACTTGAAGCAAAGTCTTCTGAACAGCTCTTCCTTTTAAGTCAAATATTCCCACTGTCATAAGACTGTCCTTAGTGGATTAATCCCTACTTTTCCACTTGCAGAATGTGTATGTTTACTTTTTTTATGCTAATAATCCCAAAACCTCTGTGGCACGCAGGTCCTTTACTTATCCATTCGTTTTGATAGAAATATTACTTTACTGGTTTTAATTTCACTGATTTAAATCTTAAGATTATTCAGTACAGATGTCTATTACTTACCTCATTTATTTAGTAATTCTGAGATGAAGTGGGCTAATTAACTACATGCAGTTTATTACTTTCCTAAGCTGTTCCTTTAGCATTTAACCCTATAAGAGATTTTGCTCTCAATTCTCTTTTGAGAAGGGAAAGTCGAGAATGACCCATCACACTGTCCATGTGTGCCCTACTCAGAAATGCTGCATTTAGTCACAGCTGAGGTTGGACCTGATGGTGGTGGGAATGAATTGCTGTAGCAGCTCTCTGTGGGTTCCTGCAGACGTTCCTCACACCTGGGGTGGTGAGAGGATCTGCTTTTACCCTGAACACTGGCTCTGTGTCACTGCCTGACCCCTTCAGCACTGGGATCCTGGAGGCTTTAGGGATTGAGCCAAGTGAGCTCACATATGGATTTCTGCTCTGTGCCCTGCTTATGGGGACAAGCCCTACCTTGCCCTCACTTCTCCAGCCTTTCCTGAAATGCACTTTCCCTGCCTCCTGCTCTCCGTGGGTAATTCCTGCCCTGGAGAGCCCCTGGCTGGCTTGACCTCTGTTCCCTGGACACACCTGCCTCTTGCTGCCTTGGGGGGCATTAATTAGGTATCTCTTCTTGTCCAGGGGAGGAGTTTTGGGAAGCTTTTTCTGGTGCCTTTCACACACCCCTAAGACCAACACCTCCATTTCCACCTCCATTTCTGCTCTAATTACACCCCCTGATGAGGTCTCTGTCCCTGTGGTGAGGACAACTCTTGGTGTGTGTGCTTGAAGGGTGTCCTCATAAATCCACGGGCATGATAGAAGGGAGCTTTTCACCCTCTTTGACCCTATAGAGTCCTAGTCCTCCAACTTTTTGGGGGGGTTCTGAAGGCTACTCCATTTCCCCCTCTTTCTTAGCTTTCTGCACAGCTCGTGCTCTGCAGCAGCCTCCTTTAAGCCTCTCTTCTCTGTTTTAATCAGTTTGGCACATGCATCTGAGATAAGAGCTCTCACTCAGAGGGAAAGGGGAAAATATGATATCATTTTTGACCTGAATTCTCTGCCAAAACCCAGTGCCGACCTTCTTCCCTGACCTGCCTCAGCTGTCTCGTTCCACAGAGGCCAGAGGACAAACAGCCAGCAGAGAGTCACTGTAATGACTCCTCCTCTGCATCCAACCTGACCCAGACACATTGAAATGAAGACTTGTTCTCCTGCTGCCTGTTTATTCTCCAAGCTTTCTGATCCCTCCTCATCTTTTTGTTCATATATAACTGAAACACAGTGGTTTTCTAAACCAACTGCGTGGTTTATCTCCAAATACAGGGAGTAGTGGTGCTTGAAGTCCTCTTGTTTTCAATCCACATTGTGTGCTTTAAACTTCAATCTTGGCTATCCTGAATGTCTGGAGGTGTGTTCTGGGAATGTCTTATTCATGTGCAGACTGCATTTTCATATGAGAGTAGACAGTGAATGGAAAAGTAAAGTGTAGTATGACTGTTATCTCCACAATTCCCTTTTCCTTACCTGTCCTGCCCTTGTACTCCCTGCAGAAGTAGATTTTAAAGCAAGGCTACCATGTTTCCAAAACAAATGGGAATCCATATCTTTTTACAGTAGTTGGGTAGAATTAGGTGTAAAATCCTGTCCATTTCTAAGATGAATGAAGAAACCCAGGCCAGCTGCTCATTGCTACATTTCACTTACTAGTGAACACACAAAGGTCTGCAGAATCCATCCAGGTACATGAATTCTTCAGCTTTTACAGCTTCAGATTTTTTCCCAATATTTTATCACGTGTACCTTCCACTATTATTATATCTTTCAAATACTCCTGTTAAAAGTATGTTAATTAGATTACCTAGATTCTTCCTATAAACATTTCCTATCTAAGTTGCACTGCCATTGTGCAAAGAGTATTAAATGGTGAAAGAAAAGCAAGCACTGGTTTCTTAAAATGGTAAATCTTTGCTGCTCTTCCAATCATTTTGTGCTTTATATGAGCAAACAAATAGAGAGAAGGAGCCCTAAAAATACCTGGCCTGGATTTTCCCAGTCTGAAATATCAGAGGAAGAATGACAACCAGCTTCCACAGCCTCACATAAGAGATGGAAGGCACCAGCTGAGGGAAAGTGAGGTGATGACGTTTTTGGGCATCTGGGTAAGATTTTGGGGCAATTTCAGTTCTTTCTGAGGAAGTCAGGGTGAGTGAAAAAGGGGCTTTTCCTTCTCAAAATCGTGTGCTCTGCCAGATCCTGGCCTGCAGTTCCTCTGGGAATGCATTAAAAAATGGGAAGCTAGAAGGGTTTCTCAAAACCTCATAAATTAGTATTATTTTGGTTTTATTTCTTAGCACACTCCTGGTTTGCTAGGAATGGTATTTAGAAAAGAAAAGAATAGGATTCTGTCATGAGAGCTATACATAGAAATTAGGAAAATATCTTCTCTGTCAGCTACTTATATCATCATGAGGAATTAATTAAGGCTTTACTCATTAGGGCTGTCTTCTAAAGAGTGATTAAAAATCTATATACACTTTATCATGTGTTATTCATTTCTGTAGAGTTTCCTAAAATAGGAATGAAGTAAATATGAAATAAAAAGCAGTGAAAAGGACTTTAATTGGTAACCAGAAAGAAAAAGCTCTTCAATGCATTATGAATTCAAAATTTTTCTGATACTACCATAAAAGAGAATTCAAAGGTAGTAGTGGATGCATAAATCATGATTTTATAACTCCTGTTAGTGAACACATCACAAGTTAAAATTGAGATAAGGTCTTTAAACACCTAATAACCCCCCATAATGCATTTAGTACATTAAGTGTAAATGTGTTTTCATTTCGTGCTTGCCAGGAGTGTCGAATATCATGAGCTAGTTAGGCACCCAATGAGGAGTCCCTGAGCCTTGAATCTTCCTGATAGGAAGTGAGTATCCATCTGCTTTCTGGTGTGTGGTGGTGCTGGTGTGATGCAGCAAGAGCAGTTTGTGACAGAAAAGCAGGGAGGGAAGATTTATGGTCACAGCTGGTGTCAAAACTCATTTACTTCCTTTGCTGGTGTTTACACCGAGGCTTCAGAAATACCTCTTAAAAGATTCACTCGTATTTAATGTTCTCATTAGGCAAATCTTGATCAACACAAACCACTGGGCACGGTCTCATTTTGCAAAAGTACATCTTTTTTCTTGAACTGCATAGCAAATGGTTTCACTAAACCAGCTAAATCGACCCCTTAGGTCCAATGACCAAATTTAATAACTGTTCATCTTTGCTAAAGTACAGTGTTTAATGATCTCATTCATTAATACATCAATGGTTGCTTGGGCTGATTAAATTTCTTCCATCATTTTGACAGTATGATCTAAATGTAAAGTGCAAATATACCATGTAAAAATGAAACATCTCATTCTGGGCCAATGTCATAGATTATTTCTTAATTCACTCCAGCAGCCCACCAGAGGAGCTCTTGTTAGGAGCCTTCAGAATTGCTCTCCAGAGTGATGTACTCATCACTGTACCTGGGAGCCAGCAGAGCTCACATGGATTTGAAATCCAGGAAGGAGCGTATGAGCTTCTCATCTGGTCCCTGGAATAAAGCACAGGCAGAAAAAATACTTGGATTTACACAGAGCGAGCTTAAATCAGGGAATTGATGTGGGATCATGGGAATTTAATGAGGTTTAACAAGACCAAGTGCTGGTGCTGCACCTGGGTTTGGGAACCCACCATTCTCAATCCAGGCTGGGGATGAGCAGATGGAGCAGCCCTGGGGAGAAGGATTTGGGGATGCTGGTGGGGGAGAGGCTGGACATGGCCCAGCCCAGAACCCCCTGTGCCCTGGGCTCATCCTGTATGGGCAGCAGGGGAGGGAGAAATGCTTTACCACGAGGGTGGGCAGGCCCTGGCACAGGGTGCCCAGAGAAGCTCTGGCTGCCCCTGGATCCCTGGAAGTGTCCAAGGCCAGGTTGGATGGGGCTTGGAGCAACCTGGGCTGGTGGAAGGTGTCCCTGCCCACAGCAGGGAGTTGGAACTGGATGATCTTTAAGGTGTCTTCCAACCCAAACCATTCTATGATTCCATGACTCTGTGAATTTTAGCATGAACTCATACATGGATTTTTGTTAGTAGCTTGTAAGGTCAGTCACTGAGAGCATCAATGACATTGGCAAGCAGTATCTTCTTAGGGCACCAACTCATATCTTATCATCTTATCAGCATTATTTCACACAAGGAGATACTAAAAGCATTTTCCTTCCTTTAAAATGGCCCTATGACACACACACTATCTTCAATATCCTATTCTGATTCCTTTGTTTTCCCTTAGCGAGAGTCTGTCTGAGACTGCTAATCATAATATTGACTGAAAATACCTTTTTTAGGTCCTTTGAGTTCAGCCATTAAATAGTTTGCATCTGTCAACTTATTGCTCTTACCCTCACCAATTCAACAGCTCATTTCTCATCACACATCCGTGGGCTGCATTAAGTGAGAGAGCCTGGCAGAAACTCACTGTTGAAACAATTTTTAATGCCCTCCTTTGCAGGCTCGAGGAACTGAGCTGCTGAGACAAGGCTGATAATACAGGTAGATCTGGTCAGTCATATTCAGGAGCTGTTTCACTTCTAAAGGGTCGGAGAAGTCCTTTACAACTAAAGAGAGAGAGGAGGAGAACTAATTGTTTGGGTTTTTCCCATTAACTCAAGCACATCAGACAAATCACCTTTCTTAAATTCTTACTCAGCATGTATTCTTGGAGGGCTAGTGAACTCCTGAAAGACAACGAAAAAGTGGATGTGGGGTTAAAATCTAAAGCTAAATATCAAAATCTAGAGCCAGCAGTAAACAGCATTGTGTTCCAGACTATGGTAGCACATAGCACAGAACAAGTTATTAATTTGAAATAAAATTGAGAAGCTAACTAGCAAGGAGGAAGAGAAATGAAAAAGGTCTCATCTGTTTGCTTTTTGATCATTTATATAAGAAGAAAAATCCTGTGGCTTTACCTAGACAGCAATACAGAAACAATTGAAAGGTCATTGAATGAGCAATTTTATTTTGCTGCAGCATCTTTTCTGATTTCTATTGGCAGTCTTAAGACTAAGTGTCAAGGGTTTGTGCCCAAAATCAGAGCAGTATTGGCACTTTTCTTAGTGCTAAAGGAAGGCCAAGGCTTTCCTGAACACAGAAACTGTTTCTATCACTGGGTGTGGGCTGAGTTTTTGCCAAGTGATGCTCAAACAGGCTCTATTTATGGAGCAGAACCAGGAAATCATATGATTTCTAATCATACACCTGGTCCTGGAACTATACAGGAACACTGGATTTCTGCAGTTATCATTATGGTATCACTCTGTTTTGAGATAAATGATTAAAAATGAGAATACTGAGAACATCTGAGCAAAAATGTATGTTTTGTATATATCCAAAATCCAGTGAAATCAATATGGTGAAAAGTCGTGTTCAGAGCATTAAAGGCACAACAACCTCCAGGATATCTGTGTGAGTTTTAGAAAGATGTGGAAGGAGGCAGTTCCGTAGAAATGCTCAAGGAATTTTACACTTGGCATCCATCCATTTCTCTCTAGACATGCCCAACAGCATTAGACAAAAAGTGTACTTTAGCAGGCAGCTTTAATGCAAATAGCATTTTAAAAACCAATTGCCTTTATTCCACGCCAAGCAATCTTGCTTAACTTTTCCAGAACTCTCTGCATATGCCTGCTCATTTAATAAAAGAAATTGTTTCCTGAAAAATTAGCACTTCTTGCCACTGTCACCCATAGCAAATGAGGAATATAAAGAAAATGTTTCTCAGAGATAAGGGGAATGAAACAAGTTACGGGGGTTTTGTGTTGTAAGAGAGATTTTAAAAGACATTTTACTCTTCACACTCTTCAGTGGCAGAGGAGGTCAGTAATTATCAGTCACTCCTTTGCATCATTTATAACCATTCACCTGTAGGACTGTAAGACTGATACTACCGAGCTGGGTTTGTGTTTTGTGTTGGGTTTTTATCCCTCTTTATGCATAAGCAGCTTGTAATTGCTTTTTCAGAAGCTGTAAATAGAAATTTACTCACAGTTACCAAGGTGAAACAAGCTGATGCCGGGTCGTACAAAATCAAATCTATTTGTGCAACTAACTGTACTTTTCACCTGCTTTGGAAAAGAAGTAATTTTGTGTTTGGGGATGAAATGAGCACACAGCACTGAGAAAGGAGCTACTGAAGCAAATGCCTTCTCTGAGTCGATAATTAGAACAGGATGGGTGGTTGCCCAGAGCTGATTTTACCAGGATTTCATGTTTGATGCTTCCCTGTCATGGATTCACATAATGTACGATAAATGTTTGTCAGTGCTGCACCCATCTGGAAAGCCAAAAGGTTTGTCAGCAGTAAAAATACCTTCTAGTACAAAGGGATCTCTTGCCTCTGTCCCTGTTAGTTCCTTCCATCTCTTCTAGCCACGTTCCAAAGAGCAGAGGAGCTTTTCTCTACAGTTGGGCAACAAACACCTTTGCATCGTAGCTACAGGATTCGGTGAGGAAAAGATCCATTTAGGGGGATTATTTTGCCTCCTGATTTTTCTCCTCTTTTAAAAAGCAGTTGTGTCTATGAATGTGGAAAGGAAAGTTGAAGGGGAGTCTGGATTATGGAGGTACAGGGAGGAAGACTCCAGCTGTTGTGAGGAGGGTTCTCTGAACCTGCAAGAAGGTGGTTACAACTCACAGCATTTTCTGTCCATACCAACCCTGGCAGCTCCAGTTTCTCCTGAAGGAAAACTTGGGACTCTCTGGTGTACTGGGAGGTCCCATTTGCATGAACCATGAGAGTTTTTATACTGAAAAAAACTTGAAAGTCATATATTGTAGGACTGGTGCTTCTGCTGTGGTTTTGCTGTGGTGCTTCTGATGTGTAATTAGTCCTGCATTCCTGGCCATTAAGAGCTGCTTCAGTTCCCAGGGCAAATATTCACCTTACTGAGCTCCCCTTCTGTGCTGCCCAGCATTTTCTTGTGACAAAACCTTCTACCATAATTTCTTTCTTAATTTCTGTCACTTCTGGGGAGGCAACTGGTGTGGTCTGATGGGTGTTTGGCCCTTTGTTCTGTCTCCCCCTGAAAGCAGGTGAGGAAAGCAAGGAACTAGTGGGATTTCTCCTTTGCTACGTTAAGTCTTAGTGTGATGCTCTACTCCAGTACATTTCAAAAAGCAAAGTTTTTTGCCAGAAACTCTGGCACAGGCTGCCTCCTCACTACAGTTTTCTCTGTAAGAAATGACAAAAACATGTGGAACAAGGCACAGATATTTACTTTTTTCCTCAGGTATTTGCTTCCTTAGGTTCTGAACCAAAGGATAAGAGTCAAGAAATATCTGTGATCCTAACTGACTTTAATACAACCATTAGACACTTTTAATATTCCAAATCTTTTTGGAGGTTTTCCACATTATTCACAGCTTCCAGCTTTTTTTTTTTCCAAACTTATCAGATTTGTAGGTTTTATTGAGACTTTGACATTTAGAATCAAGTTTTCATGGCAAATTGTTGGTCTAACATTGTCACAAGTTGTTTTCTTTACTGTGCACCTGTATTTGGAGCACATAGAGTTTTTTTCCTTGAGATAAGCAGTTCTCATCTTATTCATGCATAAGTAGGTACAAACTTGCCTATGTGTGGAAGGCTCATTGCAGTGGTTTTATGCTACCTTGAATAAATCTAATAATATGTATGCATTGATGCACTGAAGTAAGATTTCTCTTCAACTTAATGCAAGGAAATTGTGTTGCACCTTTCTATGGCTGTTTGAAAACTCCTATCAGAAGTTATGGTTCAAACACCCTCTTTTTAATAAGAAACTATTTGACTACTAGTAGAAGCATTTTTTAAGGTTATTTACATGACATAACTTAATATTTTTGTTTCTAAAACTTACTAGTTCACTGCTCTAAAAAGCAAATACAGAAAAATTCAGTTGTTCTCAGACATCTCACAAACCTCTGCCTTTGTTAGAAAGCATTTATTTTCTGGCCACAACAGCATGATTTATCTATTACTCCATTTTTCACCTCTCCTATGGAGACATTCCATAAACTTCTTTTTGTGTCCTACAAAGACCAGTGGCTTTTGTTGTGCCTGGTAAGAAGTGCATTGAGATTGTGAACAGAAAGTGAATAATCTCTTAAAACCAGCAGTGCTGTATCACTGAATCATCAAAAAATTGATATTAATGTTTTATTTCAGCTATGCAATGTTATTGCTCTGTGCTTGACTGGTGTGCCATTTCGAGGTGCCCAATAAGTGTCATGAATTCCCACGGCTCCCTTTGCTTCCTTCCCGCAGTGCCCCCCAGGTTTGTGGTCCAGCCCAGCGACCAGGATGGGATCTATGGAAAAGCCGTCATTCTCAACTGCTCTGCAGAGGGTTATCCTGTTCCCACCATTGTCTGGAAGTACTCAAAAGGTAGGAATTCTGTGGTGATCGCTGGGCACTGACTAATTCTGGGTTAGGAACAACTTACTCACACCTAAATCGCTGTTTTAATCTTCAAATGGCCAGGGAGTGTTCAGGTGCAGTAAGTGATGTATCAGTTGTGTTTATATTGCTCTTAAATGATGTCTCCAAGCACACAGTGCTCGCCACTCTCAGGGAAACAAGGCTGGAAGGACTTTTGTCCTGCCTGAGAGATGTCCCAGTGCTGTGACTGTGTTCCTGTGATAGCTGTGGCCTCAGCAGGCAGGTGATGAAACGGATGGCTGAGAGAAAAGAGACCCTGCTTTAATTGAAACAACCTCAGAACAAGGTTCACCGGCAGCATTTGGCTTATTTCCCCCCCTCCCCCTTCAAAATTCATGATAACGTGGCCAATCATATCCTTTCAGCAAAGAAGAAAGGTCAGGTAGCATTAACACAAGCAGTAATTCAGTATGTGCTTTACATAATGCTTTAACATTTTCTTCTCATGTAACAGAGCATTAAAACTGGCCCCACTTGACCCTCGATAACCACAGGAAATTGACTGCTTTTTAATTAAAATGTGCGGTCTGATAAATTGCATCTTCTGGCCAGTTGTCTTCTGGTAGGTTTTACCAAAAAAAAAAATAAAATCTCTGAACTCTGTATCAAAGCTTAATGAGTTCACTCTTCAAAAAATGAGGTGCTGTTGAGAAGACATCTTTCTGTCATGCTCCATGTCATTTTTGGTTTCTGTAGAATCTAAGGTAAATTTTATTTGAAAAGGGGTGAGGGAAGAGAAATTTCATGCAAAAGACTAGTTTTGCCTTTATTGATAAATTCTGTTTCGTTGCAAGAAGGGTGCAGAGTTCCAAATGCCATTAATCTCAGTGCTATGTGGGTTTTTTAATTATGAGTGTAGGTCACAAAGAGGTAATTGTGTTTTGTTGTGTTTGTTGCCAGAGGACGGTGCTAAGCCAAGCCAAAGAAGTTGTAATTAACTGTGATGAGATAAATAACCCATCTTGGGATGACAGAACCCCAGAATCATTAAAGTTGGAAAAGACTTCCAAGATCATTGAGTCCAACTCTGATCACTCCCCACCTTATCCCTCAGCCCAGAGCACTGAGTGCCACAGCCAGTCATTCCTTGGACACCTCCAGGGATGGGCACTCCAAACCTCCCTGGGCAGCCCCTTCCAGTGTTTAACAACCCTTTGAGTGAAGAAATTCTTCCTGGTGTCCAACCTGAACCTCCCCTGGCACAGCCTGAGGCTGTTTCCTCTTGTCCTGTCACTGATTGCCTTGGAGAAGAGACCGACCCCCACCTTGCTGTAACCTCCTGTCGGGGAGTTGCAGAGAGAAATAAGGTCTCCCTTGAGTGTCCTTTTCTCCAGGCTGAGCCCCCCCAGCTCCCTCAGTAGCTCCTCATAAGACTTTTTCCTTATATAAAACTAGACCCTAAATCTTAATGATGGAGAAAGGGATGGTGGGAGTGACACTCTACCATTGAGTGACTATTTTTAAGTTTTTCACTTAACGACTCTGAAGCTTTTAAGTCAAATAAAGTTTGATAGATATGTGGAGTCTTATCCTTGGAGACATTCAAAACCCACCTGGATGTGATCCTGGGCAGCCAGCATTAGGTGGTCCTGCTTGACCAAATGGGTTGGACCACGTGGCCACCTGAGGTCTCTTCCAACCTCAACAAGTCTGTGATTCTGTGATTCACTGTAGACTCATCCACACAGTTGTGTGGGACAAGCTGTTGTCCCCTCTCAGGGAGGACCTTGGCTGTAATAGCAGCAACAACACGTGTGAAGGGTAAGAAGCCTTTGCAAAGTGCCACCCAAAATTTTTTCCCATTTTTGCAGTAGCTGTCCTCAGGAGGGTCAGCCCCTTCCCTTCTGTGAGCATTAAAGTGTTCCCAGAACTTTTCATGTGAGGAAATACAAGAAGTGAGTGCTGGCATCTGCCTGGGCAATCAATCACAGGCATGTGCATTTGGTAAGGCATAAATACCCCTTCCAACTAAATGACAGGGAAAATGGCTTATTAAAGAAAAAAAACAGACCAAGGGAAAAGTGGGACATGCATGTGACTGGAATGGTTGAAAAATCAACAATGGTGACTGCATTTTTATGAAATCATCATGATTTTAACAATTTTAGGTTCACAGTATTGGTCACCAAACCTTCGGTGTAACTGTGAGTTCCCAAAGCAAACTCTCGTAGGACTAGAGGGATTTTTACTATGCATGTCTGGTCTTTGTTAATATTCTAGATGTTGTATTCATGGGTTGTTCTAGCTTGGTATGTTATACTAAATCATCCCCTGTAATATTTATTCATTGTGTTTCCTCCTGGTCTGACTCAGCCTACTGCTTATAGTAATTAATGCTGACAGATAGGAACTTCGTGGACAGAAAGTGGTATTAGAGAATTCCATTGAAGAGTACCTTATGGTTTCCCTGAAAAATCCCATGTCCTGCTGCCAAAGTGGGTTGTAAACCCCTTTGTTATAAAAAATGTCTCTTAACATACACTTGGAGGAAGCTGAACTTGTGGTGGGCCTCTGGGGAGTAATACCCTGTTTGCTATTGCCTAAACCACCGGGTATCTTATTTCCAAGGAAAATTAGCTGGTACAAAAATCTTTGGGTTCATGGCTTTTTGTGGACCTTCCATTTTTACATTCCTGCCAAACATGGTACCTCACGCCTGATTAGTGGTCTGAGCTTTTCATTTGTTACTTTCTTTGGGTTTTTATGGGATCTTGGGGGTGTTTTTCTAACAGTCTGGCTACAAACATGGCAGAACAGAGATTTTATGTGTCATCGGTCCATCAGCTGTAGGAGGAAACAAGAAACAGTCACTGATGTGGTTTTCCATGTTACCCAGGGTTTCCTAAACAAGGTCCTCGAGGTCCCTTGAGTTTGCCATGTTTCCTACAACAGACATCCCTCTCAGTCATAAGAAATTCATTTGGTGTATGCATTAGAGATGCAGACTTGTGTGACTGCTCAGCTGTAATTGTCAATAATTCATCAGCCTCTAAATGTACAACAAATGTGCCTTTTCACCCATGAACGGGCTGAAAATCCTCATTTCCTCTCCCCTCCTTTCTAGTTCTTCTGCTTTGCGCTCCTTTTGCCCCTCCCCATTTATTATGGGCAAATTATTCCTACTGTTACATTCCAAAAGTCTTCCTTCTTTTGAATTAATGAATTCTGTTTTGGCAAAGAATCGTTCTGTTCGTTCTGATGATGTCAGAAGCCATTTGTATTTTAATTGCATCGAGCCTCTGGGCACACAAAGCCATAGTTTCTGCCTTAGTTTAAGAAACTAAAAGAGGTGTTTTCCTCCCTAACTAACCCATTTCTATGGGATTCCTGCTCTAGGTGCCGGGGTTCCCCAGTTCCAGCCGATTGCACTGAATGGTCGTATCCAGCTTCTTACAAACGGCTCCTTGCTGATTAAACATGTGCTGGAAGAAGACAGTGGATACTACCTGTGCAAGGTCAGCAATGATGTGGGAGCAGACGTCAGCAAGTCCATGTACCTCACTGTTAAAAGTAAGAACTGAAACACTTCTCTGTGATCCAGATGTTACCATTGAGTGAAAAAGGCATCGTTAGCTCGGTGGGGAGGGAGGGGAGAGGTTGGTTTTCTTAGTTTTCATTTAATTTTGGTCTTCGGCTGCGTGGAAGTTAGGATGGTTAATCAAAAACTGCTTTGGTAGAGGAAGAGAAGGGGACTTAGAGGTGGAAAGGATTTCCAAAATTTATATAATGTCTGCGAGCTGCAGCTGAGTGATGAAAAGGAAGTAAGAAAATGTGTTCATCAAGAGTAAAAACCAATGAAAAAGGAGAAATTCCCACAGCAACTGTTAGAAATCTTAGAAGTTGAAGGAAATATGGATTAAAAAGTCCTTAATTCTAAATATACCACAGATGGAGACTATATGTGCAATTACAATTGTTATAGGTAGATACCATCAGATATTACAACATCCTATAAGGTTTTATAGATACACCCACATTTTGACTCAGACAGGTGAATTGCAGAAAATGCATCGAGTTCTGTTGAATCTGGAGTGTTTACACAACCTCAACCCGTCTGTACTTTCCAGGCACAAGAGATAGAAGCAATCCAGTTTTCAAGTGGATGTTGGCTAGAATTCCTTGAAACATCAACAAAGCTTAAAAAATAGAGGGAATGTAATGAAAAAATAATAATTAAAAATGGTGTAGAGATAATGTAATTTCTCCCCAGAGAAAGAAAGGGACTCTTGTCACCTCGGTGTGACCTGTCAGACCAGTACTGCAGGAGGTCACCACGCCATGCACTTTCATGTTTGTAGGAGTTTTGAAGATTTACAGAGTGCTTTGAAGTTCTGGGATGTCAATTAGCTTGAAAAAGGTTTGCCCTTGAAAGTAAAAAGATTTCTTTTTTTTTTTTTTTCAGAAAGGAAGAAAAATCCAATTTATTCTCTATCGCAGGGTGTACTCAAGTCCATTAATGTTTAGATTTAGGGGTGTTGGTTGTTGGTGAGAATAAATAACTAAATTATTTCAAGCCCCACTACCTCAGATATCCTCTCCACTCTAATTTACCGTAGTGACTTTGTCATCTGAAAAGTAACATGATATTCCAACCTCTCCAGCAAGTACATTTTCTGTGGCTTGGTAGAAGTTCCAGCTTCTGTGCTTTCCATAACTGGCCACTTTTTGGGGCCAGTCCCCACTTGTAGGAGCAATGCAGTGCTGTAATCTGCTCCAGAAAGGCAGCTTTGCTCTGCTTGGCAGCTCTGCACACTGCCTGTCTGATCACTGCATGCAGTTTCATGTGTGATAAAAGAGCATCCCTTATCAAATGAGAGCAGGAGCTTCCCCGGAGAGTCGGTTGCTGTTTGAATCTAATGAAAACCCCTCCGGCTCTGAGATAGCAGGAAAGCACGTCCGTACCCCCTCCCACACCCACGCTGACACAGCTCCACCACTGTGGCTCTCAGAGCCGGGGCTGGGACTGGTGGAGTGTGCAGAGAACAGGCACAGCTTTGGCTTTCATCCATCACACACTAAGGACAAGATGCTCTGGGGAATTGGGCCATGGTGGCCTTCAGGTATAGCTGGATCCTGGTGGCACGTAAATACTTGCACCTGGCTCCAAAGTGGGGACCTGGATCTGCCTTTAATCTCTCTGGTGGCTTGTCATTCATTGTTTTCTTTTTCTCTGTGGTTCCTTTTCGCTCTCCCCATGAGCCTGTTCCTGGATCCAGGTCCTCAGGTTTAGTCCTCCTGCCAGATAAAAACCTTGGGCTCCCTTCTTGGAACTCACAGTGTTCTCAGGTAGTTGATCCTTCTCCATAAGGTCACCCTAAATGCCTTCTTTATTCAGAGGCAGAAGGTGAGACCTGGCCTGTGCAATTGTTTATGGGTGGCAAAGTTGGTAAGTAAGATACAGCCTTCCAAAACATAAACAAAAGTTAGCACTGATACATTTCCTCATGCCTTCCTTGTGACAAATTGTTTTCCCACCTTCCTTCAGTCCGTTTGTGGATTGCCTGTGAGCAGAAATCACCTGATGAAAGAGTGGAGTGGATTTAGTCACTGATCATGAAACTAGGCTGGCTCTTGGAAAGAAAATTTGGCAGCAGTGCCTTTGCAGTCAATCCTTCCCTTCCTTACAGTGCCTTGTGCCACAGGTAGCTCAGGTAGGCAGGTGCTGACCATTGACAGCATCGATGTGAACTTCAAAATAAACCTTCTGGTACACAGGTGGTCCTTCTCCATGTTTGACAGAAGTTTTTAATTACTCTGTTAGGAACATTGCTGGATAAGTTTTTACCTTTCATAGTCCTGTTACAAATCTCTTAAATGAGCCAATGCTTTTACTCTTCCAGAATTTCCAGTCTCACCTGGATCTAAACAAAAAAGATGTTGACTTCTGTTTTCAAAAGAGAGTAGGCAAGTTTTTGTTTTGGTAGTTCAAGAGGGACAGGATGAACATTGACCTGATATATTTTCATGAACTGCTGCCTCTAAAACTGACAGCCTATTTTGTAGTGAAAACTCATGTCAAGCTATAAACCACCTTGTCCTGCCCAACGAGACTCTTAATGCTAAGAGGGAAATCGTAGTAATTCCAGATATACATTTATTTAGTGCCTCAGTGTTTGTTGTATGGCACCTTCATGTCAGAGAAGCTGATCTAACATCTTCCTCGAAAGGAGTTTGTATGAGGAGGGAATGCAAAGGAAAAAGATGGGAGGAAAACAAAGAGGCTTCAGGAATACCAACAGGAATGTGAGTGCTGGATCAGGGACCACAGGGCTGGAATGGCAGCCCTGGAAGCAGAGAATATTCATTTAGCAGCTATTATTCTTCTCCTTTTCTTTTCAGGAAATGGACATAAAAGTCATGATAAGTTCATTTTCAGCTTCTTCTGAATCAAGGATAAGTAGTTCTTGAATTGTGTATTCACTAAGACGTACAATATTAGAAAGTTATGAGAGATCTGGAATAAGGAATCTAGTGCTGTCTTGAGAAATGACTCCTGGTCTTGGGATGAGAAGACTTCTGAAGAATTTCTATAAAGGATAATGAGCCTTTAACATGAAGGGAAGAACTGAAATTATTTAAAGGTTGCCTGGGAGTCACAAGGGAAGAGATTCTGCTTAAAACAGCCTGCCTGCCTGCCTCCATCTGAATAAATGTCACACTTCCTAATTCCACTTTAGGGGCTATATACGGCATGGTAGAATGGTATTCTGACAAAATTACCTCCTGAAAAGTAAGCTTTTCTTAGGGTGTGTATGTTCCTATGTAAATAATCTGGTGGAGGCAGTCACATCAGCCCTGCCCCTTCTGAAATCTGTCACTTATTTTCATGACAGTGTGGAACCTGACAAGTTTTAATCTGATCATCAAAACATTTCCAGCAAATCCTGCCTGCCAACAAAACAGAACTGCTTCGTTCACTTTCCTCTCAAATATGCTTCTTAACTATTGGCATTATACGTGTTTAATACATAAACCTAAAGCTGTCACTCAGATCCCCAGCTCCTTCCAGCAGGAACATACTAATCCCAGCTAATTCTTTTAATGCCAAGTTTTGCCACTTAAACATTTTATTAAAAAAAAAAAAAAACAACTTTAAAAATTGTTATCTGTGACAAGCTGATGGAATAGCAGAAGAGGCTGGTTGGGAAAGAGAGCCTGGTTACAGTTTAAAGTGAACCTGATGCCCTGTTCCCACACCACCTTGTTCTTCTGCTGCCCCTGCCTCCCTTACCCATGTTGACCACGACCTCTTCCAGGCAAGATTTGTTTCTCACCATCTTCAGACAACTCATGGAACAGAGAGACCTCAGTGCCATAACTAGCTGCTATCACAAAAGAAATAAAATGTAACAGTAGTTACAAACACCAATAAACCCAAAAAATGCTTATGAATAGACCTTCTGGATCTCGTGAAGCTGTTTTTTCTCCACTGCTTGTGGAGAACAGTTGTTCCACCATATGGCTGAAGCACTGCAGCATTTGTTTATTGAAAGGGATGGAAATCTATGCCTGGCTTCTTCTGTGAAACTTTATCTGGGCAGGATAAAGTCACCCTTTCCATGTGACCAGTGAAATGAATTTGCTTTGCTGCGACACCAGCAAGCTGTGATGGAGAACTCCCTGTGCTCTGCTCACCAGGGTGCCTCTAAATGCTCATTTTAGTCTTTAGGAAAATAATTCCTTGTTGAGAGTACAGGAATATCTGGAGTTCTCTTTTCCTTGTGTAGAAAATCCAGTTTCTCATTATATCCTTCAAGATGCCAGTAAGGGTGGCATTGCCTGTTCTACCTTAGCAAAGATAGATTACCCATGATATGTGGTAAAGAGAGTTAAATATTGCTGTCTGTAATACCTCCAAAAAATGCTTAGAGAAAGGACAGAGACAATGCAAATGCAAATTCACCTGAGGCCAGGTATTCTGATATTTCTTAATCTGCATTTGCTCCATTTTTTCTCCAGTCCCATGGTCTGTAAATACTGTTTTCTGTGGCAAACAAAACAAAGTCACATGCTCTGATTGTTCAATTTGATTTAGTGGTTCTTTTCTCCTGATATTTCACCATCTTTTTAAAAAAAGGCTTTCTCATTTTTTGATTCTTCAGCTTATTTTGCAGTTATCTCAGGTAGGGTACATTTTTGTCCAACAGACTAATTTGGCCAAAATTGGTAAAAATCTCTATCTGGATGACTTGTCTATGTCCTCAGAATGAAAGAGTGGGGTAAAGGGAAAGAAAAGAAAAATTCCCATGAAATGAAGCTACTCCTGAATCCCAAAGAGTTGGTGAGCTGCCCTTGCCTACCTTTGCCCTTGCCCTCATGACAGGCAGCTCTCTCTTTTACCACCTATTTCTTGGCAAACAAAGTCAAAAACTGTGTCAGACATGAGGATATGAACAAACTGTTCAAGCTCAGTTTAAACTCCAAGTCAGTAGTGATGAACTGCAAAGCTCTTCATTTGTTTTAGCGTTGTGTCCTTGCCCATGGCAGGGTCGTTGCAACGGGATGATCTTTAAGGTCCCTTCCAACCCAAGACATTCAGTGATTCCAACCCAAGTCATTCAATGATTCCAACCCAAGTCATTCAATGATTCTAACCCAAGTCATTCTATGATTCCAACCCAAGTCTTTCTATGATTCCAACCCAAGTCATTCAATGATTCCAACCCAAATCATTCTATGATTCCAACCCAAATCATTTTATGATTCTATGATTCCAACCCAAGTCATTCTACGATTCCAACCCAAGTCATTCTATGATTTTATGGTTCCAATCACTTATTTATTTCCACTAAATCCACAGCCTAAAAGACACCACGGTGAGTCTTGGGAACGCCCCAAAAACCCCTTCCCCTTGTTAGCAAAACAGCCGTTTTTATTTTTCCTAATTGGTTTGTCCCACGATGAGAAACGAGCAGGGTCTGAGCGCAGTTCCGTGCCCGCTGCCAACGTTGGCACAGCTTTGATTTAGGGAGTGGCACTTTAATCAGCCACCATGTGTCATTACCCTGAGAGGATGGCAGCAGCCGCGAGACACGAGCTCCGCTAAATCGCGCTGGGAAGCGCCGGAGCGATCCTTTGTTGGTTTTCCTTTACAGCTATTCCATGGCAGATCAGCTGTCATAACAACACAGCGCCTGTGGCAACGCAGGCAAATTAAACATGAAGGATGTTCAAGGGAGCTGGTAGGAAGCTGGAAGAGCCCTTTTTCCTTCTGTACATGCCAATGCTTTCCGCTCGTCTCCGTGATGATGCCGAGCCTGTGGCAATGGGCTCAAAGGAACGCTTTGCCTTGGAAGGGAATTGCCAGATGTGCTGCAGTGCAAACACTCAAGTGGGTTTGTATGCAAATCTTTGCAATACTCTCAGTTTCAAAAAGAGGAGAGGTAAGACTCCTCTTTTCTTTTTTTTTCTTTTTTTTTTTTTTTTAATTTTATTTTTAATGTTTTTCTAATTGGGTGCAAGAAGAGAAAGTATTTAACAGCCCCTTTTTCTTTCCTTAAAGGCTGGTTGCACAGCACTGTTTCAGCATGAAAATGAAGTGTATTTATTTTTCTCCCACAGAGTGCACACAGGCTCAGTTTTATCTTTTCCATTTGTATCAACACTTTGATATTTACTGCTCTTTTTTTTTTCTTTTTACCCCCCCAAAATAGCTTTCTCTCTCAGCTTTATGTTGCCCAAATGACAACATTCAAAGGGAAGCTTAGGTGAGATTCAGTCTCAGAAGTTTTCCTTCTATGGAAGTTTTCATGGTGGATGCAGAATATTGATGCTTTCCTGAAAAGGGAACAGTTTAACGAAGTTGGGATGATTTCAGCTTTTGAAAACATTCACACTTTCACATCTTTTAGAAAGGTTCATAAGGGATAGAATTCACAGATTATTTGCTCTTGCTGCTGTTTTATTTTCTCCCCTCACTGAACACATCAGTAATATATAAACCACAGATATTTTAACATCTTCTCCTCAATGTTAATAACTCTTGTGCCCTGTTAAATTACTGTTTATTCAGAGGTCTTACATGGCTCTCACACTGCAATGAGCTCTGTGTCCAGGTTTGGCCAGCTGTGCTCAGTACTCTGAGCCACAGAGATATTTCAGACCAAAGGCTGCATCTCCTCTGTCCCTGAACACTGCTGAAACAAAACCTGAAAATGCTGCCTGGCTGCTCTCCTGTTCCAGCTGAGGTGGTGTGGCAGTGATTGATACAAGTTAGACAGATAATCCATTCGAAATAACCATCTCTGGAAAGGACAATTTTCAGTATATTTATTTGACACAATGCTGCAAACCCTACTGTACTAGAATATAATAAATGGTAATCCTGAAAGGTTCTTAGTTGGGAGGAAATACACTGGAAATTATTCTTACTGGTGATTTGGAAGGTTGCTCTCTTGAAAGAGAGTTTAAAACATACCTGTCAGATTTAGGCTTGTCTTCACATGAAGTGTGAATGAATGCTCTTCTAGAAAACAATAGGTGCAATAATCTTTTTAAGAAAAATATATGCTACTAAGCATAGGACGCTCTACAGACAGAATTTCTTATCTTGGAGTTACTCATCTACCAGGCTTAGCCAGTTCCTTCTCCTCCTAATTTGACAGGACAGGTGGGACATCCTCAGATATCTCCTCCTTTCCACCTCTGCCTTCTTCCTGGCTCTTCCACCCTGCACCTCCTGGGTTCTGCACTGTCCCAAAGCCTCATGGCACAGAGTTGGCAGAGCCTACCTGAGGTCATGGTCCAACCCACAGCAGCTCAGCTGGATCCTTGGGGTGGAACAGGTTTGCAGGGCACCCTCAGAGCATTGCTCAGAGCATCACTCAGAGCATCACTCAGAACACAGCACTGGAGCTGGAAGTGATGGCATTATGGGCTGTGGTGACACGTATCACATGGGCAGAGAAGTGAGGACACAGAATCACAGGATGGGTCAGGTCAGAAGGGACCACAGTGGGTGTTCTGGTGCCACCTCCCTGCTCCAGCAGGGCCATCCCAGAGCACATGGCACAGGAGTGTGTCCAGAGGGTTCTGGACTATCCCCAGTGAGGAGACTCCACACCCTCCCTGGTCTCTGTTCAGTGCTGGTCACTGCCCAGCCAAGAAGTTCTCCCTCCTGCCCAGGTGGGACTCGCTGGGCATCAG
>JAWWTY010000001.1:115586256-115613870 GCA_035222235.1 Margarornis squamiger
CCTTCCCTTCCCTTCCCAAACCTTCCCTTCCCAAACCTTCCCTTCCCTTCCCAAACCTTCCCTTCCCTTCCCTTCCCATAGGTGTCTCCTATAGTCACCTCTCTGCATGATTTGTGTGCCTGCACATGCACAAACATGAATAATGCACAGAAAAGTGACTTCATGGCACCACTTGACATATTGTTTCCATTGAATATTTTCAGGAAAAATATGTTTTCCAGCTAAATTTTGCACAGCACTAATTGCCAAGCCAATCTGCTTAGCATTTAAAAGGTATAGATCTTATCTGCTTGGAATAATCTTTTATCAGCATGGTTGCCTCCAACTGTTGTGTCAAGACAGGATTCTAAATTTACACTGAGCTCTGATATCCCTGTTTTGAATTTTGGTTTTGCATTTCCAAAATTAGGCCTCTGATGTACTTGCAATAGAAACATTTAATATATTCCTTCATTGCATCTTCAGCTTGACTAATTTTTTATGGGTACATAGGTTTTATTTCTCCTTTAGGAGACATTTTCTTTTAAGTTAATATTTGAAAGGATTTTATAAGAAGTAATTATAAAAAGGACTGCAATTAAAAGTTAAATAATATCTGAATTGTAGACTTTGACTCATAAAAGATTCCTGTAGACCAAGACGGAGAATTTCCAATTCTTATGTTTTGCATGGAAGAAAAAACACATTTGGTTCTGAATCAGGGGTTTTGTTTAGGAAGAACAGTTGTACTTTACTTATTTTTAATTAAATCACATTATTTTTGGAAGACTACAGGTATGGAACATGTACAAATACAGACAGAACAGCTTTTTGAGGTAGAGAGAATGACTTGTGAGTTTTAACTCCTTTGTTATGTCTCATATCAACTGGTGTTAACAGTGTTTCTGATTTCCTAGTGCAGAAATTCTGATGTTTCATTTCTTAACTTTTAAAAGTATTTTTTTTTTAGTCTACATAAAGAAATGGCATGTTTTTATTTCATTCGCTTTAACCTTGAAAAGTGGAGTGAACACTGAAGTAGATACAGTGATGCTTATTCTGGGGTTACAGCATAAGAAGAGCTACTAAGCATATCCATGTTTAGTGTTTCAAGGCTCAGAGCAGAGTTATTGGTGCATGTAGATAATTATTTATGATATACTTATCATCCATATGCTCAATCTAGAGAAATATTATATAAGAGGCAACTGAAGTCAACGAGATTGACTTTGCAGAGTTGTGAAGCAGGAGAGGTTTGCTGGAGTCTCCCAACTTTGTGCCTCTTTTAATCCCAGTCAGAATTTATTCTTTGGAAAATGCTGGGAGGAGTGAGTTTGCTCATGGTTCCCTGGCCCCCTCCTGTGCTGTTTTCATCTTCCTGAAGGATCCAGGACGTAGCTTTTCCACACAGGCTATTTTCAAACATCTTCACAGGGATCCAGTCTCCTCCTAATTTCTTTAGACATATTGTAGGCAGCTTTCCTGAGGGCTAGATCTGTGGCAGGTTGGAAATTTCATTCCCTCCCAGCTATTTATTTTTTTTTGTGGCTGCCTCTCTATGCAAATATCTCCCTGAAGTTACTTTGTGTGCCTGAACACAGCCCTGTGAAAATCTGAGTAACACAGAAAAAGTCCACGTGCAATCTGTGCAGCCTTAAGGGAGAAGAGTGGGTTAGCAGGCTTGAAAGCAAATTTTGGTGGGCTAAATGTTTCTCTTTTCTCAGGAAGCTGCAAGCAGTGAGAAGGAGAATTGAGTGTGTAGTGACACAAAAACCATGGTATGACTTATAACAGGATATTGAACTATCACATGTATTGACAAAAATATGATGGCAAAAATAGATTGTATTTTACTAGGTCAAGAGGTTGTGCATTTTAACAGTGAAGGATAGGAACTATTAAGCCATAATTATACAAACTGTAGCTACATAAACTCTAACAAAACACATTCCTACACCTGGGTCATGGAAATCCCAGGCACACCTACAGGCTGGGCAGAGAAGTGTTGAGAGCAGGACTTGGGGATGGTGGTTGATGAAAAACCCAGAAACCAACCACGTCCTGGGCTGCATCCAAAGCAGTGTGGGCAGCAGGGCAGGGGGGGATTCTGCCTCTCTGCCCCCTCAGGTGAGACCCCACCTGCAGAGCTGCCTCCAGCCCTGGTACCACCAACATAAGAAGGACATGGAACTGTTGGAGCAAGTTCAGAGAAGGCCACAAAGTTCATAAGGGGACTGGAGCATCTCCCCTACGAGGACAGGCTGAGAAGGTTGGGGCTGTTCAGCCTGGAGAAGAGAAGGTTGGGTGGAGACCTCAGAGCACCTTCCAGGATCTGAAGGGGCTACAAGGAAGCCAGAAAGGGACTCTTCGTCAGGACAAGGGGTAATGTGTTCAAACTGAAAAAGGGGAAATACAGGTCGGATTTAAAGAAGAAATATTTCCCTGTGAGGGTGGTGATGCCCTGGCACAGGCTGGGCAGAGAAGCTGTGGCTGCCCCATCCCTGGGGGTGTTCAAAGCCAGGTTGGATGGGGCTCTGAGCAATGTGGTCTCGTGGAAGGTGTCCCTGCCCATGGCAGGGTTGACACAAGATGATCTTTGAGGTCCCTTCCAACCCAACCCATCCATGATTGTTATATAAGAACACTTCCCATGCCTGAACTGCCTTTAGGACAGTTTTCCTCCTTGATGACACGCAGACAAGGATGTGAGAAGTGTGTTTTCTGTCTTGGGGCTCCCAGGAGCAGGAGGGGACAGCATTAACTGCACAGGGTTTGCAATCCACGTCCTCAGCTTCATTATGTGAGCCGTGCACACTGATGAACTGTAATTGTTTCCTGGCTGCCATCAGTGGGAGATGGGGTGACAAAGGGGTTTGGAGCACTGCTAGGTTCCTGTTTCTCTCACTGATCTCTATTAGAACAATCATTATGATAATGATTCTAATCCCAGCTTCTGTAATATAACTGAGAAATAAATGCTCCTTGTTAATATGCCTCAATTAATGGGTCACCCAGTGTAGCTGCAGCAGGTTGCAAGTAAGTAGCTTTCAGGATCTGAGCCCAAATGATTATAGGTTTTCTTTCCCTTTTTAGATGAAATGGATTCATAAGCCTTACTCAAATGAATCGCTCTTGTAGTCATTAATTATAGTATACACATGTTAATGACATCATTATCAGGAGATAACATAATGTCCCAAGGACCACGTGTGCCAGTTGTTTCCTGTGCAAACAATTGTGCTTGATAACACAGCCTGTCACAAAATGTCAAAAGAAACCACATGGTGTCTTGAGATGATTGTGAAATTATCATGTGTCACAGCGATGTGTGTCATAAACAATACCATCATGACTGAATTCTTCATTAGCTTCTTGGGTGAGGGATACTGAGCAGAACAAACAATTAAGATCTTGAACATCTCAAGTGCAGCACATAATGCAGCACTGGATTGCTTAAAGCACACCCTGTGGCTGAATTAAAATGCAGGAGTCAGGAACTGAGGATGTGCATAGGAACAGGCAATATTAGCCACCCTGGGAGATTTTTTTCCCTTTTATTTATGAAACACAAGCAGAAAGGAGTTAATCTTTTTTATATTCTACAGTTTAGTTGTTTTAGCACCTCCCTTTTAGCTTGGATGAGAACTGGCTAGTAAGACTGTAGGAAAAGTTGCCAGCATAACTCTTACTTTGGCAAATTAAACCCTGGTTGAAAAAAGTCAGTGCCAAAGTTCCCCACGACTTCTCTTATTGAGATTTATATTTTTGGATTTCCTGCCTTTGTTTCACTGAACCAAAAAACCTCACATGATTATTGTCCTGCTGGAAGGAAGCTGTGCAAAATTGCCCAGAGCCAGGGGTTCTCCAGGCACAGAAAGGTGGAACAGTTTTCCCCTGAGGGTTCAAAGGTTGCTTATTACAGGGATGCCAGGATCTTTCCTCCTCTAGTGTTGCCTTCTTGAACAGGTTTTGTGGGACCTCCTGGCAAACAACTCCCTTGAAGACCTGTCAGTATCAGCGTCTTCCAGAGCTTGTGGCTTATTTTAATCCACAATACTGTGTTTTCAAGCTGTTGGAGAGAGTCCAAGGGAGACCACTAAGATGACTAAAGGGACAGAGCACCTCTCCTCTCTCGAGGAAAGGCTGAGAGAATTAGGATTGTTCAGCCTGGAGAAGGTTTGAGGTGACCTCACTGTGGCCCTCCAGGACCCAAAGGAGCTACAAGAAAGATGGAAAGAGACTGTTTCCAAGGGCCTGAAGTGACAGGACAAGGGGAATGGCTTCAAACTGATAGAGTAGGGTTAGATTGGATATTGGGAAGAAATCCTTCCCTGGGAGGGTGGGCAGGCCCTGGCACAGGTTGGGCAGAGAAGCTGTGGCTGCCCCTGGATCCCTGGGAGTGTCCAAGGCCAGGTTGGACGGGGCTTGGAGCACCCTGGGCTGGTGGAAGGTGTCCCTGCCCATGGCAGGGGGTTGGAACTGGATAATCTTTAGTGTCCCTTCCTACCCAAACCATTCTGAGATTCTACACTAATTTCAAAAAGTGTGTGCTCATGATGCTGATGCTACTTTTGAAAACCACACATGAGCCAACCAACTCCCTGAAGCAAGTCCAAGACATGCAAATCTCAGAAAATTTCCAGTCGAAAGGCTAGGATCTAAAGGAACATCTTAGTTTACATTTTTGGACTCTCTGGTTCTAGGTCATTTCAAAAGAGAAAGCCATCTGAGATGCTGCTCTTAAACGATATCTTTCCTTACTAGTAATAATGACATGAGAATTCTTGACACATGACCTGTTTTTCCACTTCCTGAGAGGATTCAATAAGATTAAGGTAATGATTCTGATTCCTTTCCTTTTTTTTTTCACCTGGAACACCAAATCTTCCAACGCTGCCCACAAAACTAATTACTCAGGTTTAGAGTCCCACGGTCACCAGCTCTCTCAGCCCTCACAGCGCCATAAATTACCAGTGACCCTTTTGTCACCTCTTTGCCTCCAAGTCCCGTTCTCTGCAAAGGACACCATCTAATTAAAAAACACAACAGGGGCCTGCTCAGAGAGGAGGGAGGGGAAACTGTGTGAGATTACAGGGATTTATTCTGGCCAAATCTGCAGAGAGAGGTGTAAGGGACTAGTGAGATTTATGGGAGAGTGGCAGAGCTGACAGTGGAAACTGGGAGAGTTACTGGAGCTGCCAGCAACTTTGCAAGCTTTTGGAAGGCAAATCAAAGGATTATTATTTGTTAGCAGCAGTATTAAAAATGTATTTAGCTCACCCAGGGCTGAGAAGGCTTCTCCTTTCTTCGGTGCTGCAGATGTGGTTGCATTTATATTTATATTTTTTCACAGTTCACTGGAGTTCAGCTTCTTAATGAGCTGTTCTTTATAAGTGGAGTTCTGGGCACTCTGTCTCTTGGTTGATGCTGCTCTTACAGAACAACTGAGTCAAGTACCCAGCAGAAATATAAGAATATTGCAGGAATCACAGGACTTTAAGAGGCTTCCAAGTTATCCTTGGAAAACCTTTGTAAAATATGAGTTCAGATCTTTTTTCTTGTGGCTATGTAACTACTTCAAAAGGGAGCAAATATACCCCATGTGTCATCTGAGGAACAAGTCACTGTGTAGATAATCAGGACATGTTTTCAGGAAGACTTCAGTTGCACTCAGGGTTCTTCAGCAACTCTGCAAAGCCACTTGAACACCTAGAAATGAATGAGGGAACACGAAAGGTTCTGTCAAAGAAGGTGGGAAGTAATTTTCTAGAAACCCTTCATTTTACCACAGGAAAGAAAAGAAGATGAAAGCCTCCTATGTGGCATTCAGCCAAAGGACTAGCCAAAGGACTTCATTTCATGTCTTTTCCTATTTTCTAATCAAGTGCATGATCAAAAATTAGGCACAGATAGAATCATTGCCTAACTTCATAATCCTGAGCACTGTGTACTCCCTGTACTAAAGGAGAATTTACCTTGTGAGGAAACAATGTTTGTGTAATTAAAGAATGCATCACCAAACATGATCACAGCAATCTCACTGGAGACTCCCTCGTTGGAAGTTTCAGTTATTTTGTTTATTGAAACCTTGATTGCTTGAATTTGCCATTTAAAATCAGTTTGTTTTTTAATCCATAGAAGATTAAACCAGAGAGGATAGCTTGCAATTATATATGTACTTTAATTCTTACTTATTTTTTAAGTCTGCAAACAGTAGGTTGGAGATTTGATGATCTTGGAGGTCTTTTCCAACCTAGATGATTCTGTGTTCTATTGTTCAGTAGAGTCTCAATAGTTATGCTTCAAAATAGACTTCTGGCATTCAAATTTCAGGATTCAATACTAGCAGAAGGTGAAACAAACTCTTTAAGGCAGTTGCTGGATGTGGAGACTTGGCCAAAGAAAAGTTCCTAGGAGTTAAGGGGGAAAACATGTTGCCCACAAGATGTCCTGAAGTTCAATGTTACCACTGACCCACTTCTGAAAGGGAAGAGAAAGAAAAGAGAATAAATTGGGATGGAGAAACAATCTGCTTTTATCACTCTTTTCTTTGGATAAGTGGCTGAGGTGATGGGAATCTGGTGGGTTTGTCCCAGTTTGAAGTTGTATTTGCAGCTGCTTTAACAGTGGCAGCACCTCCCTTTTTAGAACACTCCTCCTCAGTTATTAGTTTGGCATCATGCTGGTACTGTTATTACTCTCATTTATCTTCCTGGTAAAGAAAGTTAAAAAGCCACATCATTTCCCAGCATCTTTCCCCTGCAAATTCCCAGTGAAACACTGCGGGACAAAGGTGCAGCACTTCTTCACCAACAAAGGATAGTTCATGCCAAATTCCAAAGAACAGGCAGATTTCCCATCATTTGACAGAGAGCAAAAGTGGGAGCGACTCAAGAAAAAAATTCAGGATTATTTTTATGGGATTTTAGGTAATATGATGGATTTTTAATTACCAGCAGCTACTAGTTATTTGCAGAGGAGAAGCAGCATGGGTATCCAACAATAAATTCAGTGTCCTGCCCATCGTCTGGCAGTGTGTTTTTAGTAACAAACCTGGAACTGTCCATCCATGGGGAAGTCCATTAAATAAGGAGCTGACTAGAGGCTAACTAGAGATTAGAGATAACTTTACTTTATAAGTTATAAGTTATAGTGGGATGAGTCTTTCTCTGTCTCTGTTATAGGAAATACTTCATGTTGCAAATCGAGACAAATATTAACTGAAGATAATGAACTAGTAATCTTAATGTCTCATGTTTCACTTTGTTTGTTCTGTTGACCTTACCCAAGCCTGTGTATATAGTGAAATGTCTGTCATGCTAGAAAATCCTTCCCTGGGAGGGTGGGCAGGCCCTGGCACAGGTTGGGCAGAGAAGCTGTGGCTGCCCCTGGATCCCTGGAAGTGTCCAAGGCCAGGTTGGACGGGGCTTGGAGCACCGTGGGCTAGCAGAAGGTGTCCCTGCCCATGGCAGGGGGTTGGAACGAGATGATCTTTCAGGTCCTTTCCATCCCAAAAAAAAAACAAAAAAAAACCCAAAAACAAACAAAAAAGAAATGGGTTGGAGGAGACTGAGGCATTGGGGTTCAAGGCTGTGTCCTCAAAGTCGTCACTGACTGTATTGTTTACTCTGAGCATTTGTAGTGTCTTTTTCTTTTTTAATAGTATTTGGATGCTGAGCTGAGAAACCCTTTTCTGTAATTCCTTTGTAAAAAAGAGACCACATTCTCATAAAAAGATTTGGGCCAGAGAAATTAGCTGTTCTCTAAACAGAAAATAGACAGTCCGAAGTCCCAACAGAGGGGGTTCTGAAAAGCTTCCTACCAACTCACAAGAACCTCTAAAATGCATCACAGAAGAAGCAATAAAACTTGAGCATAAATTCTCCCTGTGTATGTGACTAATAAGGTGCCTAAACCCACACTATTCCTTTGTAAATTATTATTATTTTTATAATGGAATATAAGTTCCAAAAAGGCAACAAAACCCCAAACCCACAATGACCAAACCAGCACTTCAACCTCCTGGATTTCCTAAGGCCAAATTCTTTGTGTGAGGATAACTTAATAATTAAGGCAGCAAGTTTAGCTCTAAGTACGGCTTTTGTGTTTGCGTGTTTCAAAGATCTGATTAAAAAAAAAAAGGAACCATTTGACAATCTGATTAAAAAAAAAGAAATAAATCAAAGCAGTGTTTTCATATTGCCCCTGTAAGTGGCTGCTTCATTTATCATGCTCAGCATCCGTCGTGTGCAATCTGTCAAGCCCTGCTTAGAAGCACGACTTTCTTCTTGCCTTGCTGCTGGTTACATTACCAGCAGTGCCATTTTGGCCTCTGCTTTTGGGTGGGGTAGAGGTAATGGAAGCTTCTATTCCCTTGAAACACAATTTAAAGGGGGAAAAAAAAAGCAACCCAAGTCCTTTGAATTCCTTCATGCTGTGGGGGAAAAGCGACCCACAGCCCCGTGCCACGGGCTTTGTCCGTGAGATGGATGGCTATAATTTACTGCTGCCTGAAACACAAGTATTTATGATGCCTTGCCTTGGCTGAGGGGTAAAAAAGGGGCTCCAGAGGAACAGAAACATTTTTTTTAAGAGCATATTGAAAAGAGGAATCTACAGGACAGCTGAAGGTTAAGGGAAGAAGGCAGTGAGGGTTGGCTTGTCCTCCTTTCTGGGTAATGAAATCATTCTCCTTGTTTGCCTCCGTGGAAAGCCTCTATTTCAATTTTTTTTCCCTTTCTTTCTCACTCACACACATGTCTATGCACACATTCAGGTACAACACACACCCTGACCTATGTTATAGGGCTGATAACCCTCTAGACTGTCCAGCAAGGTACTCTGAGCATCAGGAACAGCCCTGTGAAATTTGGCTTTAAAACTTCTTGTAGCTGTTCTCTGACTCACAGCCAGATGAGCACATTGGCAGCTCTGAATAAGCCTAAATAACTATAATCCAGGTTCAAACTGGGGTCCATCCACTTCCTCTGGCCTTAGACTTTTGGACACCAAAGCCAAATTGTCAGGCACTGCTTTTGCCTGGAAGTGTATTAATTGCTCAGTGTGACATGCCCAAAGTACTCAGTAGGAAGGCCCAGCCTTAAATTTGAGAAAACACTGCAGAGACAGGATAACAATGAATGGAAAAGTCAACAAACATTTAGTGAGAATTTTCCTTTCTGATTTTCTGCTGTAAGAGCTGCTTCTTATTTATGAGTAGATGTAACTCATGGAAGTGTTATAGTGTCTTGATAAATATTGTGCTTCTCCAAGCCCTCTTTGTTTCTCTGCACTAGAAATTCCCTCCTTTCCTAGACTGAGCAGACTTTAAGGATGTTCCCCAGTCATCTGGAAATTTTCTCCTTGTATTGACCAACTTGAGATCTGTTTTCCCTCTAGAAGCTCCCAGCATGATGAGCAGTAAGACTAAAAATTAAGCCTTACAGCAGAAAATAAAAGGTAAAATAGATTAGGAATCAAGTTTTCGGGTTTTCAGCGACAAGCAGAGTTAATACTCCATCGATGGTCACACCATTTCCCAACCATCCCCAGATGGTCTCTGTGACAGGGGGCAGAATTGGAATTTTTACTGAAGAAACCAGATTGATGTCTATCAAAACGGAAGTCTTCAGACCATTTCATTAGGATCTTATCCTCCCTAGTTAAATCTCCTTTCCTGTCTTTCCTGACATTGCAGCATTTATTAACATCCTGAATCTCCTTAGTTAAGGGAATGCAGAGTTTAAGATTAGACCTTTAGCATTTGATTTCCCTGACTTTAAGCTGTCCTTCTAAATGTTGGTTGGAAAACTCCAAGCAGCTCACCCTGCGGTCCTTTTATCATCAATAAGCAGGTGTTTCTCACCTTCAAGACAAGATGAATGGGCCTCAGGAAGGTCTTGTTTCCCCCCAAGGACCACTACAGAAGCTGAAGGCTTGGATAGCTGATTTTTAGCCACCTTAAGATAGGTTGGGATGAACCACTGACTGGCTTTATGAATATGCTTTGAACCTACTATGAATATGCAATGAACCTCTCCAGTTGGAACTTTGGACATGCTTGACCTCCATGTGCAGCTGAATGCTTTTGTATATATACCCAATGCATTCTGTTGGTATTAATATACAGAAAATATGTATCTATTTACATTTCTTGTGTTTAATGGCCTCATACAGAGAATGGCTACTAAATACAGAGAGTGGGATCCTGCTGATTTTAATACACTTGAGTTCTGTTTCTGCCACCACACCATCACATCATATTGGTCTATCTGCATCTATGAAGACAATTAAAATAGAATTCACTCTGAACGGCTGGAGGAGACCAGCTCCACCAGAGCTCTGTTTCTTATACATCAGCAGAGAGAATTTCATGGCTTTTTAGCTCAGAACTGAGCTGTTATAGACCCAGGTCAGCGTGCTTAAAAGTAGAGTTACTTGCCTGAGTGAGCAGTGAATGAAAACCATTAATGTCCCGGCATGCTCTGCTCACCAATACTCATTTTTGTTGTAGCCAGAGTTTCTTGGTGTGTTTCTGCTTCATTTAAACCTGTCAATACCCCAATTAGTGCTTGCCTCTCTTCCCCTGGGAGGGACATTTACACATGTCACTTCACAGCCTCCAAAATCTAAAAGACTTATGGGAATTGCTGGCTCATAAAATACCTCCTGATTAAAGCTCGTGTTTTCCAGTGGCTTTCTGCCTTTTTCTTTTTTTTTTTCCCCATTTAAACTTGTAAACTATTCAGGTATTTTTAAGGAAAGGACACAAATGGAAAGTTTAAAGCCTTTCAACTTGTAAAAATACAGAAGAGCTCTCTCCCATGTTATTCCACAGTGTTTTTAACTGATTTGCATTCATTAAGTCTTAAAAAACTGGAGCACTTTACAACTCTGATACCAGTAACTCTCTCATTTAACATTAAAACTTGATGCCATCTCGATGGCAGACTGAATTCAATTTAACATCAAAGCATTGGAGAAATTATCTAAAATTACGTGTTGCTAGTTTTAAGTGTTTAACATTCCTGCTCTTTCCAGCCTGGCTTTTAGATAGGATGATGAAAGATCATAATTGATTTGGAAGAGAAAGTGGCCCAAGAAATTTATACTTAATGGAGACGTTTATAATACTAATTCTTGGGCATCCACACTTCACAACAATGGCAACATTAATATTGTCATTAATTTTTTGTGTAGGAAGATGGTCTTTGTCTAAGTCTCCATAAATCACAACTATATATGTGCTAATGTAATGTTTTATAGATTTTTGATCACTTATTTTTGTTTGGACAATTAGCCAGGCTTTGATGAAACTGATTTTCTGGTGCCTCCCGTGAGTTACCAGAGTTTGTCACAAATTTCCAGAGGCTTTCACTGTGACTGACTGCAGGGAACAAACCTGTCACCTTCTCATTTCCCATTCCCTTTCTCCTGGTTATTAGGAAGTGCAGTTGGACAAAATGGGAATTGCAGCTGCGTGGCAAAGCAAAAGAGAGTCACATTTATTTCAGAACCGTGTCAAAGTCAGAGGAAAGAGCAGGAAATATAAGCAGCTGCTGGTCTCCTGTGTGTCATCTGAAGACATCAGTTTGCACTGTACAAACACAGAACAAATGCAAGAAAAGACCTCAGGAAGAGGAAAGAACTGAGAGAAAAGGCCTTTTTTATTATTTTATTAATGTGTCTTTTGGTTAAAATTCATAGTTGTCATGCAAAATAAATCAGCTTCTCTTCCTCTAATGTGACCTGAAACCGCTTCTGAGTGAATAAGAGATGAACCCTAAATGTTCACAGCCTTTGCCCTGACACGTTCAATCAGATCACGAGGCTCTGGTGGAGCTGCCAAGAACTCAAGACATCATTGTCATTCTTATTAAAGCTCAGCATCAAACAAGGCCTGTTTGAGCTTGGAAACACATGTCTGAATAATGCTAATAATCAAATAACTTCATTTACATCAGGGGAGGAGTGATATTTGAGGGTGTACACAATCCATTTTCATTCCCACTCAGTGATTTCTTTCTTTTTAGATTTTTTTTTTCAAAGGCTACCTCGTATAGGTGTCCTAATAACTTAATAATTTAATTTTTAAATACCCCTGAGCTTCCTGTTTTGATGGGGGATTTTAAATGCAAAGTTAAGTAGCTGGGACATGGACTGGTCATGTCTTAATTTCTCTCTATTATTTATATATTATAATTCTCATGGACATCACTATTAATGGAAGCAAATAAAAGGCTACTAGCCCTTCCTTTAGGGCAGGTTGGTGGTAGAAGGTAACTTGATTTGTTCTGTTTCATTTAAAAATATTTTCAGGAATATATTTAGGAATAAATTTTCCAAATTTTTTTTTGACTCCTGCAACTCAAGCTGAGTAAATAATTCAGTCTGTCATATTAATTCATCAAACCTTTACTTCTCTCCTCAAACTTCTCATGTTTACATGCTTGAAATTATTTTTTTTTTCAGTTTGGAACATCAATGGCTATTAATTGCAGAACATTGACTTTTCAAATTTAAAATTCATGCTGTGTTAATTAGTGACACAATTCACCCAGTGTTGTTTCTATTTGAGAGCTGCACAACAAATTCTTCCCTAATTCCAAGCATTACAGTAAAATATTGTATTCTATATTTACTTTTATGCAATATTTAAATATTTAAGATTGAATTTTTTAAGCATTTATCCTAAAAGAACATGTCCCCCAGGAGGTTCACAACAAACAAATATGAGCAGGTCCCAAATGTGAAGTTGTGAAGTTAATTTTCAAAATCAGTGAATATTGGTACAAAGTAGATGCCATTAATTATATGCCCATTATAATAATATATAATAACTCGTATACATAAAATTTGGATGCTTATCTTTGTGTTAACATATTTCTTTCACCCTTTGAGATGTGCAGTTTGTTTTCTAGTCTTGGGAATTTCTCAAGGAGGAGGACTAAGCATGATTTTCACCTCCTGAACAGGTTGCAGTTTTACCAAAAACTCTATGCTTAAATTGAAATGTTGAAGTTCTATTGATTTCAAATTCCCTTCTGGATTCAGAACACCATTTGAATGCCAGAGAGATGCTATTTAAGTAAATCAAAATGCTTGTTATCACAAAGGGAAAACTGAAATTATCAATTTTAACCACGCACTCACTGACTACCGCAAGTTTACTAAATTTGAATATAAATTAACAAATACATATCAATTAATGAAAGTATGAGAGTTCAGTGTATGTAATGTATTTGCATGGGCTTTCTTTGGCTGAGCAAAAGTGGATTGAGGAAGAGGGAACTTGTTTTGGAGGTAGAAAAATCACATTTGCCCTGGAAGAAGAGAACTCTCACCATGAGTGACCAGTGTGGAAGGACATGTTGAATTTGGCTTCAATGCTAAATTGGCATTTTAACTCATTTTATCAATAGATTTCAACTTTAATGCAGTTTTCTCTTACCACAACTATCTTCATTCACAATGGTCTTTTGACCCACAGTGAGGCCGTAGTCCTCTGTCCTAGAAGCTGTACAATAAAACCAGGTGGCACTGCAGGTTCCTGAGTAATCAGTGAAAAGGAGAGGCTTTTGAGGGCACAGATCACCTGACTAGATGGGCAACTCTTTGCATGGATCTTTCTTTCCATTGGGAAGTCTACGATGCCTATCTTGGCACAGCTGCTTGCAGGATGAATCCCACTACAGTGACAGACTTTCCCCAAACTTGCCATGACCACATCCAAGATGCTCCAATTAAAGGGCTAAATTATGAGGTAGATGCTCTGCCAGAGAGGAGATCTTCAGACCAGGAGAATTGTGGAATCACAGAATGGTTTGGGTTGGAAGGGTCCTTAAAGCTCATCTCATTCCAACCTCCTGCCACAGGCAGGGACACCTTCCACCAGCCCAGGTTGCTCCAAGCCCCGTCCAACCTGGCCTTGGACACTTCCAGGGATGGGGTATCAAGGAGAAGTGGAGACACGGTGAGATGTTTACATACTGGGAGTCACATCCCTGTCAGAGTCCAGGACTGAGCACACCCAAATTGTCCCTGTGCTCAGTTATCTCCAGACCATCCCATCACTGGCTTTGCTCCTCTGCTGCATTTGCCCATCTTCTCTTTGAAGAGCAGCCCAAATCTGCACCGCTCGTTGGCCACGAACAGCAACCCATCCTCCAGTACAGCTCAGAACACGCTGCAGGGTCACGTGGCATTTCCCCACCACTTCCTCTCCTTCCACCAAGCAAAAATACCACTTAGAGATGGTTCTTAAACATGCTGAGAACTTCAACCAGTCTTGGAATCGTTTATAAATGCTACAAGGGTTTTTAATGTTTATTTACAAATTGGAATAAAGCGAGTCTCTTAATCCGGGTTTGGTTTTTTTTTTCCCCACTTCCATCTATGAACTGAAGGACAGAAAAAAGTACTTCCTCTCCTCCCAGCTCTCTAAATAATTAAAATTGATGTGAATTTCGGTTTTCTAGTAATTTGTGAATATTCATTGTGAAAGGATTCGAAGGTTTCTGGGACTTTGCACAAGCTTTATGTAACTTTAGCCTCCTTATTCTGAAAAATAAGACTAGTCTATCTCAAGGTAATGAAATAATTTCACTTTTGTTTGCATTCAGTGCCTGATGAAACAACAGCAACAGAGAAAAGCAAGTCAGATTAAGCACAATTTACTGAATTTTAGGAAAATAAAAAAAAAAATAAATAAACTTCAGGTTCAGTTTTCTTCAAGAGTGGGGCAAAAGGTTCTGGTTTTGTCTGAGCCAGTTTCGTGACTCTAAAGTGTAACCCTGACTACTGAATTTTGCCCTTTGGTTTTTAATGATGAAGTTGTTAATACTGTAAAGCAGATATAATATTAATGAGAAATACAGTTTATATCAATAATAAAATTAATTATAATACCATTGCCACTCTACAGTAATATAGCACTAATATTTAGTGCTATAATAAATAATGTTTTGGTAATACAACAAATAATAATGTAATTAAATAATTTTTAATGACTCCTTACTGGGTTGCCTGGAAGAAAGGGGAAAACAATGGGTTGCCTTTCCAACTGGAGGTCCAGCTTTAAACAGAGCAGACTCCTGGATTAATGTTGCTGGAAGGGGCACACAGACCTTGAGAATGGAAATTGCCATGGCCTATAAACTGTAGCTTCTACTTTGTCCAGTTTTGACCAGTAGATCTTTGACTATGCCCAGCGCCACATGCCATCCTTCCACAGAAAGACATGAATAACCCCAGAGGAAAGAAATTTGGATTAATTTGTCCCATAGAGAAACTACTCCCAAACTGTGGAACGTGACTCTATGGATTCCTTGAACATGCACAAAATTCCCTTATATAAACACATATTATCTGTATATAAAGTTGGATAGATATAAAAGATACACACATTTAATATGGCATCTGAATCATCTTGATATATTTCTAAATGCCTCCACTTTTTCTCAGACATCCTGAGAGAATCTCTCATGGCTATGTGGTGCAGATTTAGTTTGCTTATTTACAGTTTCCTGGATTATTTTGTCAGTAAAGCACCAGCATATTTATCTCAGTTATTTGCATCAGTAATTTGATTAAAGATAGTTGGGGGATGAAGAAATACGTTGCCTAAAATATCCTTGGGAACGTGGCTTTGTTACCAGAAGTCTTTTGACATAGAGGAAGATAAAAAGGAGAGCTTATGGTTTAGTATCATTGGAGATAAATTGTGAAGAGTAAAAAAATCAGCTTTGGAGGAGGGGGAAATATTTAGCTGTGAGGCATTGCTATGGCAATAAGGAATCCGTGTGGAAGATTATGTGAGAAGAAGGGAAGGATAAGCAGGGATAAAGCTGTTTCTGAGGAATAAAGTCATCTTTCTTTACGTGTTTTTATGCTGCTCTTATTAAGAAAGTATGTTGGGGGAAAAAAATTGAGCTTCACAAGCCTGACTGTGGTTTTTAAAAAGCAAGAAAGAGAGTGGTGATGTTTGGTTTGGCTCTGTCACCCATCATGGCACATGAAAGTCAGGCAGGAGTCTCTGAGACAGGTTCCTGGGTGCCCATGGGATTTAAATCCAAACCCAGACATCCCATTTTCTGTGTGCTCCTGCTTGTGAAGAAGGAGGAGAGTAGACCTGCCAGTGCAGGGCTCCCCTGAGCTCTCCCATCTGGGGTCACAGGCAGCCAGGAGCTCAGGGACATCATGGGGAGCCACAAACCACTCACTCCTCAGCTCCTGGCTGGCCTTAGCACTTGTTTCCACCATCCCACAGAAACTCCAAGCAGGAGATCCTGGTGGGAAGGAGGACTGCAGCTGTAGAGGAAAATCACTTAGGCCACTTGGGAGGGTGGCCCGACTTAATTAAAGATGGGAAATGAAGCTGGAGGAGGCAAACATTGCCAGTGGAGTTGGGAATGTGGTAGAACCTAAGGAGCTTTCAGCAGGAAGAGGAGAGGGACAGGGGAAGGAGACTGGAGTGTGTTTCAGGGAGGGGAGAGAGATGTGCAGAGGAAGGGACTTGTGGGAGGCTTGGGAGGTGATGGAAGGAAGAAAGGTGGTGCCACAAGCTCATGGTAGCAATGTGGACTCCTTAACAGCCTGCCACACCTTTGAACTGGGTCTCTTGTTGATGAGCAAAATGCATAAAAGGATATATGGGGCTATTTTAGGAAGAATTTCAGGAAGAATCTCTTCCTGCGAAGGGTGGTCAGCCCTGATCCACCGTATTTTGGGTTTGGAAGCAACAAGCAAATGGGCACAAAAGAGTGATTTTCTGGGAGTAACCTCCTTTTGGGTCCCAACTGACAGACAGCAGGTGAAACTGAGGCCCTTTTCGTTCTCTGGGAGATGGAATCAGACTCATTCTAACATTCTATTCTGATTGTTCATCATTTCTGCTTTTTGAATGGTCCTCTGGGACAAAACTAGTGGGTACATAATACCCAACCAGTTAAACAAGATGTACTTCATCACTAGAGCATTTCAGTGCCCAGGGAGCCTCGTGTCTCACACAAGACCTTTCTAAGAGTTCTCCCTGTAATTAGATCCCATTCATAACTCAAATCCACGGCTCCGTGGCCCTGTTAATCTTCAAATCATTTTGTTTTGGTTCAGGAAGCCTTTGAAAAGGAAGGGCTGCATCCTGACATATTGTCATATCCAAGCACTAACAGCTCTGGCATGTGAAAAGGTCATGCCACCAAGCATTAGCATTACGGGATTGCAATTACAGTAATTAATTTCAATAAGGATTTTTATTCTGCTGTGCGGCAGTAGCTGCAATCTAAGCAGGAGGAAAGACTGGGAAGGCCTCAAATCAGGTCCTCTGCCAATGTCATCTGATTAAAACAGGGACCCAGGGAGGTTCAGATGGAAGGAGTGAGCTGTTCTGATAAGAAGAGGCAAGAGTTCATGCATGAAAACCAGGGCAGTGGGGCTGTTGCAGGAGGCAGCCCTGCAGTGCAGGAGCTCCCAGTGGGACTCTGTGCTGGCACCTCCTGTGCTTTAAAGGAGATGCCTTCAGAGGAGAGCAGCTCCCTGTGCTGCCCAGGGCTTTTTCCAGCCTCTCCCGACAAGTTCCTGGGCTTTGCTTCTTCCTAGTCAGATGTTATTCCTCAGTGGACAAACCACAAGACACCAAAAACACTGCCATGTTTTGAGGGGTTTGCAGTAGAACTCTCTGAGGGTGTTTTCTTCCTATTTCCAGAAGATTTTCATTCCAAAATGCAAAAATACTTGGGGATTTAAGACTAGTCTTGCTAACAAGAGAGTACTTTCTTCAGCATTAAAATTTAGGCCCTTTTTAAAAGAATGGTTAACTAAGTTGACAGATATGTCCAAACTCTTCTGCAAATACCTTCTGAATACAATAAAAACTGAAATCTAGCTAGGTTTATTGTCAGTTTAATTATACTTTCACTTCAGTACAGTTCAGCTGCACACTCAACACATGCATGGACTGCAAGTTCTTTGGTGCAGAGCCTTTCTTTTAATTTTGTACAGCTCCTGGTTTAATTGAGCCCTCATTTTGATAGACCATTACTGTCATACACACTTGTAGCACATATAACTGTCAGCAAATAAAACAGTGGCTTGTCAGAAGGAATAAGACATTTTTATCAGTTCTTTTTTTGCCCCATAGCTGAATGCTTATTAGTTACAGAACCTTTATGCACTGGGAATATTGAATATTGCATTATGTGACAAGTCTTCCTGTGAGCAGCATGATAAATGAAGCCAGGCTTCCTTTGGATTCTCCTCTTCCCTCTACAGCCCCATTGTCCCATTCCATCTTCAGCCTTAAGAGAGGTTTTTTTAACATGGAAACAAAAGTGAAATATTCACATTTATGCCCATCTGGTTGAATATGGACAAGCTGGATGAGACACGGACCGAAGGGCCAACCCTCTATCATCACACCTGTCAGCTCACTGAGGAACAATGTTCTTTGTTGTTTTGTGTGTTTCCAGTTCCAGCTATGATAACTTCCTATCCAAACACCACCCTGGCAACACAAGGACAGAAGAAGGAGATGAGCTGCACGGCGCACGGAGAGAAACCCATCATAGTCCGCTGGGAAAAGGAAGACAGAATCATTAACCCTGAGATGTCCCGTTACCTTGTTTCCACCAAGGAAGTTGGAGATGAAGTGATCTCTACTCTGCAGGTAAGATAAGCAAAAGCGACCCACGACTCCTCTAGATGTGTCAGAGTGTGCTTGGTTTGGTTTTGATAGGGATACACATCTACCTCTTCCCAACAGCATCAGATCTGCCCGTGGGGCAGCCGTGGAAGGCTGCAGCAAGAGGAGGTAGAGGAAACCTCTGCATCCCACCTCTCCCAAAAAAATTAGGCTCCATCTTCCCAGACTCCAGAGGCAGCAAGAGGATGGCCCAGGCTCAGCCCTGCATCCTTTCTGCCTCAGGAGCAGCGTGGCTCGTGCCTTAGCCCGCCCTTCCTTCCCTGGCAGCACAGCCCAGGGTTGGGAGCACTGCTGAGAAACACAAGGAAAATATCTGCCCCCCAGAGCTGATTTGGGGCAGCTTTACCCTCACCCAAATCATTAAGCTGCTTTGAGATATAAATGCTGTCTTTCCAAAGTACTTTTCTCTCACCTTTTCAGTCTGTGGGGTTTGTGAGACCACTTTAAGAAGTTGGGTTAGTCGTAGGATTCAAAGTGGTGTTTTGCATGTGCCTTTATGAAATCTAAAAGAATTTTAAAAAAAAATCAATTCTCACTCAAAAATCTCGATTATCCATTCTCAGTCACGTTTTTAAAATGTATTTATTATGCTCAAGGAACTATTTCTCCAGCTCTCTGGTGACTGTCTAAATTCTAGTGTAACTCTTACAAAAGATCTCTTTCTTTATCAGCCAAAAATTGTGTTGGATGATATCCAGCAAAAAATCTGGATTTGCTCTCTGTGAGGGAGCTTTGTCATTGATTTCTATGAGGAAAAATAAATGTTATGTGTGACTTTGTTCATATTAGCATTTCGTGGTACAAATTATGTTTAATTACAGGATAGACTCCTAGGCCTCTCTGCCCTCATTCTTCTTATTCACTTTAATAAGATAGACCCTGGATGCGCAACAAGATTTCTCTTTGGAAGGCTGGACACCTCTTTGGAGAATTCTCTCCTGGATCAGTTGTGTATGGGAGTGGTGCTTTATATCCATATGTGTGTTACATAAAAACCTGTCACTTCTGAGAGACAAAATGCCCCCAAAATTAGAAAAAGTCAGGATTAAGGCTGTCTCTGGAGCTTTGAACCCAGTGCCTTTGCAGGACCATGTGATCTGTAGCTGTGTGCTCAGCTTTTGTTTTCTGCAGGACCCCTTGCATTTCTCTGCAGTTGAGAGAAAGGTGGGATGCAGGACTGATCATCCAAACCCAGCTCTTCCCAGGTGGCCAATAATTGTGTGTTCTTTGTTTTCTAGGTGCTTGACTTGAGCCCTTGGGGGTCTGATTTGCACAAGTCCCAAGCCCTCATAGGTGCAGCTTAACTCGGTGGAAGTTGTTAGGAACACGTGAAGGGCTATTTATTGCTAAGGACTCTGATGGGGGAGTAGGAAGGTCCTACATGTGTCAAATTGGGCTCTGGAAATTTTTGTTTCCCTAGCTTAAAGCTCAGCCACACGTGCAACTTAACACAGCTTGACACGTTACCACATCTCAGATGATAACTCTGCAATTTCCTTACAGAGAGTGGGAAATTAATCTATTTATTTTAACCAGTGGTGACTGAGGGTTGTGCTCATATTACCTTGGTTTTGCTGAGGGATAAAGAGCACGTGGAGTTACCATGGCTCAGCTAATATGTGGCAACTTGTCCATCAGCCACAAAGATTATCATACACCTGGTTCCTTAATTCCCTATATGAAATGATCAGTAATACTCTTCATGGTGTCAGAAATAAATTCACTCACGCTTCTGAAATGGGTGTTGCTTAAGTGAGTGCACAGAAAATGCTGTGAGAGAATGAATGTCTGTTTTGAGGGCACAGTTTGAACTGTGTGCAGTAAATAGAGTGCGGAGCAGCACAATGAACAACGTGAAGAAAATGGTATTTCAAATATCTGCTCCTTTTAAAAAAAATCCTTTCCCTATTGCGCTTTGAATGAAGCAGTGGTCCTGTAGATTATGATCGTGCATGTAAATATTATATATAAATTTCCATGCTATTAAACCACAAATTGAAAAGAAAGAGCACACGAACCTCTCTTATGAGGCACCATGCTGAACGTGCAGGGTTCACCAGTGTTTGAACCTTTCTTTCCTCCACACAGACTTCAGCCACTTGAGTTATTTTCAGAAATGACTGGGAAAAAAATTTGGAGGCAGCAGGAGGCACCATTTTGCACGGAAAATTTCAGCCAACAGTTAAATACTTGGCAAACCTGTGAGTAAGTGGAAACAGGAATCCTATGGAGAAGCTGCAGGAATAGGTGGTGCTCCAACTCCTGACTACACGTGTAGAGCTGATAACCTGTTTCCTCAGCCCAGGTGTTGCTGGGTTTGCTAAGGCTCAGTATTTTGGATGCTTTGCTGTGCATATGTATGTGGATAACATGCACTATCTACTCACTGCTGCCAAGGAAAACAGTTTGTACAATTTTTCTTGCGCCGCTCGGTAAAGCTGGTGGTTTATTTTCTCTGCTTGCTGTTCAATCCATCCCTTCTTTCCAAACCACCCATAGATTTTGCCAACTGTGCGTGAAGATTCTGGCTTCTTTTCCTGCCATGCCATCAATTCTTACGGGGAGGATCGTGGGATAATTCAGCTCACCGTGCAAGGTAGGAAGAGGACAACATAAGGAAAAAAAGCTTTTGTGGGACAGTAAGTGTGTGACATCCTCAGAAATCTGCTGGGGGAGGGAGGTTCTGATTCCTAATTAAATATATTCCCCATTGTCATAGAAATGAGAAGCTGCATGAAGATGCTCAGCCTTTCATTTTGCAGCGTCACAGATAAAATCAAAATAAAGGACAGGCTCGAGTCTGTACAAACTAATAAGAAGAATTTTTCTTAAATGCACCCACTGACAGTCTGCTAAATACTTAAAACTCATCCTCAGTAGGGACTGTGGAAGTGAGTGGGTTACTTTTGAGGAGAGGAAGGACAGGGCTGCATTTGTTTTTAAAGAACAAACATGCTTAAAACCCGAGTCTGAAATAAAGTCAAACGTGCTCTCACTTCATCTCTAGAGCAACATTAAACCCACTGTGAACTTCGAGCCAAATATTTCAAGTTGAATCAGTCAAAAGAAATGGTGGGCAGTTTGCATGATGCAAACTCAAGGAATTTCACATGTCCGGGGGCTGGGGTTCCCCTCCCACAGGGTTCCTTCACTGCTGCTGACAACATTTGGGATGCAGAGCACGGGCAGGGCTCAGCCTCTGGCCACTGCTCAGCTCTCCTTCATGTACCTGTGTGCCTTTGAGCATCCAAATTTCAAAATCCACACAGCAAATTGCTAGGACTTGGGAATTTCTCCCTCCCTGCTCTTGATTCCAAGCAACAGCAGATCTCAGAGAGTGCCTAAGGCAGCCCTGTTGAAAAATGCAGCTGGAGTTTGGGGACAGGTTCCCACTTATGCCCATCTAAAGTGCCACAGCAATTCAAAGGGGCATTAGAATGGGTCTGGGTGCTATTTATTTACAACTTTAGAGACAGCAAGAGGATGTGGAGTGATTTTTATACTGTTATCAAATAATTCTCTTACTAAATTAAGACTTCTAAACACTCTCAAAGAGATAGAAACTTTGCTCCCCCAAGCACCACCATATTAAGCACTTTTGAGTTTAGCATTTTATTTTAAACAAAAAAACATCACGTTTTGTGTGAAATCTGTCGAAGTGGAACGTGGTGCTTGAGGCAAAGCATCTTTCCTCGCATGAAAGGCCAAGCTGGAACACTCTTAAGGAAATGCAACTCCGTGTTGCGTGTAAGACGGTAAAGAGAAGTATTCAAGATGACAGCAGTGACTTAAAAAGGGACTGTTTTGAGGACTTTGGGCAGGTGATGAACTGCATCAGGGTGCTAATGAGGGCCCAGCACCAGGGAACTCATTGATGGGACTTTCTCAAGGGCTTTGTTCTCACTAAAACTGCGGGTGTGTTTGCACAGAACCCCCGGACCCTCCCGAGATAGAAATCCGCGAGGTGAGAGCCCGCAGCATCGCCCTCCGGTGGACCATGGGCTTTGATGGCAACAGCCCCATCACCGGCTACGACATCGAGTGCAAGAACAAGTCTGGTAAGAAAGAACGTCCCCCTGGAGTGATTCCCACCATCTGTCACTCATCACTGGCTTTGCATCGCCACAGAGAAGTCAGGAATTGCAAGTGCCCGATGGAAATTTTTATCACGGGTTATTTAATCTTCATTTGTTGTCTTTTGGTTTTTAGGTGAGAATATTAAGTTTAGCGATGGCTGCTTTTCCCCTTTTAGCAGAGAAACCTGCATGTAAGGGGAATAAATTTTGATGTAAACCAAACCTTTCTATTGCTGTTCTTATCTTTTATCCACTTGGATTTTATTTCTTTTCATTTTATTTTTTTTTTTCCTCTGTAGGGAAAAATACCTGCCATTATAAATGATCTTTCCCTGTAGGGCTCATTTTTAAGTTATTTTCTATTGATATATGAGTGTATGGTATTTTCCCTGGAAAATTAGCAGTGAAAAAGGGTAGTTATGAGAAATTTTAGACAAAAAAAGGCTGTGTGGTAGTTTGCTGAGCACTGAAGTCCAAAAACTATTTCTGTTCCTGTATTTATTAAACACCTAAAATATTCCTTTGTTGCTTGAAATCTGAAAACTCTCTAAATTTGTTTAAACTGGGTTCATGATTTCAGATCACACCTCTAATAAGGGACACTGTTAAACACCATCCCTGCTTCAGGACTTGAGAAGGGACAAGAAAGGAAGTTGCCATGGAACAATATTGTCATATTTCATGCAGGATTAGAAAGACACAGAGAAATTACATTGTACTGTTTCATGTTGGGGTTTGCTGCACTGTATGAGAGGGAATACAATCCATTAATAGGAACACTCCATGTGTGCTTATCAGTGAGATATTCTGTTTGTCAAAGCAGCTCTAGTACATTTATAGACTTCTGCCTTTAGTTCTGAGAAATAAAAATGAACTTGCCCATAAAATTCACAAATTCACCTTTTTTTTTTTTTTTTAAATTATTCTACTGCCCATCTTTAAAATTCTTCATTTATCTACACTGGCTATTTCTTCTGTGCTTCAATTAGTCGGGCAAAAATGTTGTGATGTTTTCATTACTGGATAGAGTATTTTCCAGAGCATTAAATCAAGAGTCACCATTCTTGCACTGCCTTTGTAAGTGGAATCGATAAGGTGCAGGTGAGTGAGGTACCTGAAAGAGGAGAGGTGAAAATTCTCCACTGAGGCCACGGGCAGGAATTGCAGCTTTGGAGTTGTCAGCAAGGCAAAGATGCCTTCAAGGGACATTTATACCTAAAACTTTCTGGGCTTTGCTTTCTGTTTGATCACTTCTCCTTCTTTTCAACCACCCACCTCCTCCAGAGCAGTTTTTGAAAGTCATTCTTGCCCGACAGGCTCCTTTCTCACCCTAAAACATCACTTGTGTTTCTGAATCCTGTAACTCAGCATAATCCCTTCTTGGAAGACTGAGCTGTATCCCTTTGTTTGAAGCAGTGGTGGGAAGGGACTCCAGAGCTCTAAAATACCTTTCTTAGATTTAGTTCAATGTTTCCAAGTAATAATGCAGGAAGAGATTAAGTGGTAATCACCATGAACTTGCACTGCAAAATTTTGTCCCTCTAATGTGACGTGATAAATCAGTAGCAAGACAGCAAATGAGGCATCATCAGATTGGAGTGAAACATCAAGACAAAACATACTGATAAAGGTTAGGAACTTTAAAGAAAAGAAAAGAAAAGGAGTGAGTGGCAGAATTGGTGTTGAATATTTCTTTATGTAAATACGAAGACAAATCCTGGAGGTCATGTCCTAAAAAGAGCAGATTATCTTCTTCTCACTGCAAACAACAGAAATGTCATTTTTTGGAATCAGAGGCTGAATGTTTGGAGAAGTAGGATGAGGGTTTTGAATCCTTGCAAACAATTTTTGTCATTAATTAAATCATCAAGAAGATGAAATCCCAAAATGGCAATAAAAGAACTTGCAAAGGGTAGTCAGGGGGAACTTAGAACAAAGAGGAAGAATTAAGAAGACTCCTCAGTGTGCTGGTATTAAATGCAGGGAAGAAAATGTAGGTTATGCATTCCCAACCCATGTGTTAAACTCAAGGAACATCCTGCCAACACCAAAGTAAAGCTGTAAATTGCACAGTTGTGTTTGGTGGGAATTTTCTACCTCTGCTGCCTGCCCTGAGCACCCAGAAATGAGTTTACACCAGGATGCATCATCTAAGGCTTCTCCAGAAGGAAAAATGAAGAATTTGATGTTTCAAGGAATGTGCAGGTGACCACATATCATGCATGGACTTCACTATCTCTTGCTGCTCTCATGTATCCCATCACAGAAACATAGAATTTAGGCTGGAAAAGACCTTTAAGATGGTTGAGTCCTGTCGTTAACCCAGCACTGCTGATATTTACCCTGTCAGACCAAAAAGGCACATTATTTACCCTCTAAGAGGAGCACAGCGTTGCGTGTCACACGGGTAGGTGACATCTGCAGGGTCCAGTTTGTGGAGCACTGGGGATACCAGGAGTTCAGGAGGGACAACACGAGGCACTCAGACTCTTCATGGAGAGCAGTCATGAGCAGCCACCAGACCTTTCCAGGGCATCTCTGAGACCTTCACGCCTCTCTCCTCATCCCTTTTTAATCTTTACACCATTTGGGAAATCTTAGGCACAAACTGAGCACCAGCTCCGCTTAATTGCGCTGTCTTGTGCTATCGGAGTGCCCTGGGCATCCCTCGGGGACCCCAAGTTTTGGGCAGAGCTGGGCGTGACCCCAAAACCTGCCCCGGGCTCGGGGCTGGTGCAGTATCGGCAGTGACCACCAGGTGGCAGCACCGGCCCCGCGCCTGCCCATCCCCAAAATCCCCCAAATCCCCCCAAATCCCCCAAATCTGCATCCTTCCTCCTGGAAACAGGTGAGAGCTGCTGGGGTTCGGGTTTGTAGATCCTTCTGTGAGAACGCAGGGAAATTTTTTTGTATAACAATGAGAAAAGCCCGGGCGTGACATTTAATGAATGGAATGAAAAAGAAGTTAAAAAACTTCACCCTTCCTTTTTTTGGGGGGGTTTTTGTTTGTTGGTTTGGTTTGGTTTGTTTGGGGTTTTTTTGTTTTGGTTTTGGTTTGGTTGTTTTCGTTTGGTTTGGGTCTTTTGCCGTTTGGTTTATTTGGTTTTGTTTGTTTGTTTATTTGTTTTCTGTGCTTTGCCAGCCTTTCTGCATAAGTAGATTTTAGAGAGTTCTGCAACAAAAATAAAAACCAGAAGAGCCAATAATCAGTCTTAAGACCTCACTTACTCATCATATGAACATATCCAAATATTTGTAGGGTTTGCCAGAAGAAAACAAAATTAACTTTTATTTTTTAATTTTCCTTTTTTGCATTTGTTTTTTAACACTTAAACTTAATTAACACTTAATTTTTAAATTAACACTTAAATTTTTAAAAATTGGAGAGGATTCTTTTTCTCTCTGGGCTGGTTTGTTTTGGAAGGATTGGATTTGTTCATTTTAACCTTGGAAAAGGGGTTACCTGTATCAAAATAAGCTCCTGAAGTCCATGCATTAGTCATAAATGAACACTGGAAACCTGTGTTTAGAAGAACAGGAGATTGTGGGGTTTCATCTCTCCTTCTGCAGGGGGTGTAATTACTAAATCTACTAAAAATCACTGGAATTTTTCAAATTTGTTTGATTTCAGTAATTAATATGTACTAGAGAGTCCTATCAGAGATGAGTATTTTAAAGAACCAAGTGAAAGCTAAAGCAATCTGATAATATACAGACTATATTAAATTCTCATTATCCTAGAGGGAAATTTAACACAATCTTTTTGAAATTCCTTTCATTTTTGGGGTAGCACAGAATCTCCTTCTGTGCTTGCACCACATTTAACTCATCGTTAAAAAACTGCTGGTTAAAACTCTGTAAAGTTTAAGAAATTCTCTAAAGTTGCAGCAAACTGAGAGCAAACTGTAGAAATTCTGCCTGCAGATAATTCCTTTAGAGGAAAGTGTCCCACAGAGACGTCTGTGACAAACTCAGTTACCCAGGTAAAACACATTGAAGTGATTTCAGCTGTCACTTAAATGTCTGATTCCTGAATTGTCCCCGTTTAAACAAAGCCACTTGGATACAAACAGGCCCTGGAACCAACCAATGTCACTGTGACAACTTGTGCATCTTTTACCAAACTCCTACAAAAGAATTTCCAGTGTCTGTGCAGATATTTTGTATCTGGGTGAGTTTTCTATTTTTAATCTAATCTTTCTTACCTGCTGAGCTTCCTGCAATGCTACAGTGACCCAGACTGTAAAACACTCCTGAGAGCCTCCAGGGACATCCCCACAGGATGCTGCAGAGGTTAAAGGAGGAACATCACCTGCAGGAACAAAGAAATGAAGGATGGCAGCCCACAAAAGAGGCTTTAAACTGATCGATTCTCTTTTTTTTCTTCTTCTTTTTGCAGCGATTTAATGTTTGGATGAAAACAGGGGTTGCCCTGTTTAGCCAATTCCATCCTTTTTCCTATTACCTGTCTGCATAATTGATTAAAAACATAACAGGCAAATGAATAGTAAGCACAAATAATAACAATTTGCTCCTCCTTTTACTGATATAGACAGACAGCTGAGAGGGTTCTACAATTCCCCTTGTATTAAACAGTTCCTACATCCTAAAATGAGGCAGGGAAAGAGCCCAGTGCTGGAGGGTGCTGAGCCCCATGCCTTAAATACTCTGGCTCATGCTCACTGTGTGCTCCTGGAGTTTGGGATCAAGCCTTCTGACTGATCCTTGCTAGTCTAAGAGCCCTCCAATAGAATCATGGAATTGTTGAGGTTGGAAAAGACCTCCAAGACCATCGAGCCCACCCTGTGCCCGATGCCCACCTTGTCCCCCAGCCCAGAGCTCTGAGTGCCACGGCCAGTCCT
>JAWWTY010000001.1:115624871-115635218 GCA_035222235.1 Margarornis squamiger
AAGTGTCCCAGGCCAGGCTGGACGGGGCTTGGAGCACCCTGGGCTGGTGGAAGGTGTCCCTGCCCATGGCAGGGGGTTTGAAACTGGATAATCTTTAAGGTCCCTTCCAACCCAAACCATTCTGTGATTCCATCACTGGCCAATGAGTGGTGCATCGTGCAAAGAAAAGCTTCTTTAGTTCATTCTGCATACAGAGCAGCAGCAGCAGCAGCCACTTCTGTACTGAGGACAGAAATATTTCCTAATTCCTTCTGATCTCCAAGATAAGGCCATTCGTTTGGAAAATGAGACCTCACAGAATTTCACTGTGGTTTGGGGCAAAATTTCCTCAAATCAATGGAACCAATGGGATTTTTTTCCCACTGCAATGGGCTTTGGAACAGATCCTTACTGCATAGAGAGAGCAGTATAATATCTCAACACAGTCCACAGGGACTGATGAACAAGAGAAACTGATTTTAAAATATCAGGAAGTGGTATTACTTAAAAATCTGGCGTGTCACCTGACTCAATTTTTCTAGATTTTTTCCCGGTGTTTTGACAATGACAGAAGGTTTTAAATGGTTTGGTGTGATACCAGAGGTGCTTAAACCATGTCTTAAATGGGTGTGTGATATATACTGCTTGTGTATATCACTGTGTGTATATATATAATATATATACAGTGGATAGAATAAAGCTATCTAATTACAGTAGTGTAATCTCAATTTGAATGGCAGTTTCCAAATTGTATTGATAATTCCATATATTTGCAATTCTGAAATATGTGTTATTAAGTGCTGGAGTGGGATGGTGACACAATATTAATTAATTTCTCTAGTGATGTTAATTGCTCCTGCAGAGGTGGGTGATATGTCTTTTGTCCCATTATATGAACCTTTGAGGAGGGCAGAGTAGTAGCAATGAGCTTCTTCTTATTAACATTATAAATAACTATGGGTGGCTGGTTATTTATTGTATAATATTGGAAATATTGTAATTTTAAAGGGTTTCTGAAAACAGAGGAACTCTTCTGCACAGGTCACAAATACAATGCTGGTTCTTGGATCTTGTCCCACTCTTAAATTTGTCAGTGTTGCTTTTCATCAAGTGGTTTCCAAAACATTAAGGCACGTGGTCACTGGTCACAGACCTACCTGGTGGTTGAAGGGAAGCAAAACAATGTGCTTACAAAACTCATCCATGAAACATGGATTTAACTCCAACACACAGCCAGTGGAGCAAAGGAAGTAGCTGTGGAAGCCATGCAAGAGTGTACAGTGGTTCTCAGCATCTGAAATAAATGCTAATGGGTTTTGTTCCTTTTTAAACCACCCAAGAATTATGACTGACATCTGATCTAGTCAACTATAACCTCCAAGCTTCTATGCATGAACCTGTTTTTATGGATTTATGGGTAGGCAGATTGAAAGGCTTGGCTTGCCTTTTATAAAGTTCACTTTGGGGGATGTTTTTAAAAGCAGCAAGAGAAGGCAGGCACCACTGGTTCACTGCTGGAGTTTGTAGCTGTTATTTGTGACTCTGAAGGTTTGCCATTAAACTTTATAGATGCAGATGGGAACAGGCAGCTATGGGACAAACAAAACTCCCACACCTACATGTCTATAGCATTGTCTAAAATATGGTTCCACTTGTACTTCCAGGACATTTCAAGTACAACTCATTATCCTGATCTCTCTAGGTATTGATTGATATTGATGCATATCAAATGAGCAGCTGCAGGTGCATTCTCAAGATCGTGTTTGGGATTTGATTTGTGAATTCTTGCCAAGTAATGATCAGCATCTAATATAACAAGACAATCACAGAAAGGAGCTGTGTATTGAATAAATACTTCATTATCCTGGCAAGTCTCGTGAGCTGAAGGGAGAGATGGATTTGCACAATTGGTGTGGGTGACCTGTGACCTTGGAAATGCCTGCTTGCAGCCATGCAGCCAATATCCAGATCAGGAAAGGGGGGTCCATGCTCCCAGAGGTGTTCACCACCATGGCAACGTGGTGCCAAGCTGCTGCAGATGCTGGCTACCCTTTTGGAGCTTGCTGTGGATTGTGCTGCCAGCCTGCACCAGGCTCCTGTGACCCTTCAAGATATCATTCCTGTAGACCCAGTCTCTGCTCCATCTGTTAAATCTCTTGATTTATTCACCAGCAGTATCTGACGTGGGCAAGCAGCACGAGAGGCACTGGAGGAGTGTCCTTTATCCAAGGGCTGGGAAGATGCTCCTGGCTCTGGCCAGAGGCACCCTATGGCCCCTGGTACCACAGGACCCCAGGAGGTGCTGTTTCCCAGGCAGCAGAAAATGTGGAGATCTGCCTGTTAAAGGTTGGACAGCCTTGATTTGCAGTCCTTGCTTTACGTGCTGGTAGCTCAGCTGGTGGGTGCCAAGTTTCTCAGGGGTGTGGACACAGTTGAAACCTAATTATTTTCTCGACTCCAAAGCCAAAGGTGAAGTCACTGAGCAAGGTTAGAGCTTGAGTAGTCCTGCCTTTACTAAAAGAGTTATTTCCTGAATGACAATCTGTAGCAGCTGATTAAGAAGTCCCCCAAATTTAAAAATCCCAGACCAGGAGTGAGCCATTTACTTCCCCTGATTTATTGCAGTTCTCTCCTGGTCAGAGCACTTTTAGTCCTTTACTCAAAGAAGTACTTTAGGATGGTCTCACAGACATAATGTAGCTCCATCCCATCTGAATCCCACCTTTTGGGTAGGTCCCTACAATTCTCTGCAGAAAGCACTCATCGCAGTGTGCAGTACAATGGAAGAATAAAGAAATACCCCATGAGATCAACCCTATATTGTCAGGAAGGTAAAACAGGAAGAAAAAAACCCGCAGCAATAACCTGGTCATTTTTATTTGGGAGGATTTAGACATGAAATCCTAAGATGACATGACACAAAAGGGGTTGTGGTGAGAACCAAGGCTGTGTTTCAAGCTGGCAAACCTCATTGCAATACAGTGTCAATAACAGCAAGAAGAGCAGAGAATAACACATCGATTACCTTTCATCTTGTATTAAATTCCATTTCTGCTGCTTGCTTCAGTTGTAAATCTTCATTTAAAGTTCAACTTTTAGAAAAGCCTAGTTAAGCGAAGTTGTGGAGGTCTGGGATCTATTTAATCCCATTTCTGTGTGTCCACATAGAACACTGGGTTTCAGACTGAGTTTTTTAATAATACTCAACACTTTAAAATAGTGCAGAGATAATGGGGAATTAAACAGGAGTTCTCATTTAGAAAAGAGCATGAAAATATTCATTATTTTTTCTTGTAGTACTCTACACTTGGTAAATGAACCCATTACATTAGGCATGGGAAACATTCCTTCTCCTGTTTATGAATACATACACGCACACAACTGTAAAATGTCTTACTGTACAGCAGTCATTGATAGATACCCTGTTTTACAAATAGTGCATTTTGTGAGCTGAGCAGTAAGGTCATGGACTGAAACTTACTTTTTCAAAATGTTTCTGTGGCAACTGACAAGGTTAATATTTTCCCCCATGAACACTTAGTTGTGGACAAATGTGGCTTCGCTCAATATTCAACCAAGAATGTGTCTATACACAAGAAGGAGTATTTATCAAATCTGTGTTATGTGTGCAAAAAGTCAACTCAAAATGAAGCACTCAGATCATAGTAACAAGGAACATTTGAATTTTTGTGAAGCAGAACATTGCAAAGCTTCGTCCTGAAGTGACTTGGAGTTTTGTTTTATAGCGTATAATGTTTCAAAGTGGAAAAAAAAAGAGATATTTTATTGAAAGAAAAAAAATGCCTTGACCTAAAACAATTATAAAGATGTTTCTGAATAATGCAAGGTTTGCCATTTTATTCCAATTCAAAAAGAGAAGATATAATTGCCGAGTTCCCACTGAAAAGGCTGGTCTGGGTTTCCTCCTGCTCTGAGGATGTTTCAATGCACAGTAAATGTGTGCCTGAGTTCTATCATTTCGTGGTGCACGTTTTAGGCACTTTGCTTGTGATTTCAGTTTGCAAAGTACATTTGTGGTGACAACTTTTGTTCCACAGCCACCCATGGTAACTCATGGGAATGTTCCAGTTGCAACCTTTATAGACTTTGGCCCTTTAGATGTGAAACTCTCTTGGTGTTTGAGATGAGCAATCTCCATGTAGACTGTTGAGGACTTGCCAAGTGGTGGTGGGATCCAACACTGATGGAGAGAGAAGTTTCATGATTAAACTGGTGCCTCCACAGGGATGCACATTTGGGAAAGAGGCAGTGACTGAAGGCACAGTCCCTGGAATAACACTGGAGTTGTCTCCTGCTTTGTGTAAACTGTTTGTCTTGTAGTAGACTTATTCTCAAACATGCTGGTCAGAGGGCTGGAGCAGCTCTGCTGGGAGAAAAGGCTGGGACAGCTGGGATTGTCCAGCCTGGACAAGAGAAGCTTTGGGGGGACCTCATTGTGGGCTTGCAGGACCTGAAGGAGCTCCAAAAAAGATGGAGATAGACTGCTTCCAAGGGATGGAGGGACAGGACAAGGGGAATGGCTTCAAACTGCCAGAGAGTAGAACTGAATTAGATATTAGGAAGAAATGCTTTACTATAAGGGTGGTGAGACCGTGGCCCAGGTTGCCCAGAGAAGCTGTGGCTCCCATTCTGGGTCAGATAAAGCTCTGAGCAACCTGGGCTAGTGGAAGGTGTCCCTCTCATTGGCAGGGATGTTGGATCTGGATAATCTTTAATGTCCCTTCCAACCCAAAACATTCTGTGATTCTATGAAGATATCCCAACTCAAACAACAAAAACAACAATCTGACTTTAGTTTCCACCCCACACTTCCCTCTCTTTTGCAAACATTCAAAGACAATAAGGCCATGGAATTGTTCAAAACAGACTCAACACTTGCAAACAAAGACCTGAAATGTTTATAAAGAAGTTTATCAGCTCCAGTGAGACTATAAACTAACCCAAAAAACCAGACAGGTCCTGTGGCAGAAAAGAGTGTTCTTGAGAATGTTTCTCCGAGATTTATTGGGATTTAGTAGCAACAGGAATTGCTGCCTCTGTCAATCCAAGTCATTGCTGATAAACTGCGTCACAGAGACCCTTTGCAGGGGTCAGTGGAACGGATGAGCTCGTGGGCATCTGGTGGGAATTTGAAAGAGGTTTGGGGGATTTGGGAGAGCTTTCTGCCCATGGATTATAAACTGTGCCTTAATACTAATTACACCTCGTGCACACAGAAAATCAGACAGGAACATTATCACATTATCACATATTGAAATTAGTCCAGTGCTATTGAAATGGAATTTTAATAGGTATTGGTGTCAGTAACAGGTTTTTACCCTGAGCTGGCAGTCCCTGTTTTGCTCTAGATTACATTTTATATTGCAGAGCACACAAATAATTTCCACTAGTCAGGTAAAGGGAATCTTGCACTGTGAGGGAGAAATACAGCCCCGAATTGTTGTCCTGTCCCTATTCCTGCTATTGTATTTCAGTTTGCAAATCCCTGTTTTCCAAATGATTATTGCCTTCATCATCTCATCATCTTCCTCCACTACACACTGAATCAACAGCAGCACTTTTCAAAGCACGGTGTAAAAGTTTCCTAATGCATCTCACTGAATAAACTTCCGGGCATAATAAATGCCTTACTAAAGGTTTAGTGAATGGTAGGGGCTTCTGACAAAAACACAAGCAGTAGTAAATGCTAGGCCTGCAAATACACCCTTAGCAACTCAATATACATTGATTCCCCTGATAAGAGAACAAAACATCCTAAATTCACACTCAAGAGTATCTCCTTAGCAGGTTTTTTTGTGTATGCACCACTTAAAGGTCTTTCTTTTAGCACAGGAATGCACAGATTTGAACAAACCACAGCTGGAATTTATATATGATTGTAAACAGTCACTACTTCTGGTGCAAGGAGTATATTTGAATTGTTGCCTAGAAATAGATTTGCACTGGGGGGGTGGGGGGGAGGAGAAATGTTAAATTTGGGTATTTTTTCCAAAATTTTAGGGTGAACAACTCGACTTTGGGTGCAGGTCCTCGACGTGTAACCTTTCATTCCCCGTTTAGGCTCCAAAGAAGCATTTGCAGAATGGAATTATCCGTGGATACCAGATCGGTTATCGGGAATACAGCGCGGGGGGGAACTTCCAGTTCAACATCATCAGCATCGACACCACTGGGGACAGTGAAGTTTATACACTGAACAACCTGAAAAAATTCACCCAGTATGGCATGGTGGTCCAGGCTTGTAACAGGGCTGGAATAGGACCTTCTTCTCAGGAAATCATCACCACGACTCTTGAGGATGGTAAGTCCTTGGCAAACGGCTGCCATGGCACGTATTACTGTCATTTTATGTCTTTTCACCTTGTTAAATTTGTTATTTGATTGCCATGATATATTAGTGATTATTGTAATATGTATAGAGGGTGATAGAAGACCAGATTTTAGAGGGATAAATACAGTGAAGAGCTTGATTGGAAAAGACCAGCCAGTGAACTTGTATGATTTTCATTGAAGGAGATGCAGAATGAGCCAGATAAATGAAAATTACTGTACTAATGCAAAATATCCTGCTGTGAATGACAGTGACTAAGACCAAGTTTTTATTATGAAGCCTATTGCCCTGGTGTTTATATATTTGCAAATTTTGTGGTCTTCATAGTGGTCTCATCATAGTTTTGAGATGCTGACTAGTGAAATCCTGAAAGGTGAGGCAATCCTGTTAATTTTCTGGCTTTCCTTTTGTTCTCAAATTAACCTGCTGTGGAACTAAAGCTCTTGTACTGCCCAATCCCTTCTCTTGTCACTCTAAAGAGAGATGTGTAGGATTTTTTTCAAAGATATCCAAACCAGTGAGAGAAAAATCATTGGTATTTCAGAGAAAATGTCTAATCCAAGGAACAATTTAGACTTTTTTTTTTCCAAAGTACTTTTCAAACAATGAGAGGGAGTCCTCTAGTGGAAAAAAGAGAATGATCCCGTATCCAAAATAAAAGGGTTCAATATTTTAAAGGAGTAACTGCAAATAATAATCCTAAAGGCAGTGTAGGTCAGATTTTCAGCTCCTGTAAATTGGCCTCAGTGCATTGGTCAGTGAAGCCAGCTTGGAATTTGGAAAAATGGAGTATCCCACATCTAAAATTCCTGGGAGCTACAGATTTTGAGGAAGACATTTCATGGAAGGCTGCTGAGTTTTATTTACTCTAAATGTTTCCAGGCCTAGACAGGTCATTGCAAGACCTCAGAAGGCAGGATGTTCACACATGCATGTATTTAGTATTATCATAAATAGGATTTTTTAATCCTTCAGAATCCAGCATGCTTCTTTTTCCTGGGAATCTTTTGTTTGTTTGTTTTCACTCAGTTTTAGGTCCCTCTTGGAATTAAAGATGCCATGAACTTTGAAAGCAATGCCAAATGTTTTGACACCAAATGGCCAACAGAAAATGCCTTAGAGCTGATTGACTGTTTCCAATCATTCCAAATGTCAGTGAAAATATTTTATGAACGTTTTTTCCATTATTTTTATTCAAGAAGTGATCTCTTTCTCCCTCCACCAAATATAAATGGACATTAGAATCGTCCAGAAAGATGCAAATTTGGCTGCAAACTTTAAAAAACAGATTTAAATTTCTTGCAGAATATTCTGCACATTTCATTCTGCACATTTCAGCACTAGGACTTTTATCTCTCAAAAGAAGCAGCAAAAACCTTATTAGAAGACTAGTCAGCACGTGGGAAAACAGTGCCTCAAAAGTCATTCCAGGGAAAACAGCTGCACTTGCAGAAACACGTGGATTGTAGCAAAAATAGAGGGTTTGCATTGTTTAAAGTGCATAACTGGTAATTAATTAGTGTGTGGTGGGATAGCAGTGAAAATAAAGGGTATTCCTTGTGTTAAAATGGTGAATGTCTTATTGCAGTGCCCAGTTGCCCTCCAGGGAATGTGCAAGCCACTGCCACATCCCCAGAAACCATCTCTATCTCTTGGTCAACGCTGGCAAAGGAAACCCTGAATGGGATTCTGCAAGGATTCAGGGTCATCTACTGGGCCAACCTCTTGGATGGAGGTGAGAGAGATCAACCTGTTCCTGAGGAACAAGCTGGATGTGGCTTTTATGTCATTTGCTCTCTGGTGTGAAGTCATTTTCTCCTTGATTTGGAGAGAACTTTGTCTATCTGTGAAAGAGCTGGTTCTTGTAGAGCTCAAACAGAGACTCGGGGTTTGCAAACCTGCCTGGAGGGAGAAGCTTTTCCTCAGGGAAAGTTTCCATTGTGGGTTTGCAGCTCTGGTACCCAACGTGACCTGATCAAATTTCACCTCCTTTACAGAGCCCTGCATGGTTTTTTTCATGAAGAATGTCGACATGGACTTGGAACATACCAACCCAAACCTGTGTTTCATTTTAATTTGGTTGGTTATCTGTTTGCCTACTTGATACGCCGTCACTTGTTTTTTGATGGGTCACATTTTATCTCCACAGCTGAGGGCAAAAGAAGGAAGCTTTTTGGGGAAAAAGCTTGTTATTTTCATTCCAGCCTCTTCTGCTGTGCTTTTGTTTTGTACTCTGAGAGTAATTCCTGAGGAAATAGACTCCAGAGCAGAGAATGAGGGAAATGATCAAAGGAGAAATGAGATGCCTCGCTAATCTGCAATTTATCGCACGATGATAATTCAGTGTCTGGTCCTTTCTTGTAAATTAAACATGAGCAGGTTGAAGATGCACATGCCTTTCTTCAAGTTTGCCCTGTGGATTTTCCACAGCTGTCTCTCTTCTTTTGCTTTCATCCACCAGAGTCACAGTTCACTCCCATATGCAAACCCTGGCCACTGTTAGTATGGCAAGGGGAACTCGGAGTGCAAATGTAACCCAGAGGCCCTGCTGGTAATGGTAGACTCAAAAATGTTTGGATATAAACCACCAATTCCTTTAAAAACAAAGATTTCAAATGTATGAGGAGCATACATAAGAATGTAAACATGTAGGACACAAATTTAAATGTTTTCAGGGATGCCTGGAGTCTTTGGATCAGATCCTATGTGGATGTTATCAGTGCACCTCTGAGCAACTGCGTGATGTCCTACAACATGATGAGAAAAGATAATGTTGTTCCTGCAATGCTTAAAACTGGATTTTCTTCATTTGTTCAGCTTTATTTTCTGCCCTAAATATGTTGAAAGCTTTTCTACCTTATGGGTTGTACTTCTTAGCTTGCTGCAAAAAAAAAAAAAAAAAGATTCATATGAAAAGCATCATCTTTCTGCAAGTAAATCTGATTTTCCTGTGCTTAAATCACTTTTTAGCTGGTATTACTGCCATCAAGTGCTTTGCAGCAGCACTTGCTACGTATTTTAAAATAAAGGGGATTTTTTCTTCATTTTCCTTATGAGAAATGGTCTTTCTCATAAGGAGAGAATCTTTATGAAGATAACTGACTTTGTCCTTTTATCTTTAGGGAATGTCTCACAATAATCTCCTCTTGTTATCTATTCTTTATGAAAAATCTCATTACTCGTAGAATTTTTTCCATTCTCTGCACTGTATTTTAAAAAAAAAAAAAAAATGCAAAAAATAGAGTTTGGAAATGAAAATCGGGTGTGCTTTGAAAGGGAAGAAGGCAGGACATGAAGGACTTTGAATTCATTACAATTCAGTGCTGTCCTCCAATAATGAAGCGTCACTTGTCTGGGACACGCTTTAATCCCCGGGATTTCCACAGCCCGTATCAATGGCTGGGAGAAAAGCGAACTTGGCAATAACTCCATTTTCCCTTTTCCTTCTCTAGAACTAGGAGAGATAAAGAATGTCACCACCACACAGCCATCCCTGGAGCTGGATGGCCTGGAGAAATACACCAATTACAGCATCCAGGTGTTGGCTTTTACACGGGCCGGGGATGGAGTGAGGAGTGAACAGATTTTCACCCGCACTAAAGAAGATGGTAAGGAGGAGAAACCTTTCCCTTCCCACTCCCAGGAGATGTTGGTATGTCTCAGGCTAACATTGTGCACAAATATGCAGGGGGAGGTTTCTCTCTGGATTTAGGAGCACAGTGGGGAGGTGGATGTGCCCACAGCTTTGGGAACAACCTGAGTGTTTCCAAGATTCCAGTTCAGGTGAGGCAGAAATTTGTATTTAATCTTAAATTAATTTTTTCCTAATACTTTAAGGTCTTAATTGAGAATTTTGAGAGTTTAATTCTTTCAAAGTGATTGAAAATCCAGCTTTGGGTTGTCCAGCAAAAGAACATCAACCTGTTGGAGTGAGTGCATAGGAGGCACCAGGATGGGCAGAGGATGGAGCAGCTCTGCTGGGAGGAAAGGCTGGCACAGCTGGGATTGTCCAGCCT
>JAWWTY010000001.1:115635318-115658004 GCA_035222235.1 Margarornis squamiger
GGACGGGGCTTGGAGCAACCTGGGCTGGTGGAAGGTGTCCCTGCCCATGGCAGGGGGTGGAATGAGATGATCTTTAACATCCTTTCCCACTCAGGCCGTTCTGTGATTCTATGAAAATGGGCAAAGGAGATGAGACAATTCTGGGTCTATTTTATATAACTTATATCCTTCTAAGAGTATTATTTTCAGTATATGTGTATATAAAATCCTCCAAACACCTCTGCCCTCAAAAGGAAAATGAAGAACAAAAACATCTTACCTTTGTTCATAGACCAAAGCATGGAAAATTTAAGTCCTAATACTGAAAGTTTAAGAAATTTTATTACACAGGAGATTTCAGAATCACTTTCTTGTACCTTCAACTGCAAAAATCACTTGAGGTCACTTCAGTAGGATGCCACACACTGCTCTGTTTCAGAATGACTAGAATTCCAAATTCAATGAGAGTTTTGTCCCTAACCTGTTTAATGCCTTGAAAACCCTACAAAATGCACAAATATGCCTTTAGATCTCTAGCAATGAAGTTACACGGACAAGGTTGGAGTGGCAAATTCCCCTATGAGTTATGCAATATGATTTCAAGGAAATCAGGCAATGGGTTTTTCTTTCTTACTTTTCCAGCTTACTGGTCACTTGTGAATATATAAATATATTCATCAACTTCTTTCTATTTGTAATGAGATTTACAGAAGTGCCAAGAGATTGAGTTCAGTGGATTAACTGACTTGATGAAGGTTTGGTGGGTTTTTTTCCCATAAAAAATAAAAATTACTTGATGAATGTTCTTATTATTTTTTTTTCCTATAAAATATCAAGGGATTCATTCTAAAGTTTATATATATTGTAAGACCACCTGGCCCCAATCGTAGTTGTATCCAGGGGATGCAATAAATGAAATTTACTTGGCTCTAGGCTTAAACACTGGATGTTAGGTTGTTCTGATCCCACCATAAAGTCCTTTAATGACTACTTTGGAGAACCTGAGTCAGCTGATCTTGGGACACCCAGTGCTTGGAAGGAGAGGGTTTTATTTCAAAGAAGAAATCTGAAAAGTAAAAGAACTCTAAGATCACGTGCTGCATTTTCAAGTTACTTTTTTGCCAAGTAGATCCCAGCATGGCAAATTTTCCCTGGGTTTTCTCTGAGCACAAAGAAGTTTTGTGCTCTCACCCCTTAGCTTTGGACGTGAGACTGAAGCCACCAGCAGAGAGAGGGAGAACGTCCCACACTGTTCCAGGAGCTCGGGGACAGGCTGGTCTTGGGGACATACAGTTCATGTCAGAGGAGCCCTGAGAAGAGCAAGAATGTGGCCCCTGGGGACATGATTTAGGGATGATTGTGGTGGTGCTGGGCTGATCGATGATGGGACTGGGTGATCCTGAAGGTCTCTTCCAACCTTGATGATTCGCTGGTATCAACCAGCCAGTCCTGTGTAGGAATGAGAAGAATTCTTCCAGAAATCCCTGAAAAGCCAAACTCTGGAGGCAGCTCCTGGCTCCTGGCTCAGCACTTCATGGCACACGTGCTGGAGAAGTCACAGCAACTCACTGGGAATGCCAGGCACTGGTTTCACTGGGAATGCCAGGCACTGGTTTTTGTGGAGTTAAAAGCTTGGTGGGAGCTGTGAGCTGCCAACAAATGCCTGGGAGCAGAGACCATCCTGTCTCTGGGTGAGGTTCCTTCAGCTTTTGGAATTCCTCTGAAGGCAGAAGTGGTGCCAGCAAGGGGTTCACCTCTCACTGGGGACAACACAAACAAGTAGTACTGACCCTGAAAGGTGCTGACACCTCTCCAAGACCATTCTCCTGCTCTAAAGTGAATCAGATGCATCTCATCCATCACTGGTTTTTATTGACTTTCTCCCAAATTTGCAGTGATGAGGACTCCATAACCTCCCTAAGCTCCCTGTATCAGTTAGGGATCCACCATGATGCAGTTTGCAACAGGTCTCAAACATCAGAAGCCTCAAATAATGTTTTTTTTCTTTTTTTCTTTTTTTTTTTCCCCTTAACCCACCTTTTCCTAGTTTGCTTCTGCCTAATTCTTGGTGGCTCTTTTGCTCTGTCCTTTCCTGAGACGAGACAGGCCCTGAGAGGAGGGAAGCACATCTCCTCAGCCTGGGTTTGGCAGCTGTGCAAGGGCTCATCCCTCATCTTTAATCCTCTTGGCAGCTCAGCAATAATTCACCCCGAGGCAGCGTGACTCATATTTTCAGACACTTCCTGATGCCTCACAGTGGTTCCATTCATTACCTCTTTTGCCCAGAGAACTAAATGGAAAGGTGCTCCAGAAAAATACAAGGATTTCGTGTCCTGCTTCAGCTTCACAAGGAAAGTTTAGGAGTGAAATATATAAAGGCCTGGAGTTAAGCATAAGCCAACCCCAAAGTCCTGGGTCTAAACATCCTTAAGGCTGTGGAAGTTAAACACACTGGAGGGAAAAAGAACATTCACATTGCCAAGCTGTGTGCATTCAAACAGGTACTTTATTAATCAAAAGAGTGGACATTTCTTGTGTGATTTTCTAAGGAAAAGTCTCCTGTAGAGGATTATTCAGTCAGACTAATTTCAATGCACCTGAAAGATCCTTCCCCGATGTGAATTTAAACACTCTCTGGGCATGTGAAATAAATTAATTGGAATCTTAACAGAGCTTAGAACTGGAAATCTTATATCTCTGCTCCCAGACCTTCTCTGGCTAAAATTATGACACAAGATATTCCACCCTCCTCTAATAAGATCAGTAAATCTGAGCTATATCCAAGTGGCTCCCAAGCCCTCCACATCATTATTGCTGTGGGGCCGTATCACATCATTAATTCCTTGCTCTTTTTTTAAATTTCTTTTACGTGAGGGGAAACTTTGCTTTGTAAAATCAATGGTGCAGCGTGTTCCACTGTGGAAAGGCACATCTTGGCCTCCTGTGACTTCCCCACTGGTCTTCAGCCCAAAATTTCTTTAGCAGGCTTAAAATCTCCAGTGGGGCAAAACAGGGGGAACCCAAGGAGTGAAACAGCCAGCCTGGATGGAGGGAGTCAAGGCTTCCATTCCTTCTAATGTCTGATACTGATTTTAGACACCAGAGGTCAGACACTGCTGCTGATCAGCTTAGAAAATGGGAACAGCTCGAGCAAATAATAGGAAATGAGCTTTCCTCTCAGTGGAATCATACTTTGGGGGTTTGTCTGGCTTTTTTTTCTCCCCTCAGCCTTCAGAAAAAAAACAAACCTCCTCCTTTTGGAGTTCCTCCTGGCAGGAAAACAAACCAAGCAGAAATGCCCAGTTTTTAAGACTTCATTGTGGTTTTGTCCCTTACCCTTGCCACTTTACGGCTGCTCATCCCCTTCAACTGAAGACTTGATTTACTAAATCATTAAAAATTAAAGTACTTTATTTTTTTTTCCCTTGCTGTGTTCAAAACGTGGTTCCAAAAGCTACTCCATTTCCTAGCAAGAGGGAGTGTGTGTGACAAATTCCCTCTGTGTTTCTGTGCTGCAGATGCAACATGAGCAAATTCTAGTTGAAACAACGGATTTGCTCCCTGAAGAAGCCCAAAACATGACCTTGGCTGGCAGCAGCACCCCTGACCTTGAGCAGAGCCGGCCAGGGAAGGACACAACCCCCAGGGCACAGCCAAGGAAAGCTCCCTGCAGTTGGGAATGTGATCTGGCCAGGCTGCATTTTACCAGGTGCCTGTCAGAGGCTGTACTGAGGCTTTCTGTGATGCGGGAGGATGCACATCCCTCTCTTGTCCCAGATCCTTTTGAGAAATGCATTCCCATGCACAGGAAGCAGTTTGTATTCACAGAAGGCTTTGCTCAGTGCAGCAGTGCTGCCCTCCCAGCTCTCTGGCACCCAGAACAACAGGAAAGCTGCAGGGAGGAAGGAGGAATAGCATTAAACCCTCTGCCAGCCTCACTGGAAGACTCTGCCTGAATCCAGGGAGATTTGCCTCTGCTCCTTCCTCTCTCTGGACACTCAGCTTCCTGGTGACTGGTATGGGAGAGATGGATGTACAGACACCACCTAACAAAGCTTTATGTTTATTTTACAGTGAATACACATAAATCCAATCAAGAACATGTTCAGTACTCTTTGGAGCAGAGCTCTGCTTGGGCACGTTCAGCTGATGAGGATGGCTGGGCTCTGTGATGGAAAATTACCCTTAATGACCTCTTAATGCTTTTTTTTCTAGTGTCAAAAATCTCCAATTTTATCTTTTGATTAAGAAACAAAAGGTGCAGAACAATAACAAGTGTTTCCCTTGTGGAAGTGGCAGGATTTGATAGAATTGGTGTGCTAAATAGGATGCCACTTCAGGCTGAATGAGGGGTGGGCAGCACATGTGAACGTGTTTGGGCTGGTTTAAGTCTGCATTGTAGGTGGGATATCTATTTAAACAAAGACACAGCAGTCAGGAGTTTATTTTATTTTGATTTTCCTAAGTGCAACTGGCAAGAGGACAGTCCTGTGCTGTGCAGAATTCCCAACCTGTTAGAGGACAGGGCTGGCTTTGCTGATACATGGGTGACATCACTGCTAAATGCACCACGCTCTGTGCCTTTCCCTCCCTGCTGCTCAGTGCTGCGAAGAAAAATGGTGTTCATCTCTCTGCCGAGGAGAAAGGGGAATGAGAAAGTTCCTGGAGCTCCTCCCCATTATCTGGCACATCTCAGTGCTGGGTCCCAGACTCACTGTATCAGTATAATTGCCTTCTCTGCCTTAGCATTTCACTCGCACTGTCAGCAATACAAAGTGTTCTCCTCCACATGAAAGCAGCACTCTATTTCCGTGTCTTTCAAAGGCTTGCTAGCTGGAGAATGAGGCCATCTTTGATCTTAAATTTGCCAAATCTGCTCCCTGGAAGGTTGCAAAGTTGTCTAGAAGCAGTCCTCTCCTTCCTAGTGCTCAGCCTGGGTTGTCCTTTGGCTTCTTACCATTATTTTAGCCCCTGTGACCATGGAGAAAAAAAAAAGGAACTGTGGTATTGTGCATTTTTAGCCTGTCTTTGCTGGGATCTGTGGGAATCAGAGTGCTCAATAAAGGTCCATGGAGAATTCAGTCTCCTGGTACTGCTGCCTTGTAGTGACTGAAGCCAGTGAGGCTTCAGGATGGAATGGCAATGAGGGACAATAACTAAAGTTGGCTGAGCAAGGCTCAGGTCTTCTTCCTCTCCAAGATAAGGCAGGCACAGCATTGCCCAGCCAGAACTTCCCCAGACACTCAAAGAACCCAGGTTCAGTCAGAAATTGTCATTCAGTGTTGAGCTATCTCATAATAGTCTTGTTTAGGCACAGGGGATGAGTTTGACCGATGACTTTAGCCTCTGGACAGAGGGCAGTGGTGGTCTGGGAAGCTCTGGAAATCTACGGAATCCTGAACACTTCCACACACACAGTGGAATGACACACAGCTGTTTTGATGTGCACAACCCAGCAAAGACACACAGTGTATCAAAAAAGAGGAGTAATAAATGAACATTCAGAATAACCCTATACAAGGAGGGTTAGAAGTTTGAGTTTTCCTGAGTTTCTTTCCAGCCCCTCTTTCTGCTGGTCTCACACCAGACAGAAACACAGCAATGACAAGTAATGTTTTCCACCCATGTCCATCCCCTGGGAAATGCCTGATGAATTCTGAGTTAATCCCTCAACAGCTGACAGCCATGACCAATTACCTTCAGAACCTGTCCTTATAGATCACACCCTAATTTAACAATAAATTACCTTAACCTCATCCATCTATTTGCCATGCTTTCCAGAAAACATTGCTAACCATAAAGGAATCCCCCTGTGGTTTAGGTAATTACCCTGGAGAGCCAGCTTTCACTCTTCAGCAGCAGGAGCGAATAGCATTTCTAACGAGCTGGGTATAAATACCAAGTTGAATGCTGTCAAGCATCAATATTTACCCTGCATCGGATAGAACTGCTAACTGAATTAGCCCCTTTGCAGCAAGGGGCTGGCTTTGCATGCAATTACCATCATGACGTTCTCACTTGATGCCTAATTAGCCTTCTGAGCACACTATAAATAGAAAATACATATTCAGGGATGTTGCATTGAGTGGTGCCTGTCAGGTTTTTTTTACATCTTCCAGTAGCACCTGTGCAGATATGAAATTGAAGTTCTCTTTGTATTATTTTGACAACTTGCCACAAGGCATATTTAGACCCAGAGATGTCTGACTTCTCTCTGTAGGCAAAGTTTTGTACCACCATAATATCTACACACTTAAATGAGGTAGAACAAAGATGCAGAATCTACCTGGGAAGAGCAGCTTGATGCACAAGGGGTTTTGCATCTGTGCTGCACGGTAACTTTTTGGTAAAGAAAATTGATCAAACAGTTCAATTTTAATGCAAATTAAACATTCTGGTTGATTTGCTTGAAATTAGACCAAAACATTAGATTCCTCATTAAACCAAAGCTCTGTACAGAAGAGAGTCCACCAAAATGTTGCATTTTGCCTTTATTACCATATAGTAATTTCCAACATAAAATACCTATTTTAACAATTGGACATGAATATTGACCATGTGCAGTGTTAAAATATATCTCGAACGATTTATTTATTTTTAAGTGTTTTCAAATATTTTGCTAAAAGGTGTGTTTTTCAGGAAACTTTAAAATCTTTTCTTCTGCTCTTAAATGCATCCCTCATTATTTAGTTTAAGCACAGGCTGATGTATAATGTGATATTCTAGCACGCAGGAGAACTTCTAGGCTTTTTGCAAATTAGGATAACAGTGTTTCCAAAGTTGGAGAACATTGTACACTGTAAAGTGTGTTTGGGAAACAACATATGCTCGTGAAATTAAAGCCTTTCCCAAAATGCAAGCATGCAGAGGGAGAGAGTTAAGATTATGTAGCAAGATGTGAGCTTTTCCTAGCTGAAGCTTTTTCCACATGATTTTACACAGGATGGGTTGTTCTTTTTTTTCTCTTTCTCTGTGACAGTTTTTGGTGGGTTATAGAGATAGCTGCTGTAATTAGAGAAATAGATATGTGCTCACTTACTGCAGTGCCAGATAGAGGTCTGAGCTGTTGAGGGCAGGACAAGGGACAAGGACACTGCGTGGCCACATCTCCTCACTCATCACAGCACTTGCTAGACCTGGGTCATGTCGGGCAGTGCCAGCTGCTCATTTACACTCCTCTTCATTAAATTCACAGCTCTACTGTGCCTGGCCATCAAACTGGTCATATGTGGGTTATTTATCCAGTGAATAATAATTTGGCATCGGTTGAGTGTTCAAAGTTGACTGTTGATAATAATACGTTGTTTGGAATTTTCACTGAGCGCGGCCTTTGGGTTCAGACTGAAAGGAGGTGAAGATGGTGAGGCCCTGGCACAGGGTGGGCAGAGAAGCTGTGGCTGCCCCTGGATACCTGGGAGTGTCCAAGGCCAGGTTGGACAGGGCTTGGAGCAACCTGGGCTGGTGGAAGGTGTCCCTGCCCATGGCAGGGGGTGGAATGAAATAATCCTTCAGGTCCCTTCCAACTCAAACAATTCTAAGGTTTATTCTGCGATTCTATGCAAGCTGAGAGGGAAACATCCCCAAAGTTTAACCATCAGTGGCAGCTTCTGCTTTGGGACCCTCTGAGGCCGAGCATCTCCTCTTTTAGGGCTGGGGGCACAGCCCTCTGGCACGAGCAGCTTGGAGGCTGCTCCCTCACACAGAGTGCCCATCTCCATCCACAGGGCACAGTTACCAAAGCGTCACGCTCCCCTTTTTCCTCTCTCCTCCTCCCTTACACTGGCATGACCAAATGCCTGCCTTGGGCCACACTAACACATCCTGTTTCTCCAGTTCCAGGTCCTCCTGCTGGCGTTAAAGCAGCTGCAGCTTCAGCCTCCACCGTCTTCGTGTCCTGGCTCCCTCCCCTCAAGCTGAACGGCATCATTCGGAAATACACGGTCTTCTGCTCCCACCCCTACCCCACAGTAAGTCCCTCAGCATGACTGGTGGCTCTGCAACCAATATCTGCAGGTGCTCAGGGCTTGGTGTTCTCCTCACCACTTCATGCCCTGCCTTTTGTTCACCCTGAGCGAGGGCGAAGGGGCATCCTGGGGCTACGGAGGGCACTGAGGGTTGGGCTTGATTTTTTCCCACCAACCAAACTTTTGCACTGTTTAAAACCTGTTGCAGAGCACTGGCTTGTAAATAATTTCAAAACTCAAGATTGAAGTGGAGTATCTTTTGAGGTTTGGTTTGTTTCGAGTATACCAAGTTAGGTTTGCAGCTGGAGGCAAGTATTTATATACCCATCCTTGATGGGGTTTTATCCAAGTTCCTGCCTTTTTGGCTTGACTATTCATGTGTGAAGTAACATAATGACTTATAAACAAATGTATTTGCTTGTGAATAAGCTTATCTATGGCTGAAGTATTTGCCCATTCTAGTTCCAAATGCTATTACTTGCCAAGAAGGTGACAAGAGGAAATTTGAATTGAACATCAGGTTATCTTTCTACTTCTCTGAGTCACAAATAAATCCAGTTATCTTTAAACACAGGGGCAAATTACTCTTTGGAAGCAGCCATGCATATTTTTTTTTGTGTATGTTGAAAAAAAAGTACATAGTTATTTTATATTTGAGGTTTGAACTTAGGCTTTATTCAAGGATTGGATAAAGGGTTCTTTTTTTCATTTGCCCAGAGAAGTTCTGGACTCCCTATCCCTGTCAGGTTGGATGGGGCTTGGAGCAACCTGGGATAGTGGAAGGTGTCCCCACCCATGGCAGAGGGTGGGAATTGAATGATCTTTAAGGTCCCTTCCAATCCAAACCATCCTATGATTTGTCTTTTGGGATTACTATCCCCTAACTCTGTTGCTTTCATAACTGTAGCCATACAAACCAAGCTATCTTTAGCACACCTTTTAAATGTAAATTAGCTGGAGATTTTCCCATCCCGATTTGTACATTTCTGTGGCACTCAGTGGGTTAAACAGGTCTGAGTTGAGAGGACTGGTCTGCGAGGGGACCCAGGGCTTCTCTGGGGTCTGGAGGGAACACCAGGTGGTGCTGCTGGTCCTCTCTGCTTCCTTTACATGCACAAAGCTGCAGTGTTTCTTCCTGGGGCTTTGCTACCAACATTTTTTCCTGTGTTTACATCACCAGCAAAATAAACATCCTCAGCTAAAAATACCTTTGTCTAACATGCAGTTCCCTCACATCCAAAGCTGTTTATTGCATGGTTACTTTTTGGAGCACCTCAGTGATGGACAACAAGAGCAGTTGCTTTTCATTTTTGCTGCTCTTGGCCTGTACTGAATTTTTCCTGCTGTGTTTTTGTGGTTTTCTCTGTGGCTTCATGCAGGGGTATCACTGCATAACTTAGTCCAAGGCAGAGGCAGTGGGAAGTGTTTATCTTTTTTTATTGATTGCTAAAATGTACATTTATAATTGCAAAAGGTTTTCCCTGACCATGGCATGGGGGGTTGGAATTTTAAGGTCCTTTCCAGTCCAAACTATTCTGATTTCATGATGCTGCTGTTACCTGTGTGTAGGTATGTGTGTGTTTATATATAAATATTTATATGCACATACACAAATGTGTATATACAGGTGCAATATTTATCTATGAGGACAGTCCCTGTACCTCTTCTCATCAGAATTCTGCAGATCAGCACGAGCTGTGGCTTACAGAGAAGATCTTCTCTCTCAGTCCTGTGTGGTGAGCGAGGCAGGGATCACACTGAGGGGTCGGTTTCCAGAAGCCAAGTTGGATATCTTTAAATAAATGCAAGACCTCAGGACATATTTAATAGAGGACACACTCCCCCAGCTTTATTTCTAACAAAATGCTCTGTTATCTGTTATTCTTGAAAGGATTGGGAAATAAAGAGCTGTTTTATTCAGAGCTGCTCTGCAGTGCAACCAGGCTGCTGCAGAGATGCTCAAATGCAAACTCTGCTGTGCAGATACACTTTATACATGCCAGGAAGGTTTTGTTTGATTCACTCTTGGCAGAGACAGGTAGTTGACAGAGGAAGAGGTCTTAAATGAGGGTGAGGAAGAGATTAAATAAAAGACCTGTGTCTTTAACATCTCTTCTGCCACAATAAGTAGCAAGTGCTGTAGCTGGGGGATTGGGGCCATAAAAACTTCACCAACAGACTTTTTCAATCAATCACAGCCCTGACTGCAAAATAGCTTTGCTAAAAGTCTGCTGTTTAAGCATGAAGGCAAAGTCAGTTTTCAGGTATCAGTGAGGAGAATGAGGAAAGCACAGGGGTAAAGGTAAACTTATGGGAAAGCTGCATTCTTTGCAGGTTGCATTTTCCAAGCAGCAAGTCTTTGCTGAGAACAAGTCAATGCAGTGCACGTTGGACAGGTTAACAAGGCAGTCCTTTACACAAGAACACTGTTTGGGTTGGTGTTTAAGTCACCAGCAGGAGAACTAATTAACTCTGGGGTTCACATTGTGCATGTTTTTATTACAAGCACAACCCTTATACAACCCTGACATTATAAAAATGAGGATTTGCTGCCTCTTGCACTGTTCAGTTTGCTTTGCAAGGGCAGGAGCTGTTCAAACTTCGCTGCCCCTGTGTGGAACAGGGGCATTTCCTCTTTAAAGGTCATTTCCTCTAAATATTTTGAGTCCTAAGGACAGTATTTGTCTGGGATGTTTCAAACCACAAATATGATTAATGTGTGGAAAAAAGAAAAGAGATTCTCCACCGCAGTCTATTCACTAGCCAAGATAAAGGGCAAGCTAGGATCCAGTGTCACACTGTTTAATTGTTGTGCCCAGAGTATTCTATAGGCATAATTAAGCATAATTATGCTTTTTTCTGAAAAAGTAGGAAAAATAGGGAAGTACTTTATGGGTCCTTCATTCTTCAAATATAAGAAACAAAAACAAAAAAACCCAACCAACCAAACAAACAAACAAATGCACAAAAAAACCCCAACAAAAAAACATAACCCTAAAAATACAGAATTTAAGTTAAAATAATTATCCTTCATGCTAACTCATAGCTCACACTCCTCCAGTTCCTGACCTCACTTCTTCCCACATCCATGTCCAACTCCTTATAGGATCTGGCTTCTCAAGACAACCTGGTTGTTCAATCCCTACCTGCTTGTGTGGAGAGCTGCTCCAGCACCTGCTTGGGTTGTAGATGGGTATTGGCAGGGCTCTTGAAAGAGCGAGAGAAAATGAAATGTAAGTGTTTTCTGATATAAAAAAACTCCTCTGCCAACCTCTTGTTGCATTGAGGTCAGTACACTGCTTAAGGAGGGATCAGTGGGATTAGATGAAATAAAATTTTGGTGGCAGAAAGAGTCTGTAAAAGGTCACTGTGACACGGTCTGTAATGCTTGGCCAGCCTGGGAAACTTAAATCTCAGAACAGGCCAAAAGCAGCACCTAAAGAAGCAGGGAGGGTGCTGAAGGCAGGAGAATGAAAGGCAAGAAATGGGATTTTCTGGTTTTTAGGAAGGGCTGAGAAAGTGCCTGTTTACAAAGACAGCTGTGTCTGGCAGCCCTAAGCAAAGAAAGCTCAGGACAGACTTTATGGCCATCTACATCTGCTCCATCAGGTGATACAGAGGAGATGGAACCTTCTCGAAGCTGCAGGGTGGGAAACATTTCAACATTGGAAATTCTGATCATCTGGGAGAGGAAAACAAATCATGAGATCCTGGTCAAATATTGGAACTGGAGCCCAGAGGGACTGTGGGATCTCCATGCATGGGATTCTGCAAGACTTCTCTAGATGTGTCCCTGAGCAACTCAATGCAACTAAACTTGCTTTGAGAAGGGGGTTGGATGAGGGGACCTCCAGAAGAACCTTCCAATCTCAAGGGTTGGACGAGGTGACCTCCAGAAGAACCTTCCAATCTCAGTTCTATTATTTTATGGAAGTTGGCCCAAAACATGTATACGACAACTGAAACCAAACACTGGTAGAGCAAATGTGCAATTCTCTGAGGAAAAGAAACATATTAGATTGGCACCAAGATGTCTCCTAAGTCAGAGAGGGGAAAAGGCTCCAATAAAACTCATTTTAGGCCATGGGCAGGACTGTTTGTCTCTCACATCTGAACTCTTTCTAAGCACAGTTGCCCAAACAAGCTCTGCTTTTAGCTTTCAGTGTCAGGAAATCAGAGGGTGGTAGTGAGGTCATCTCATTTCACATCTGAAGTGAGTTCCACATGAGTGGAAGAATGACAAGAACCAACTGAAAAGGAGAATGGTCTCCATTTATTATCTTTTTATAGTGCAGTTGTACTTACATGACTCCTTTCCATTAATTTCCAGGCATTCTATGGAGAAAGCATTAGGCAGATGCACAAATTAATGACCTGCTTGGTTGGAAAGAGCAGGATAATCCTATTTATTATGTTTGCTCCTATTAGTGAAGGACCAACCAGCAGATCATCCCCAACAAAACTCCAACAGCAACAACAACCACAAGGACTACACTTTGCTAATCAGCAAATCAAAATAGATTTTAACATGTTTATTTCTGATTGAGTGATATCATGCTGTTTCCTGACACCCAAATGATGTAACTGCTCTGTATTTTCTCAGCTCTTAACCTCACTTTCCAGCACAAGTACCCAAAGACTGGCAAATATGACAAGAAGCTTGTAAAACATTCAGGTAGATATGTAAACCCCTGCATTTCTGATCAGAATAACCAATTTATTCTCTGGTCTTTAACCCTGCCAGTAGTTATGAAGTGTTAATTGATCAAACTGTTGCTAATTATGGGATTCTGCTATGATTTGTCCCTTAAACTCACCTGGATTGAGTTCCCAAATGACTTGAGGACTGGCAGGAGAAGAAATTTCAGAGCAAGATGCTGTTGAAGGAGATGAATGGAGTGAGACTGTTCCTGCAAAGATCCCAGATGATGCTGTCACGATAAGGAGCATCAGCTGGATTAGGTGGATCATGAACCAGAACACAGAGCAGACCCCAAATGCTGAAACAGGGGTGATAAATAAGAGTTCTCTCATGGTGCAAACCCCACAGTCAGCCCCAGGTACCCATGTTGGAAAGACTTTGAAAATTGTAATCTACAATTCCGGGCATCTCCAAAGGATTTAGAAAGATCCAGAAGCTGAAAGCCCAGATTCCTGTTGGCCCAGGAGTATTTCTGTGAAACAGCTGGGTTTGGAATATGCAGTAGATGAAGAGGTGTGAAGTAATGATGGAGAAGAAAGAAATAATCTTCTTTTTGGCCAAAGTTCAAGTTAATTTGTTTGGAAACATAATTGGTATTGGAAGCTGACCAACATCTGGGACTGGTTGGGACAGGCTGTGACCAATCTTTTTGGTTTGCTTATTTTTCTGTGAGTAACATACTCTTAAGCTTGTTAGATTTCTATATTTGTTTCTTTTTTTTTTTTTTGGTTTGGTTTAAACCCACTGAGAGGAAAAAAAACTTTTACATGATTTAACTGGCTGTCAGATTAAAAACCAGGCATGTGATATCTGCACAAAACACCATTCCCATGGACACTGTGTCTGCTCAGTCCTGTGATGGGATAACCAGCGACTTTATCTGTTTGTCACATCTCTGTGCACCTTTTACTGCCAATCTGTAGAGCACCATATTGAGGGGAAAACTACAGTCAGATTCTTATTGAGGGTGTATTTTTCCTCTGGTGAGTAGAAGTGGAATGAATCAGACTCTTTCTCTGGGTTTCCTTCCCCTCTTCCACAAATGCAGAGAATTCAACTTCCCAGCTCTGGTCACAGAGAGGAAAACACTTAGGCCAAATATCTTGGTTTCTTATTAAGTCCTGTATGACTGAGATAAAGTCCTTAATAGCAGAATGTTCCAGAAAACACCTGGAGGGAGGGTGTTCTTTGCCATTTATTACTGCTGTCCTGTGAAAGGCATATACAGGAGGCTCGGGGGATTGCCCTGTGGAAGAAGAGTCATCTTTGCTTTCTCTCTGTAATTTGTAGACTCGAGGTGGGATTTAGTTCATCTGACTTCAGACACCTCAGATAGACTCACCTATGCTTGTTCTGGCTTTTCCTTTCATTAAAGGAAAGAAGCTGGATGTCTGGGAGAAGCTGGAGGAAACTCCCTCTGAAAGCTTCCCTTCTCGTTATTTACTCTAGAAAAAGGATACGTGGTCATCTCAAACCAGATGATAAGCAATTTAAAATAGATATGGAAGTATATACAACTATCTTCAACTTTAACTTTAAAGAACCAGAATTAGCTGGCATAAATTCCCAGCATCCAGATGTTTTCCACACAATTCTTTCAGGCAAGACATGAGTTTTGTCTTGGTTTTGCATAGGATCTGTCCAAATTCTAACTCTGGGTTTGCATCACGTTTTCTGCCCCTCCCTTCCTCTCCAGATTAAACAGTTGAATAAAAGGCATGGAAAATAGATTAAAACAATTATAAACCCCAAATGGTTTGCTGTTTACCTATTGTAGAAGGTTCAATGATTGAAAGGATGCTGAAAGTCTCTCTGAAAAAGGGGAGAGGGAGCTGGCAGAAGTTGCCTAAGTAGATAAAGTTACTGTTGAACAGAAGCTTATTTAGAGTCAGCAGAATGTGTAAGGTTGAATTTAAAATATATGTTCATTGATTTGTGTATTACAAGCAGTATTTATCACTGTATCTTTATAATACATTTTACAGCAGGAAGATATTTATGTTTATTAATTCTTGTTCTCTATTTAGCATAGAAATAGTGTATAATTTGGGAGTTATTTTAAAACCTTATTTGGGATGGTACTTAAAATATGTCCTTTTTTTAATATACCACATGTACTATTTTAAGCTTTATCATAGTTATTTCACAGCTTTGGTGCCAGCTCCCAAACATAACACATTTATTATTTTAATTACTTTGCCAACTTTACATTTTTTGCCTATCTTATTTTTGTCAGAGAGCAGACCTCAGGAGAGATGTGACAGAGCAGAAATTGATCCTGATGATGTGTTGTTTCTCTACAATTTTTCAAAGGTCTCCTTGTAAAGCCCTCCTAAAACAAATTTGATATTGATTTTTTCATAAAACTCCCTCCTTGTCTCCCTCCCAAGTCTCACAAGAAAGTGTTTCAATACAGTCTGGCAGTGAGTCCTTGGTGAGTCCTGGAGTGGATTCCATTGGGTTTGAATTCATCCCATTCCCTTTTGCATCACGCAGGGACAAAGCACTCGGGCCCAGATGGTCTCACACACTTTGGCAATGGCCTGGAATGCTCTCAGCAAACCTGGTGATCTCCTGGGGCCAGCAAAGGAGGCAGCAGAACCCCTGTGAGTGCAGAAGGTGGTCCCTGACCCTCCTGTGGTCACCAGCCCGTGACACCACACGCTGGTTCCCTGATCACAGAATTTGTCCCTGAGACAGTCACAGAATCACAGGATCATTTAGGCTGGGAAAGCCCTCCAAGACCATCTAATCCAACCTGTGACCACTCCCCACCTTGTCACTCAGCCAGAGCACTGAGTGCCACGTCCAGTCGTTCCTTGAACAGGGATGGGGACTCCTCCACCTCCTTGGGAAGCCCCTTCCAATGCCTGACAGCTCTTTCGGTGAAAAAAAAAATAAAATCTAATATCCAGCCTGACCCTCCCCTGACACAACTCAAGACCATTTCCTCTTGTCCTTTCACTTGAGACTTGGAAGAAGAGACAGAACCCACCTCACTACAACCTCTTTCAGGGAGTTGTGGAGAGCAATGAGGTGCCACCTGAGCCTCCCCTTCTCCAGACTAAACACCCCCAGCTCCTTCAGTTCTTCCCCATAAGACATTTTCTAGACCCTTCCCCAGCTTCAGAAGGCTGATGGACTCCCTGGGAGTTGCTCCAAAGGGGCAGGCACACAGTGTACCTCAGTGGCTTCCAAGCAAAAGACTCCTTGACCACATGGGCCACCTGGAAGTCCAGACAGTGGTGTTATTCCTGATTTGGAAGGGACCTTAAAGTTCATCCAATTCCAACCCTCTGAAATGGGCAGGGACACCTTCCACTAGCCCAGGTTGCTCAGAGCTCAGTCTACCCTGGCCTTGGAGAAATCCAGAAGTGGAGCACCCACAATTTCTCTGGGCAGCCTGTCCCAGCATCCCACCACCCTCTCAGGGAAGAAGATGCCATGTTTCAAAGCACGAGCCTCAACACAAACTGTTGTATGGCCAAAGTCAGAGTCTTCCTGGAGACTGTGGGCCAGGATTGGTGGTTATTTGCAGCTCTGGCAGCCTGTTCATGTGTGAAAGGAAGAAAGAAAAAAGCCAGCAGTCCTCAAGAAAAGTGCAGCTCGCGACCTCAGGCAGAGTTTCACATCCTTAGGGGTCTGTCTGCTCTGCTCAGAGATGCACAGCTTTGAAGTTCATCCTCTCTGAATACAGAAATGTGTTCATTTTGTATTACCCCAGCTAGAAACAAGTTGTGGTAGCCCCTTTTACTGGGCAACTTGTGACTCCACGAGACTTTAAACCATAATTTTTTGAAATAAAACGTCACAGTGCTCTACCCCTTGAGGTCTGGGCCCCTCACTTTCAAAAGGACATTGAGGTGCTGGAGTGTGTCCAGAGAAGGGCAGTGGAGCTGAGGGAGGGTCTAGAAAGCATGTCCTGTGAGGAGCAGCTGAGAGAGCTGGGGATGTTCAGTCTGGAGAAGAGGAGGCTCAGGGGGGACCTTATTGCTCTCCACAACTACCTTAAAGGAAGTTGTAGCGAGGTGGGTTCAGGCTCTTCTGCCATGTCCCAGGTGAAAGGGTGAGAGGAAAAGGCTTTAAGTTGCATCAGGAGAGGTTCAAATTAGAGATTAGAAAAAACCAACTCCTGTAAAAGTGGTCAGACATTGGAATTGGTTGCCCAGGGAAGTGGTGGAGTCACTGTCTCTGGAAGCGTTCAAGAGGCATCTGGATGTGGCTCTTGGGGTTGTGTTTTAGGAGTGGTTATGGTGGTGCTGGGCTGGCAGTTGGGGTGGATGATCTTGAAGGTCTCTTCCAACCTTGATGATTCTGTGATTTCCAGGAACAAAGGTCTGAGGTAGAGCAGGGTAGAGAGTTCTCTGGTGGAGTTATGCAAAAAGATGGAGATCTTTGTGCTTTGCCCACGCAGAACCAAAAACTTACTTTAGTTGCTGATGAAACTCAGTGCTCATTACAGGCCTGATTAAAGAGGGGCCAAGAAGCAGCACCTGACCCCAGGAGGAGGTGATGGTGACCAAGGTCAGTCCACACTGCTAAAGCAGGTTTGTTTTGAAAAGAGCTATGTAGGGCAGTACAAAACTGAGCTAAAGACCAAGTTAAAAATCCCTGGGATGGAGTTCTCAACACGCTGCCTGGCTGTCTCCCATTTAGCAGTGGAGCTAAGCCCAGAGGATGGATGTTTATTGAGAGAAACCCAGCTATGCAAACACCATTTCACTGTTTCAGCTCAGGCCAGATATAAAGCTGATTGCTGCTCTGTGGGAGGCTACAAAACCAGTGGTTTGTTGTTGTGGGCAGGAGGGAGAGACGTAAGTGTCTCTCCTGAGTCCACTCTTGTGCAGTGGTTCCATTAGTGACCTGGATAATGAAATAGAGAGGCTGCCTATTAAATTTGCAGGACATATAAGGCTGGGAAGGGTTGCGTGCACACAGGAGACACAACTAGAATTCAGACAGATCTTGATGAAGTAGGAAATTGGCCTGGAAAAAGTTAGATAAAATTTAACAAGAAGATGGGTAGTATGAATAATCAACTACAGAAGCACTGGGTAGAGAGCAATTGGCTTGCTTCTTCAGAAGAGGATTTTGGGGTTATTGTGCATCCCAAGATGAACATTAGCTGCCTTTATCATCCTGGCTTTTAAAAGCCAGATGAGAAACCCTGGAATTGCTGAATACAGGTTTGGAAACTGTGTTTGAGAAAGCTAAGGACCATCATTTGACAGTCTGAAGAATAAGGGCAGATATTCTTAGAGGAACTTCCAGAGAAAATGTGATTTCTGGACAATGTTGAAAGCATCAGGGTTATTTGGTTGTAAAAAGATAAGGGTACTGCTGGGGAAAGGAATGATAAAACTTCATGTAGATTAAAGACTGGTGCAAAGATCAAGGTAATAATCTGTTCCCTATGTTCCTAAGAGCCTGGAAAAGAAGCTGTGGACTTAAACTGCAGCAGGAAACTCCAGCTGGAGGACAAGAAAAGATTTCTAACCATAAGATCATTTAAGCAATGGGAGAGGTTGTGCAGCCTAGGGAGTTGCAAAATCTCCTTTTGTTGTAAGTCTTCAAAATCAGGTGGAAAAACATCTGTTTGAAATTGAGCACATACAGCTGAACCTGGTTTAAAGAAGAAAGATAGACTTGGGTGAACTCTCAGGGTTCTCCCAGCTGTGTTTTTAGATGATGTTATGGGCATATTTTCTCCCTAAATTCATAGTGAAAGCACTCTTGCTACTCTAGGTAGTATATAAATGTATTTTAAATCTTCAAGAGGAGGCAACAAGTACACAGTTAATCAACTTGTACATGCTTTTACTTCCCAACACACACCACAAACCTGGGATGACTTTTGCTTTTCACTCATGTCCTTAAAGCCTCCATCTGGCTTTCTCAGTTCAAGTTTCCTGCAGCTTGCAGAGGATGAGGAGACAGAGATCTGCACTGCAACTATCTCACACCACAAGTTGTGCAGAACCACTCGTAGGCAAGGTCCAGGCTTGCTCTCACTAAATAACCTTCCAGGGCATAGTAGATGGTATCTGTTGGCTTATCTCCCTGCTTGGGAAACTACCTGATTGCTTGGAAGACTGTTAGAAATGGGGTTTATTTTGTATTTTCTAAAGAACCCAGGCTAAGTTAAAAAAAAACCAAACCAAAAAAAACCAAACCAAAAAACCAAAAACCCAGCAGACAAACCAACAAATAAAAGAAACAAGCAGAAATAAAAGCCAGAAGGCTCAGAGTCTCTGCACATTACCTATTTAATTGTGCTTTGAAGGAGTCACAAATGCCAGGAGGTGGCATCCTGCTTCAAAGTGTAAGAAGGAAGGCACACCAAGAGAGCTGAAGTTGCATCAGAGGAAATTGATGTTCCCTGCAGTGGCTGTTCCTCAGCATCTCTTGCCTGGTTTGGGAAGTAGATCGACTGCATCCTGAAAAAGGACTTGGATTTCATTTTATTCTTCACAGCCCTTGCTGGCTTTTCAGAGACTTACCTCTGTCTGTCCTTCTTAAGACAGTGAGCTAAAGACAGAAGAAAAATTAACCCCTCATCTATAAGCTGAAGAAAAACAGCAGTTAGAAAAAGAAATCCCTTGAGCAAGCACGTTAGTGCTCCGGAGACAGAACAGCAGCACGTGTTTTATACTGGCACATGCCCAGACCAATATGTGACAAGGTGACATTCCTTTAAAATATTTCTCATTTCAATTGTTTAATCTTCCCTTTGCTGACAAAGCTGCCTCTTCTCTTCTAGTGTAATCAAAGTCTCTGGCATGTTAGTCTAATTGAAATGACAGGCAAAAGTTTAAAGTAAAATCGATTATTTTGTCACTGAAGCAACCCCAAGTGTTTAAAAGGAAATGTGAGCTGAGGAAACAGAAGATGTGTGTTAACCAGTTAGAAACCAAACTCTTGTGCTGTAGCTGTTTGTTTTAAGAGAATGAGAACCATTAATTTAGTGAAGCTACATTTGCCAGATTCAATTAATAAGTTAATCCCGAGAATAATTGATTTTACGTTTGGAATAGCTACAGATGCAAAGGCGTGAATGATGCTGGTTCTGTGTGGGTGAAAGAAAGGAATCAGAGACAAGGCATTTGAAAAGCATTGGAGCAGCCAATTCTGTGACTCTTCCATCTTTGAAGTTCCAGGGAGAGAGATTTCCTCTGTTTTGAGACAATTTTGCCATGGCAGAGGGGACTGGGGCAGTAAGGCATTTCAAGCAGGAGATTGGCAGTATTAGGAGTGGCTTCCAAAGGCAGCCACACATCCCTTGCATAAACCAGGGGAATCATGGGGAAAACAGTGTAAGTTTAACTGGTCTGATGCCTGCTGGAATGAAAGGAAGCAATAAGAAGTTCTGTGATGTTTAGCTGTTCCTAAATGCTGTGTCCATGTTGCATGTCCATAGGTGGTTCAGAAATAACCTGTGCTAGATTAATGAGTGGAGCCGAAGTGCCAGAGACAGCCCAGCCTGTTTGACTTCCAAATTAACCCTAGGAAATGCTGCCTCATGAATCTTAAAATTCAAGCCTCCTGTGCAGTGATCAATACATTAATTTTTATGTATGACCTCACAAAGATCCAACCTGTCAAGTGACGGGCGTTTGGCCAATATTGCTGTGTAAATGTCAAGGCAGATGGTTCTCAGAACCTGCTGCAATATTTCACATCATAATAGGAGTGTTTGGCTGCACTGACCTCTTCATATCAGCAATGGGAACACTGGCCAGTGCTTGCTAAATGGGACAAGGAAAGGAGCAACAAGATTGGCTAGAAAATAAGGCAAGGTCCCCTTTTGGGCTTGTGCTGAGCCTGGCTGGCTTGGCTGGAGCAAACCAGTGTCCCCAAAAAAGTTAATATCCATGCAAGAAGCAGAGTGTGTTCCTGGAGAAGCCTTTGCATGGTCTCTGCAGGGAGTCGAGGTGCCTGGCTCAGGTACAGATGTCTTCACCCTGGGTTTCCAAAGGGAGATGACATGAAGCCCCTCTTGCCCAGGCTGTAGGAGATGCCAGCTCAAGAACAGAGGAGTGCAGTGACCCCTTCAGCAGCTGAAAGTGTCTGCCAGCTCACACCAGAGAAGTGTTTAATGATACCTCAGAAACATCCCTTGTTTATGTGGAATTCACTTTGAAGGGCTACACATTCCAATGTTTTCAGGTCAATGTGCCTTTTGAAATGCTAATCAGATGGAATTGGCCTTTACCACAAGCAGATTATTTGTATATCAAAGAGATTCCTTGCACACGTTCTGTCAGTCTGAACCAAGTTTAGATTGCACTGATGCATTATTTTTAATGCTGATTCCTCATAAAATCTTCTTTTCTACGTCATTAACATTCTAATTATTTTTAGCGTGGTGTTAGTTAGCTGTTACCATGCTCAGCATTGCACGGGGAAGTGACTATTATTCATTCTAATGCTTCATTACCCCTCTATTTTTACGCCCAAGCATCACAAAGCCCATATCAGCAATAAGAGCGGTTTTATTGAGCCTTGTAACACTGCTTGGGGTTGAGGTTTCCCTTCTCCTCCACGAAGCTTCCTGTGGAGGGTGTGCTGAGGTGCACAAAGCAGAAATCTCTACATTCCTCCACACCTTTCCTTGCACAGGTTGCTCCAAGGAGGCTGCAGAGCCTCTCGCAGGTGAGCAGGTTCTGCAGAGCAGCTGGTCAGCTCGAGTGGCAGTGTGACAAGAGGCTGAACTGGCATTTCTTCCAGCACTTGTCCTTCCCTGCTAATGCAGCCAACTGGCTGAGATGACCTTCAGCCGGGAGCCTTTGAATGGAAGTAATTCTGTGACTGTACAAAACTAGACTTGGGGGCAAGTTTGAACAGTGTGATAGAGAGCACAGTTTTTATTTCTTGGTTCGCTCCACTGCTGAAGGAATAAGCACCAAAACCAGGAATAAGGACCACCAAAGGTTCCAGCAGTCATGTCTCGAGTAGTAAACTCCAGATCCCACAGAAGATGCAGGGCTGGGTCCTCTGTTGGGAAAGTTTTGTGTAGAGGCAGATCAGTTGGTCAGAACTATTGGTGGTAAAATTCCATTAAGCATGTTCCCTTCAATCGTTTACCCAACCCTGTAAAAATAAACAGGCACATGAAAGCCCTAATGTGAATAAAAGCAATCTGCAAACAAGCCATAGGCCCAAATTCACTGCATATAAATGGATTGCAACAAATTACTGTGCCTGCTCAGTTTGTTGCCATCTCTCATGTGTTTGGAGCAATTGATGCTCATTCAGAGAACCCCCAAAGTAAAGGGCTTTTGTAGCGCTCAGCTTAGCAGGCTCTGTCCAAACACTGTTTATTTTAGTCTTGGAAACATTTGTCTCTCCCACCACAGGTGATCAGCGAGTTTGAAGCCTCTCCCGACTCATTTTCCTACAGAATCCCCAACCTGAGCCGGAATCGCCAGTACAGCGTCTGGGTGGTGGCAGTGACGGCTGCGGGAAGGGGCAACAGCAGCGAGATCATCACGGTGGAGCCCCTGGCCAAAGGTACGGGGCTAATTACCGTGGTTAATTGGCACGTGGCCCCTGTGCATCACTGCAGGAGCGACTTTGGTTCTCCCCAGAAGTGACAGCTCTCAGCTAATTGCTCAGGCTTTGGCTGGAGTCAGCAGAGAGAGGATGACGTGCTCCTCTTGGGGGGGAATTGGTCCTACCTGCCTTAGAAGGAAATGTGGTGCCTTTTTTTGGAGCAATTTTTAGCTTCTTTTTCGGGGTACAGAGGCTTTGCACGTGATCTCTCTCCCCCTCTGAATATGTTTCTTTCTCTGGCTGTACAAGGCAACTTCTTTATCATTCCTTCCCTTGGTGATATCTCTTGTGTACTCCACCTTCTGTATAAAATGGTCTGATTAACATATCTAAACTCTGAGCCATTGTTCTCTACTTGCATTAGCTTTGAAGTTTGCTGCTTCTATTTCAGATATGATGAAGGGATAATGTGCCTCAAATCTTGCATATTTATTTCCAGCTGTAATAGTTGTTCTATTAAAAGATATTACTGGGGCCTGTGAAATCTGC
>JAWWTY010000001.1:115658104-115679063 GCA_035222235.1 Margarornis squamiger
AGTATGAGCAGAGTAATGCACAGATCCCTAGAGCTGCAAAATGAGATGCATTTAATTGACTTTACAGTTTTACAAGCCTGCTAATTCTTCACTCGTGTGTCTAATGATGGGGAAATGTAAAAGAAAGTGTCTGGTGCATTATGATGAGAGATACTTTCTAAAAAAAGCTTTGCAGAACTTCAGCCTCGTGCCACCAACGTGAAGGTGCTGTCTGCATGGAAGAGCACACAACATCCCCCTGGGAAATCTTGCTGCTCCTGCATGTTTAGGTGGTAGATCACCAGTTTGATGATGGCACATTATGCATCAGGGGTGTTAATACTGACAGAGGGTAGGGATGGAGGGGATATTGGGAAGAAATCCTTCCCTGGGAGGGTGGGCAGGCCCTGGCACAGGTGGGGCAGAGAAGCTGTGGCTGCCCCTGGATCCCTGGAAGTGTCCCAGGCCAGGTTGGACGGGGCTTGAAGAAACCTGGGCTGGTGGAAGGTGTCCCTGCCCATGGCAGGGGGTTGGAACCAGATGATCTTTAATGTCCCCTCCAACCCAAAGCCTTCTGGGTTTCTATGACTGTCATGGATGGCAGTGCTGGTGTTTGGAGGGCACTATTTGAACTCAGCAGCTTCCCAAAGGTTAAAACACGCAAACAGAATTCCTCAGGCTTGTGATGGAAACTTCCATGTTTCGTCTTTTCTGCTTCTCTAGGCTAAAGTTTTTATCATATATGATGAATCTTTTTCAGCATTGCTGTGAGAAGCCTCTGGTAACTACGGTGTTACTACTGTAGAGCACAATGGAAGATTTATCCATGTAAATACAGGGAGTGTCTAGGAAGGGAAGGAAGACCAAGTTGGAATATGAAGCAAAATGTTTGCTCCCCATACCATTGCTTGCAGGTTTTTTTTCTGTCAGCTGAGCATCACCTTTGCTTTCTGCTTCTTTCTGGCACTTTTTGTACAGCTTTTCAGACAATTCTTTCTCTTAGCAGCTACACAGTGTCAGTGGAATGACCTGAAGGATGTCTGAAAGGCCACGGAAAGTCTGAAGGATCTGAAAAGTCTGGAGGTTGTCCATTGTTGACTTTCGTGTAGGATATCTGCACAGTGCATTGTGAACATCAGTATGACCAAAGCTGAGATCTTAAAAGGGGCATGAGGAGTGTAAAGGAAGTCAGTGGAGGAAGATTGTGAAAGAACATCTCAGGGAAACAGGGCAAAGGTTTCAGTGTGCTCCTCCTTTTAGGTCAGCTGTCACCTGTGTGCAATGAATGTGTGGTGATGGAATTTAAAAAGATAAGATAAAAATAGGCACACAAATAGGTGGTCAAATAAATCTAAAACCAATTAACCAGGAACATGGTGCAATACTAATAGACTGAGGCTGCAGGCAAACCCAGCAATGTGCACAAATTGCACTAAAAGTTCTCCCTTGCCATTCCCTGTGTATTTAAATAAAAGAGGGAAGTGTTCAAAGGTGAGCACAGATCAGAGAGGACTTTGCAGGTGCCAAGGTTCATGACCTCTACTCATGAGGAATTCCAGAATGCAACTGCTCTCTGTTTGCCAAAAATTGAGAAGTTGCAACTTGACCCACATGTACTTAAACTGATCCAGCTTACCAGAATTAATTCTGCTCCTCTGAAGCTTATGTAACATAATCCATGATGACAAATAAGTGAACTCAAAAATAACTTTTATGAAAAGACAAAATGACTTTAAAGAAAAATAATGAATTACTTCAATATAGACAGGTCAGTCTGAACAAGACTTTATTTCAGAGGACAGCAGAATGCATCCAGTCAACCTTAGAGCTTGTCGTGATACTCCAATGGAAAGTCTGCATTAGGTGATGCCCAGGAAAAGCCTCTTACATGCACTTAGGACTGAAAAAGTGGCGAATAACCCATTTGTGGAGGTTTTGATGGGCACTAGGAATACCGATAGATAGCAATTTTATGAACTTTGGATGTAGCTAGATTAGAAATTACTGTATCATGTACAAGGTTTCCTTTATGAATGCATCACGGGGCTTTTTAGAGAGCTGGGAGAAAGTAGTGATCAGTGACAAGGGCAGGGGATGCTCAGAGAAGAAGGATGGGCAGAGCTAATAAACTCCAAGACCTTTCTCAGCCCCCAGTCTGTCTGAAGCACACAGCACATCACAGGGTTTGAAGCACTTTTAGCCTGATTTCCCCAAAAGTTCCCGATGCAAAAACATCCTGTGGGCTATTGTTTTGAAGTTGTTTGCTTCTTTTTCTGCTCCTCTTACTGCACAGTAACTGTCCAAGTAATGATACCATCCTGACAGCTAATGAGAGTTAACTTTGAATTGAATTATGTCAACTTAATTATAACCCCTTTAAGAACTCCTTTGAGAACAATGAGAATGTCTAGATAGGGGTTTGATGTGAAATGGATAGTCCAATTTAAATGAAAGCTTAATTCAAGTTAACATTTCTTTCTTTCTTTAGTGCCTTCATTTCTCAGAACAGATTGTTATTCTCTGTAATTAACTGACAGAAATAATAAAGAAAAAACCCAACAAATAGAAAATAATCACAGCAATGAAAGTTCAGTCTGGAAGGAAGCTCTGCCCCTGCCCCTCCAATTATGCTTCATTGTTGACTTGCAAGACGTGGGTTGTGCCTCTCAAATATATTCAAAAGACATAAAACCTTTCATGCACCTTGTTCCTCTTATTTACTGGCCATGACTGATGGAAAATGACATTTCCTGGCAACATGATGATGACAGATGTAGACCCGTGGCAATCTGATCTGGGGAGAACACTCTGACTTTAATGTTGAGTTTCCTCTGTTGTTTCAGACTACCTGAGCATTAACTTTGAACAGATTTTCCCCCTGGTCTGTGTTGATTTGTGTGTTTAATGTTTTTAAACAACCTGTGGGGCTCACATGATAGGACACACATCCCATTGGTCTGTTTCTTTAATAGTTCATCAGACTGGAATGCACAGGATATTAAAATCTTAGAGTCATAGAATTGTTTAAGTTGGAAGGGACCTTAAAGATCAGCTCATTCCAACCCCCTGCCATGGGCAGGGACACCTTCCACCAGCCCAGGTTGCTCCAAGCCCCCTCCAACCTGGCCTTGGACACTCCCAGGTATCCAGGGGCAGCCACAGCTTCTCTGCCCAACCTGTGCCAGGGCCTGCCCACCCTGACCCAGGTTATTCACTGATGGATCTTTTATTAGATTTAATCTGAGCTGGGGTGAGCTGTCATAGCTCTTGTTCAGTCTCCCTGTCCAGTTTGCGTTTAAAATGCAGTTATGTGCTCTAGAGAAAAAAACCAAAAAACCAACCAAAAGCTGTGTTACAGCCTCTTGCAAAGAATCCCTGCCCATTTCTATTTCTATGACAGCAAATGTAGGTTGTAGGATTTGTAATTTAAGCAAACAAACACACAGGAAACCTTACTAGCATAAGAGAGGGCTCTGTTCTGTGCAGGCACCTCTTTATCTCCAGTTAATGATGGGGTAATTTGCAGAAAGCAGGAACAGACAGAGCCCCTCTCAGGTGCTGTGCCATCCAGGGGAAGGCTGGAGGGAAGTCTGTAGGCATGTGGGTGACTTCAAAACCAGAAGCAAACCCTTAAACCCTGCAGCTGGATTGCCCACGTGCTTCCTAAAACTCCCTTTGCTCCAGAGGGAGAGGTCTGTGTGATTCCAGGCATCTTTACCTGTTAGAATTTCAAACCTATTGCTTTCAGGTCGTTTTCACTTGGCATTTATTTCATTTCTAGTTTTTGGTGTGTACCTTTTAGCGGTCTCAGAACGTTATTAGAAGTTAAACAATACAGAAAACCAGACTTGAAAACCTTAATGATGTCTTGCCATCTTGTTTAAAAGTGCTCAGTGCATGGAAGGAATAAGACAATCCATGGACACCTGTGGATACTTTCCAAAAATAAAAGTGCACTGTGCTTTTGCAATCTGAGTTATGATCTGTCATCTTACTACTGGCTTAGTCTTCTTTGAGGCTCGTGTTACTCCCACACATCACAGTAAAGTGAAGGACAAAAGACATTGCAAACCAAACAACATCATAGTTACACTTTCAATATCTGATGTCCAACCTATGACTGAAGGGAGAATTCCTGTTGAAAGAACTATTAAAACCAAAGGGATAACACAGAAAGTTTGCCAGCAGTGGTGCCATGTCCTGCTGAAGGCTGCAGCAGGATTCCTGTGTTCCCCTTGCTTTGTCCTACAGGAACTGGCAGCAGTGGAAAATAGCTGGGTATTTCAAGAAACACTGAGGAGGTGAGAAGGCCAGGGAGGAAATGATTAATGGTTAATTTTGAACGACTCTACAGGCTTCGTGTTGCAGGGGGAATTTTGCATGGGCCAGGAATTCCAGCAGTCCAGATGTTACAGGTGTGTTTTGTAGATAGTCAGAGCTGGCATCTCCTGCTGCTTTTTAAAGATGGTGTGAGCACCACGAGGCACCTCCTGCAACAAAACCTGGCACGACTGAAGACAAATGAGCCTTTGAACACCAACTTGAGTGGAGCCAACCTTTCACTGTGTGTGTCTCTGGGTGAACTGAGCATCTTTCAGTTCCTTTGGTTAATTAGCCCCTGGCTTGTGGCAGCACAGGCCTGTGTAAATCTTTCCTAGAAGATATGACCTTAGGAATGCCCCGATGGAAAACCAGGCTGATTCATGAGGCTTACTGACTGGCCAGTGTCTTTCCATCACTCTGGTGTTTAAGGTTTCCAGGGCAGCATTTTCCTGCCAGGGTCAAGGATCAGAGTTTCTGGAAGGAGGGAGCCAGGTATCTTCAGCTGCTGTTTAGCCAGGACAGGACATGTCCTCGCTTGGCTCTTAGAAAAATAATGTTGTCTCATTACTTAACATCCATTTTGTCTTTTACCTAAATCTTTAAACAGCTACTTGTGTTTTCAGTCAAAATTTTGACCAGAATAAAATCTGCAGAGAAGGTTGGTCTTCAACAGTGCTTGAAGAGAACACAGGCAACACAGCCCAAACTGATCATATAATCCATGAAATCTTCTCTTTTTGTGAATATCTCAAGTCCCATTGCTGCCTACTCAACTAATTTCACTTAATTTTTCAAGGCCTGTTCTTTTATGCATGATTTTTTTTTCAAGATTAACTGTCCCAGTTATATTTGAAGCTGGGTCTCATTTCCATGTTTTTCTAATTGGTGCAAAATGGATTATTAAGTATAAATTCTGATCAGCGTGCATGGCTGAAGTAGATCAAGCCTAAAAAGACAGTATTTTATCTATCTGTATTCAGTACATGCCTTTAAAATGTGTATTTAGAGGCCAACAAGTCTATTTCTATGAAGGGTCATTCTTGAGCAATAACAACTGAAGCTCTAACACAACCCTAGTGTTATAAACTGCAGCTTATAATATAAACTTCCAGTTGTAATAATAAGTTATGCTAAATCTATAAAGCTAAACTTTTCTTGATATATTTCTTTAGGTGACCTGAGAGCTGACACAAATTAAACAGACTTAAGGGTTTGTTCATATTTGTGGATTTCAGGTAGACTCTGCCACATATGAACATGTACATACACAGATGTTTATTTTGCTTAACACCAAAGCTGTTGTAGCAGTGATGTATCAATAATTTGGCTTCTGTAAGACACCTGTCTGCTGGAAGTTTGGAAAGAAGCATCCCTTGGACATAGTTTTCATCCATAAATTCTACTATGAAATATATAAAAGTCAGGAAATATTATAAATACTGGGTTTGCTCTTTTCCTCTCCTCTTCCAATCCTGCACCTCTTTTCATTCCCTGCCTTCCAGATACCGAAACTGATACTCGTGCTTGAGTAAACAGACAATGTTATGAGTTGAAAGGAATTAGTTTCCTATAAACTGGTTTCCCACCTTTGCTTCTGGGTGTCTGTATTCCCCTTCCAAAGGTTGTGTGAGAGGACACCTCACTCCAGCCTTTCTTGCTCTCTCTCCTGCAGCTCCTGCCAGGATTTTGACGTTCAGCGGCACGGTGACGACTCCCTGGATGAAGGACATCGTTCTCCCTTGCAAAGCCGTGGGAGACCCGGCTCCAACAGTCAAATGGATGAAGGATAGGTAACCAGCAACTAAATGTATAGCTTAAAATTTGCTTAAAACCCTGAGGGTTGTGATGTGGGTGATGCTGGATGGCTGTTGGGAAGGAGAAGGACCATTCCTGGGCACTGCACGTGGTCACAGGAGATGAGGAGTTTAGAAATTCCTTAAAATAACTGGCTGTGGTGCTTACAAGGTATGAAAAGGAGAAAAAGTACAGAAGAAGGGTTTAAACATTCAAAATATAAAACCTGGGAGTCTTTATTGTTTTATCTTCAAGCAGAAGGAATGGGTTTGTTCCGAGAAAGCCAAATGCCTGCTGTGGCATGGATTGGTGCTGAGGGGTGTCAGTGTGTCCTGCACATGTTTCATTTTCCATTATTGTGTCTTCACCTTTGCTCAGACAGTTCGACAGAGTCGCTTCGAAACTTGCATGGGCAATAATTTTAATCCAAGCACAGTGTAAGCAGTGATACTGCAGTGCTATGAAACCATCTTGGGCATTGATACAAATAGCTATTATTTTATAAGGATGAACCTTGTAAACAGGAACTGATTTACTTTGGAACTTCTATGAAACACCAGGTTGTTAAGGAAGGAGTGAATTTCCATTTTCACTCAAACTGGGGCCATATTATGTGCATTTTTAAAGCAAATTACAAGCATTTCCCAACAGCAAATATTCCTTTGCTATCTTATTAAAGAGAACACCCCCAGCACACTTTTTCTTTCTTTCCATTCTGAATTGCTTAAAAAAGAAAAAAAAAAAAGAAAAATCCAATTCTGACTAATTTTGATTGTAACTTCTTTAATGTATGCACTTTGTTTCCTGTGAGGTAGTAACGGGACACCCAGTCTAGTGATGATTGATGGGCGAAGGAGCATCTTCAGCAACGGGAGCTTTGTCATCCGCACTGTGAAGGCAGAAGACTCTGGATACTACAGCTGTGTGGCCAGTAACAACTGGGGCTCAGATGAGATAATTCTGAATTTGCAGGTACAAGGTAAGGCTGTTGGATCTACCTCGCCATTGTTACCACGACTGTGAACTGCTACGTCTTGGTAATGCAAAGTGTGCGTAAAATACCAGTGTTAATATGTGTTTATGCCCATCGAATTCTTCCAAATTAATAAATAGAATATTATGCAGGCCATTCTGCATAATATATAATATATGCAGGTCATATGACCTGGCAGAAGGTGCTTTGGGTGGAAAAATTCGCACACTTGCAGTTAAGTTTCTGTGTGGGCTTTTGTAGGATTGACAACTGAGCGGTGACATTCAGTATCAGTTTATGCCTTCTCCTTGCAGATATTGCATGTATCATTTAAATATTACAAATTTCAGAAAGACCTAAGGCCTTTACTTCAGCTTCTGAAAAGCTATCAACAGAAATTTGAGACCTTGGACAAAAAGCTTCATTATGGAGGAGAAGGATTTTATTGGTGGTGGATATGAGGAAGTGTCTAAAATGAAACATCAGAACACCTCCAGCCAATTCATATCAGCAGCTGCTTTTTTCCCTGTGTGTTGAAATGCAGGAAGTGTGTCCATGGTGGCTTTGATGTTTATAAAAGCAATGACAATATAGGAATGCACACTAACTACCGTAAAGCAGAGCCTGCATATTCACATACCAAGAACTCACCGTGCAGGAGATTTCCTTTCTCACTTACTCTAAAGTAGATCCTCAAGGTGCCTCAACTGGCTGCCAGAGGGAAGAAAACCCCTGCTTTGGGAATATGGGCCGTGCTGTGCTTTGGCACTCTCTGAGTACGGGATCTAAACTTTTAGTGCAAACATACGAGAGCGCAGAAAGAGATTATTTCAACTACAGCCCCTCTCTTCCTGCAAAACCCTTCCAACTAAGCCTTGGAACAAACATCACAGCGTAGCTCAGCTTACCTACAATCCACCAGAAACCAAAGATGCTCTTCTGCAATGCTTGAAACACGACCACAACAGGAAGGAGGGAGAGAAAACACTGCAAGCACTATCAAATGGAAACCTTCTGTTTATATTTCACTAAGTACTTTTGTAATTGCATAGCTTTGCTGTTATTGGGCTGCAGGAACTAAAAGCAAATCGATACTAATTCCCTGAGGGGCAGGGGAAGAGTGGCATTTAACACGTGGGCCCACCATTTTTTGTAGGTAGGGTGAGCTGTGATGAAAGGTTTTCCAATAAATCTTTCCCACTGCAGTGTGTGCAGCCTCTCTCCATGGAATCAGCCAAGTCAGTCAGAATAACAGAACAAATCCATCTCACACAGAGAATTTTCCTTCAGAGTATAAACTGTCTCTTTAGTTTTCTTCAGCACTGTTTGGCCCTGAGAGGGCAGCAAAATGAACTTCCCTTTGAGCTAGTCCTGAGCTGCAAACCAGCAGCCTCTGCTTTATATCAGCACCCATTTTTTTTGCAATCTGCTGACTTGAGCATGAGCTGGAGTTTCACTCTGCAGGTGGAGCTACACCTCGAACACGGGCAAAGCAAAGCAGGCAGTGGCACAACAGAGCTTTTGGGACTTCTGTCCTGCCTTGCTCATGGGCTGATCTCCGTTGAGCAGGAGCTGTGGCAGGGCAGTGGCAGCTCCTGCCAGCTGTGGTCACCAACACCACCCACACTTGCAGTGGCAGAGACCAGAGGAGGTGTGACTGCCCTGTCCTCTTTTTTAACCTGCTTTTCCACCCCAGGTCTTCATCCTTGCCCATGATGGACACTGTGCATGCCTCACTCCTTGTTCTTGAAGGATCAAAGCTCAGTTTTGTCCACGTTTCTGAGGAGTTTGGAGGCCTCTTAGTCACGCTTGTTCAGAACACACTTGGGTGATGTGATAGCAAAAATTTACTCTCCAGGGCTCCAATAAATTTTTGACCAGCTTTTTAAAGTGTCACCTGCCATTCTTTTCAAACATCATCCTCTGTGGCCTTTCTGCTTTTGTGCCCTGGTTCTGGTTCACTCACCTCCTCAACAGGGCTAGCTAAACAGAAGTCTGAGATGACCCCCCAGCCTATAAATAGTGTATGGTCGTATTGGCACATGACACATTTGTCAAGGTGCAAAGAAAGCTGGTCCCTTTGCCACTCTCTGTCCCTGAGCTCTGGACTACACTGGTGCAATTTGGGGTTACTTAGCCTGAGCCCAAACTATCACAGTTTATGGTCCCATTTCCAGTCTTAACTCCCCATCCCGTTTCCCAGTCACAGTTTTTCTTTTCTTGAGCACCTTACTGGGATGTAGCATGGCTCCTTCTCTGCCCTTTCATGCTGGATTTTCACAGAATCATGGAATGGTTTGGGTTGGAAGTTACCTTAAAGATAACCTCAAAGTTACCAGTTCCAACCCCCCTTCCACCTTTTACTAGACCAGGTTACTCAACACCCATCAGACCTGGATGGAAATGAGTTTCCTCTGAAGGAAACTGGGCACTGGGCAGAAGGTGGGAGATGAGACCTCTGTCTTATTCCTGTGTTCAGTCAGGAACTGGTCCTGGGAATCACACGTGAGAACCTGGTTCTTGTGTCCCACAGATTAGACACAGACATGATGTTTCTGGGGAGCAGCAGGACTGAAGTGTTTCCAAGTCTTTGCTGAGGGAGTTGTGTCCTCTTCATATCAATGGCCTCAGTGGTCTGGAAGAGCTTATGGATCTGCCTCCAACCACACATCCAGCTACGCTGCCTAATTACTTCTCACAGTTATTACACTGGCAGAAACTCACTATGCACCTTTCTTTCGTTCATTTTTGCCATAATAGCCTGCAAACACAGCCATGAGCAGGACATCATTTGCAACTGCACATCTGTCTCCTGCCACTAAAATTTCAGCTTCTCCCTAAACCAGATATGGAAAATAATGAAACTGAATGGCTGGGTAGCTCATCTGCCATTTAGGTCTGACAGGACAGATACAAAAAAATCAGAATAAAAAACCCAAAGGTTAAGAATTGAAAGACAGAATTGTGTAGAAAATTAAATGTAAAAAATGAGAGCTTGTCTGCTCTTGTCCTAACCAAAGGTGTCAGCTAAAGAGACATTTTGACAGAAATCATTTGCATTTTTTGCAACTCAAAACAGTTATTTGATAAATGACTGTTAGAAGTGATTAAGATCACATCTAATCATTTGATTGCATTTTCTATTTTTAACTATTTTCCCATCTAGTTCCTCCAGACCAGCCAAGACTCACTGTATCCAAAACTACATCTTCCTCTATCACCCTTTCCTGGATACCTGGAGACAATGGTGGCAGTTCTATCCGAGGTAATATATTCAGGTTGATTGCTACTTCTTACCAAATTATCATATGTTGACAGGATTAGAATATAATTATGAATGGCTACGGGAAAAGAAAAAGAAAAAAAAAAGAAAACCAAACCAATCTGTATTGCTCTCACCCCTTAATGTGCACTATCACCGTGATAACAGCTTTCAGTAAATTGCAGTTTCTCTTTATGGTGGTTTATTCACACATTTAATCACTTTCTTTCAGCTGTTATGACAGTAACTCTATCTGATTTTCCAGACATGTAATCTCCAACCATTCATTTCTGAGGGTCCAGGTTCATCATCTGGTTGCTGCTGATTGAAGGGTACTTAGAAATATCCATCCATTTCTTTTCCCTTTGAAGCGATCATAAAAATGGTGTTTAATCTGCTGAAAGGGTGGGGAAAAATACATTGCCTCGTATCTTTTAGGCAAGGGGAGAGCTCTTTGTCTTCCTGCAAATGGGATTTTCCCAGTTTTATTAGGTCTTTAAAACGACTCGTAGGATTTACCTGAAGAATTTGTGGTTTGTGCCCAGCTTATCGTTGCCATCTGTGCCTTGCCTGCAGGTTACATTTTGCAGTACTCCGAAGATAACAGTGAGCAGTGGGGCAGCTTCCCCATCAGCCCCAGCGAGAGGTCCTACAGGCTGGAAACCCTGAAATGTGGCACTTGGTACAAGTTCACCCTGACTGCTCAGAACGGGGTGGGGCCCGGGCGCATCAGCGAGATCATTGAGGCCAAAACGCTTGGAAAAGGTCCGTGGGTTTCCATCCCCTTTGGGTCCCCCTAAAGCTCTTGCATTCTGCTGTAGGTCGTGGTTTGATGAGAAGACAGGCTGGGATATTTAATATTTTTGGCTTTGGAAACATTCCCAATGTCATAAAAGAGTCTGTCTCTGTGAAACTCTAAGCTCATACTTTTTGATGCTCGATCCTTGTTGCTCCAGTAATTTGTTCTGGGGTGGGTTAGTAGATATTTGGTAAGAGGGTGTCTCCACTGTCACAGGGTACTAGCTATACCAACTGCTTTATTGCCACGAAGAAATTGCTTATTCCTTCTTGTTAAAATTCAGGGGTTTGTGTGTCTAGACATTGAAGGAAGACGGGGAATATATTTATGTATAAAGGAAATGGGGCCAATGTCTTATTTGCCCTCCAAGCTGGTATTCTAGGAGCTGTGCAAGTAGCATCCTTTGAGCAGGATAAGTGTCAAAATTAAAGGTAAAGTTCCCATGAAGTTCTGCAAGGCAAAACAAAGAAATTTATGGAATTCTGAGTTAGCTCAGCAATGGGTCTCCTTGGTCCTGGTTGCTGAGGGAAATTCCACACTGCCAATATGTGTCAGAATTATGAGCTACCTTGGCTACAGACCCACTTCAAGGGGCACTTTAACCCAAGAGACTGCAGTAGCTTTGCATAACGCCCTAAAGATCACCCCATCTTGCATCTCTTCCCTGGCTGTAGGAAACGCTCCCATTTGAGAGCAGTTTCCCAATAAAATGGTTTATTTTGTAGGGATATCAGCTCTTCTCTGTGCTCTTCATCCACACCTGTGCTGTTGCAGAGTGGATGTGAGTGGTAGGACTTGCTGAAGCTCGGGGGAGGCTGAAGCTTAGCCTGGCATTATCATGGTCAGGGAGAATCATCTGCTGACCTCAAAGCAAGGGACACTTGGAGAAGCAGAAGCTGAGTTTTCCTATTTTCGTTGCACGAGACACAAAGTTTACACACTCTTCAAATAGCTCCTAACTCACAGAATTGTTTAGGTTGGAAAAGACCTTTAGGATCGCTGGCTCATGAGAACGCAGATCTCCCAACCTTTTGAATTTCTCTGGGACTTTATTTAAATGCCTGGAAATCACCTGTGTAACATTTATGGGCTGAACCAGGCACAGGGTGCTTTAGAAGGCTGAGCTCACTCTCCTTCATATCAGAGCTCCAGAAGCATCTCTGTCCAAAGTCCTTGACAGGCACAATTGCAGTAGTTCCTAACACATGGCAGGAATTACCAGTTTTGTTTAGATTCCTGTAAAATTTAGAAAAGAGAGTATATTTCAGTACAAGAATGGCAAAAATACCCCTATTGGAAAAGTTATGCTTTATTATAGAAAATAAAATAGCACATTACAGATAATTTTGGCCACATTAGGTGTCACTTCCAATAGTAAAAATAGTGGGTTTGCTAAGCAGTTTGCAATAATACTTTTAAATACTCTGCAACAGTATTTAATTTAAAAAACATTTGTTGTTGACCTCCCTTGTCCATCTACTGTTGCTGTGTCAATTCTAAGGTGCCAGTTTTACTGTCACTACCCCTGTATTATGTAGAACTGTCAAAAAAACTTTAATGTGCAGAGCTACATAAATCCACATTTGAGCCCAAAGTGTGACAAGGAGATAAAAATGTCAATCCCTTTCTGAATGGGAACGTTTTAACTCAGAAATGCAAAATTCAGGATATATTTTATTTTCCTATATACCGTGTGCAATATTAGCATATTAATATCTTTAATTGTCACTTTTTTCATGCAAGTTCTTAAAATCTGTCATTTTATACAAATGAAAGTTTCTGTACTTGCAAAAAAGCCTTGTTCAATCCCACTTCTAAGAAGACTGGAGCACCAGTGGAAAATCTTGAAGTATATTTGTCTTTTGTAGTATTTTTGGAGAAATTCTGAATTCTTTCTTTTTTTCATAGCAGTGAGCAGAGGCATTTATTACTATATTTATTGCAAGTCAAGTCGTGCCAGACCATGCAAACCTGCAAGTCAGGTCCATGTGGAGATATATGGATATTTTTTTCCCCTTGGAGGCTGAAAAATCTGCATCTGTGAATCTGGCACAAAGTGTGAAAAAAAACATTTAAGAAGGAGGAGATGTAGAAGTTGAATATACAGATACTGAGTTTAAGATAAAGTTAAGACCATCCTAGAAGTTCTTCTCTTAGTTTTCCAATTTCAGAGCCCTTTATCTGTAATATTCCAGCATTTCACTTGAATTGTACCATTGCCTCTAGAGCCACAGTTTTCCAAGGAGCAAGAGCTCTTTGCCAGCATCAACACCACGCGAGTGAAGCTGAACCTGATAGGTTGGAACGATGGTGGCTGCCCCATCACCTCCTTCACCCTGGAATACCGGCCTTTTGGGACAACAGTCTGGACAACAGCTCAGAGGACATCCCTGTCCAAGTCCTACATCCTGTATGACCTGCAGGAGGCCACCTGGTATGAGCTGCAGATGAGAGTGTGCAACAGTGCTGGCTGTGCAGAGAAACAAGCCAAATTTGCAACGCTCAATTATGATGGCAGTAAGTGTTTCTGTTTGCTTACCTCTCACAAAGTGGTTTACTCCAGTTTCCTGTGTGATTTTCTTTTCATTTTTCTTGGCTCATCTTCCGTTTTTCCCCTCATAAACCCCATTTGGAATCTGCTAGCCATGCTGTCAGAGAGGTTAAGGTCTCAAAGATGTCAAGTGTCTCCTGATTTCATGACAATAGGCGGCCAGGCAAGAGAAGAGGGATTGTTTGTTTGTCCTCACTGTGGAAAAGCTCCAGCACCAAAGTCAATCAGCCCTAAGACACGTAACCGTGGGACATTAAGTGCCATTAGTTCCAGTGGTTACAGAGGCACTTGCTACTAATCCGTGCATCTCTTCCATGAAATTTTTGCCTCCCACACAATTGGTTCCTGCAGCCATTCAGGGGGTGTCTGGCCTCACTGTGCAATGTCCTCGTGACACTGCCCAAAACCCATTATGTGACACAACAGAGCTTGTCCTCCAGGAAAGCCTCTGGAAAACATCCTCCAAGGGCAAAGCAATGGCAGACAGGGGAGAGTGAAGTTAATGGCCATGACAGATGGCTCGGTCATGCCCGGCAGCAGGGCATGGGGCATGAAGGAGTTGTTGCATCCTGCCCTTCTGCCAGGAGTTGCTGCCCACCCTGCAAAAACCAGGGTGAGAGGGTGAGAGCAAACATGCCAGTCTGCCAGTCCCCCCAGCTCCCATCCTGGCAGGCTGGTTGAGAGGGAGGGTGGCACATGTGTGCTCCCGGTGGCTCTGCAGTGGGAGATGCCTGCGCTCCTGGCAGGAAGGCAGCACAGATGGCTCCAGATGGCAATCCCTTGAATTGCTGCAGTGTGGATTGCCAGAGCTTTTCTGGGGACAGCCAGTGTGGAATCTTGCTGCGTTGCCAGGGTTATTGTGCTGTGTTGTGCAGCCACTTGGTGACATCTGTACTGTTAAATTAAACAACAGGACCAGTGAGCAAGTTCAAACAAGAGCTCATGGTTGTCCAGTGACAGCACCAAATTGCTAATTGTTCATAACTCTGTGTTGGTAACACATCTCCCTGCCACAAATCTTTCCCACACAAACCATGGACAGCTCAGGGCAGAGCAGGGACCATTCCCAGCCAGAAATGTGGGATATGACTCAGGCAGTGTTTAAACCTCTGCTCTCCCAGTCCTTGGGCTGGGTACTCAGAAGTTCTTGCAGGTAATTATTCACACATGCCCTCGTGGCTCACCCTCGTGCAAAATGTCATTTTTTGTTATTTCAGACAGTGGGGAAAAAATAAGAGAGAAATCTTGCCTCAGCATTCCAGGGGCCCACAGGAACCCAGGATCCAGACAGTCACTATATAAATGCTGCCAGGTCTTGCCAGGTAGACATAGGAGTTATTTTACTGAGCAGTTTAGGTTTTGTCAATAATAAGTGTTTCAAGTATTATGAGTTAATTTCTTGCCACTTAACTTATCCGGTTCTGGGGTTTTTTCCCTGATATCTTTCTACAGGCAGCATCCAACTTTCAGTGATCTTTTTTGTTCCATCCATAGTTATCATTGTATATCTGTATCTATATCTATATCTATATATATATATATATGATTGGGGCAAACAGTCTTAAACCACCCCTTAAAATGAGATTATATGAAAATTCAGGTTCAGAGCCTTAAATTTCCACTGATAGCACTGAGATCAAATGTATTTTTACAGTGATCCAATGTCAGGCTCTGCTGTTTCTTTGGGTGATGATACTTACCTTGGTTTCACACATTGTGACCTGCATACCCTTTGATTTTTGATGTTGCTGTATGGCATCTTTAAAAATGAAACAGTAAAAAATATTTGTGGCATTAAATGTCCTGTGCCACTGCTTCTGGTCAGCTAGAAAATTCCTCAGTTATGACACTGCTGGTTTTATTTGTCAAAAGTGCTTTGCCAGGACTATATTGTGCCTTAGAGAGGCAGGGTGATCTCAAAAGAGAGGGAAAGAGGGAAACGTGGCTGGAAAAGCAACTTTCGGATGTTCTAAATTTGTTACCATTGATGCAGAATTGAAATGATAAACTGATTATTATTAGTATCATCATTATTGAAAATTATAATAGTCTATTCTCACATAAGAGATCTCATAGAAATATTTCAGTCCTTCTAAACCAATAGTTGTCCCTACAGCTTCCTGTTCATTTGGTCCTTGGTAAACTGCACAAGCTTAAGGAGCTTCACATTTGGGCAATAGTGTATTAGAAATGAATATTTCCTATCAATATTTCATGCAGGAATCTTTTACAGAGAGGGAATTTTTTGTTTGCAGAAAACATGTCAATGGAAACTTCTTGGCCAGCTCCACTTTTGAGTGCTACACCCACCTCTACCTTTGATCCCTCCTGTGATGTGAGATTTGCCCCTTCCACCTTCTGGGAGTCACAGCTGCCCTTGGGATAAAGCAGATACAAGGGCAGGACTTTGAAGCTTAGATAACATGGTGTATGGAAGTTCTAGGATACCAAAAGCTAAGGACAAGCTCAGGAGCTTTAGCAGTCTTAAGAGAAAGCCTTTGTAAACTTGGCAGAAATCCTTGAATTCCATGGTGTTTGGGTCACTTTGGGCTGCAGGAGCTGATTGCTGTCTGTGGCAGAGCTCCTGAGAGATCTCCTGGCTAAGCATCCTTCACCTTAAATCTCTCCATGGGGGATTAGGTCAAAGGGTTAATGACAAATCTACGTGCCACTGTGTGCTTTCTCTGTTCCGAGGCATTTCACCTCACACATTTCCTGACCTCCCTGCCCCTTGTTTTTGGGAACACTTGCACTCAGTACTCGAGGAGGTATTTTTAGCACTGCAAAGGAGCTTCCTGGCTCAGAGATGAGCTCCTCAGTAGCCCTGGCATTAAATCAGCTCAGCTCCAGAGCTGCCCTGATCTATGCTAATTGATTCCAGTGCACCCAGGGACTCGCTGCATGAAGAACAGCGAGGACACAGGGAAACACTTGGTAGTGCTGAATTCCCCAGGTGGGGTGGGAGATGCTGGAAGGGCTTCAGCAAAGGGAGAAATGGGGTCAGAGACATTCAAATCGCAACTTCCAGGGAGCATCAATGGGGTGAATCGAGCTGGAATATAAAACAAACCCTCCCAGTTGATCTGGGACTTAGTTCTGAGGACTTTGGCTATTCCACTCCCAGCCAGCACCCAGAATTCCAACAAAGGTTGGAATGGTGTTTTCTCAGTGGAGAGCAGGAGTAGTTTTTGGTAATTTCTAGTGCAACTGATGAAAAGCCACAAAGGGACGATGTGAAGGATAAATAAACCTGCACTATGATTTTTTAATTAAGCTCTGACTGCCTCTATGTAACGTTATGAGGTTTATATTTTATTTGGAAGAGGTATGGATAGCGATAATCACATACCTAAACACTTAAGGTTTCATTTAAGGCCACTCATAATTGGATTTTCGTCAAAGTATTAAGGAAAGGAAGACATAATTTTAGGCAATCTGGAACCCAACAGACATAATTATAGACAATCTTGAACCCAGCAGCCTTTAGCCAATAATCTGTGTGACTGTAATTCAGGGAAAACTTTGGCCTTCTACTATTCAGGGGGGTTTAGGAGAATTTGGAGACAGTTATTAGTGTAGCCTTCAGGAGCTCAAGGTTCTTTCCATTTCTTAATTTAATAATTTTATTTGCCTTTAGAGTAGTGCAAAAACTGAATCTCACTTAGGACAAGATGAAAAAATCCTGCAGTGTGTTCATTGCAAGAAACAGAAAATTCAGGGGGAAAGATAAAAAAGGAAATTATGGAGAAGAACTGCTAAGGAACTGTAGAAAAATAATCAAAATGCAATTGTAAGAAAATAAATTCTTCACAGTACCTGATAAATGTTTGGCTGGTTGTAGCTTTCCTTTTTATCTTCATTCCTTTAGGGAGCTGCTCTACTCTTTATATGCAACTCAAATAGATCTGAAAAAACCCAAGATTTAGGATTCCACATTTTCGCTGTGGTTCTGGCACTCGCATTGTACTGCATCATATCACAGCTTTTTATTCTGCCACTGTACAGTACATAATGAGATATAACTATATCACTTAATGCAGCAATTAAAATGTAAAAAAAGGATGTGCCTGTTTTTCTATCTCCCCCTCCCATGCCTTTAGCAAGTAAGGAGCCACTTTTATGTCTCAGTAGCCGGTTAAAATTTAATAGCTTCCATTGGAAGTCATCACAGTTCACAATACTTGCGTGTTTCTACCCGTTCCAAACAAATCTGCATTTTATAGCCTCATTTGTGGTTGCATTCAGCAGTTTAATAGTAATCAGGAAATGAGGGAGAAGTCTTCCATGACTAAACAGCCTTCCCCAGAAAGCCCTGCATTCTTCTCACGTCCTTCAGAGGTAAAGGAAAAAAGAATTGGAAAGTTCAAGTATTATATATCACCAGGAAGCCAGGTATATTCAAAATGCAAATATGTCCCAGAATGAGAAAGTGAGCTGCCTGCCAGTAGTTGGTAGATTCATTTCCCTGGTTTCCCTCTCCAAATTTGATTGTTTCTATCCAGCATTACCCTCCTGTTTTACTGATGAGTTTAATGTCAGTCTTTAGCAGATTAGTATCGGGTTTGCCATCTGAATTTCAGATCGCAGTCACTGCTGCCCCCCTAGCCCTGGTATAAGAATGTTTCTGTGCAAAGGATTAACCTGATGTATGTGGCACAAAATGAGCTTTGTCAAAGAAAAGCCCGGCAGGAATGTTGCAGCAGTGCTGTTTTCCCCAATTAAGGAGTAATATGCATAGGTAGGAATTCTGAGACCTCTTACAGCACTGTAATGGTTTAATAGGACTCAAAATCAATCATAATATTTGACTGCTTCACGGGCATGGTTCTCCTTAATCAATGAACACAGTTGTTCTTGATTTCTGGTAATCTCTGGGTCTCTGCAGTCAGTACCTCCTTCCCAGCATGCCTGGATATGTGTGCGTGGCCATTAGACCCAAACGGAGCATCCACCCAAAGACAAACATCCTTAGAAACGTTCTGCATGCGGCTGAACTCAACCTTCTGTCTTCATTAATGGGCATCTAATATCATGCCACTGTTTCCAGGTACAATCCCTCCACTCATTAAGTCAGTTGTGCAAAGTGAGGAAGGGCTGGCAACCAACGAAGGGCTAAAGATGCTGGTGACCATCTCCTGTATCTTGGTTGGGGTCTTGCTGCTTTTTGTGATGCTGCTGGTCGTGCGCAGGAGGAGGAGGGAGCAGAGACTGAAGAGGCTGCGAGGTAAGATGGCAAGAAGATGCATGAGGTGGAAAAATGTGTGTGGTTTCTGCAGAAATTTACAGAAATTTGGTAGTAAGTTTCTTAAAAAAAAAAATAATTATTAACGTTTTCATTGTTAGTATTTTGTGTGGGGGGAAAGAAAATGATTCTCATGTGTTGGTGTTTATTTGCCTACCTTTGCTGGTGTTTGTTTCCCTTGTGAATGTTTTCAATAACCTAAACCTGGGGGTTTTTTGAAGGATAAAATCAGATGTCCTACAGATGAGGGAATTTCAGTTTTCCAGTGATGCAAACCATGATTCTGGAACTGTAAAATAGAAACAGCCCCATTAACAGGCCGGAAGACCACAACCAGATCGTCTCAGATTCATTGCCACAGCTTTATCCTCAAAATGGGTCACAACAGAACTATTGCAACCCTTCATTGTTCCCAGGCCTTTCACTGTCACTTCTCTCTGCTTTCCTCTGGCCCTCATTCAAATTCATTTGTTTGCCATGGGGATAAATTTTGGATCTGGGAATTCTTTCAGCTTTATCAATCATCCAGCAAACACCACGGCCAAGCTTTTGGCTCTTACAGTCTGTCACTTCTGTGGATTTTGCACAGGCACAACCTTTTCACTGCAGGTATTTGGGGAAAAGCCTTTCAAATCTCACCCTGAATAAATAGGAAAGCAACTTATCATCTGCCAAAAATAAGTCTAATCATTTCCAAGAGCCACCAAATTGTTTAGCTACTCGTATTTTAACCAAAATGTGATCATATCTGTTAAAACCAGGGTCAACCTTGTCTCTTTAGCAAACACCTCTCTCTCTTTTGGGTCTCATTTTGTCTTTTGTAATAATATTTTGGATTTTTTGCAAGAAAAAAAGACCGAGAGATAGGGCTCTTAGGCATGGGCAAACTCATAGATTAAAGAGGACAACTAACCTTATGGTTCATAGACAGCTCTGCAAATCAGGGCATCTGGAAGTTTTAGCTTGTATAACCTTTTCATTTGAAACCTTAAAAGTCATTTGCCTCTGTGCAGTTTTGTTTGGGGTTTTTTTTAGTTCAAAATATGTGGTAAAGAAACAGAAATTATTATCTTATCTTCTTAGAAATACTGTGCAATTCCATCCAGTAATGAGCAGGACATTTCAAGCCCCTTGGCTCCAGGAAATGATGGCTGTGCACATTATTTTTTCATGGTTAATTTAGAAGTGTTCATAGATTCTTGAGTTCCAGTCCCTTAAGGAAGGCTGAGGATCACTGGCCAGTGCAGCTTTTGCATAACAGAAGACATCTCTGAACTATTTCTTCCCAGAATGTAGAAAAATGTCTGAGCTTCACTTAAACATAGGCACTGAAAAAGAATTCATCAGTACTTCTGATAAAATTAATCAGTATTTAACTACCATTTCTGTGCAAGTTGCTTCTCACTTATCTGAATTTGTCAAGCTACATCTCAACATCCCATCTGGTCCTGTTTTACTTCTGTACAAGTTCTGTTTCTTGCATCATTTTCAGCCTCTGAAGATATTCTTTTCACAGGGTGCCAAGCAAGTAATTTCTTAATGTTTTCACTGGTAAATGAAACAGGTGAATAGTCTTTAAATGTCCTCTGTAGTTTCCCCATCATTTATTGATTTTGAGGCTTTTTTCTGGTCCCTTTGCAATCTTTAGGTAGCTTTTCTCATCTGTGTATTCTAGAAACTATTGTAGTATTCCAGCAACACTTATATCAGCACCAGAGAGAAGTAACAGCCTTTTTATTTTCCCTTTTTGGTCTTCTAAACATAAAATGAATCCTCTGTTAGTTTTTGTATCATGCTACTTTTCATTAAAATACTTCGTGGTTCCAAAACTTTGCTGTGAGAAATAGAAATGTAACGTTTTACTGTTATTTAATCATATCATTTGCCTTCCTCCTGTGTCACGCTGAAATTGTGTTTAGAAAGACAGCATAGCTTTTAGCAAAGCCCTGATTTTTTTTCACCCAGTTTAGTAGTTCCACCAGTCAGGTCCCCAAAAAGGTCAATTGGCTGTGGAGTTCATGCAGCCATTGAGTAGA
>JAWWTY010000001.1:115679163-115717252 GCA_035222235.1 Margarornis squamiger
GGACAGGGCTTGGAGCACCCTGGGCTGGTGGAAGGTGTCCCTGCCCATGGCAGGGGGTGGCACTGGGTGATCTTTAATGCCCCTTCCAACCCAAACCATTCCATGATTCTATTGAGCATCACCGTGCCCTGCCCATTCTAACCCAAGGGATGGAATCATTAATTGTCTAATGAAATTGAAGGCATGATAATAGATTTATTACTTAAATTGTTGATTATGCCAATTGACCTTTTAAGCTTTCATAAAGTCCTCTTGCTCTCTGACAGGGAAAAAAAAAAACCAACAACCCTGTGCTAGCAATTATATTCATTTGACAACTGTGTTTGAGAAGCAGGAAACACAGCAAATGGAGCAAACTGAGTTCAGTGAATTCTTCCCTATGAAGGCTCCAGCATAACTGTGCCACCTGCAGCAGGAAAAACAGTCCCAGCCTGGCACTTCCATGGGAATCCCTGCAATTATGGGCTATTTAGCTGACATTGGCAATCGCTGGGTCGCTGACCCATGAGTGTGTCTGCAGGCAGAGCTTCCCTGGAAGGTGAACACACAATAAATAAGAGCTGGCCTGCCCTGTCACTCCCTTGCCCACTGTGAACTTTTATCATTCAAACAGCTCCAAAGGACACAAAGGACACGGGGGTCTGCTTGGAAAATCTTGCTCAGTGGCAAAATTAACCAATGCAAGCAAAGGACTGATTTAAGTGTTGTTACAGGAGTAACTATAGCTCATGGCTCTCCTTACAGTTTCCATTTCAAAGCACCAGCAGTGCCTTCCTAATCCTCTGACATGAATTGTATCTACCTCTGCCCTACCAAAAGGGATTAGCACCTGAAATTAAGGAAACCAAGGCTTTGTAAGCTATTACCCATAAGCTGCTGAGTGTAGCAATATAACAAAAGAAAGGAAAAGCTCCCCGTTTTGGTGGCTGATCTTCCCAATGAGCATTAGAAAGTCTTCATTAATTATTTCTGATTGGGTTCATTGAAATAATTGAATTGCATCTGCAATGCAGGGCAAAATTTGTCAGCAGGCTGGCCGGTGAGGGAAAAGGGATATAGATTTCTTTCCTTATTTCTGCAGTGCCATGTGCCTGCTCACAGAGCTTGACAGGCAGCTGAGGAGTCAGGGCACCTGCTCTGAGGCATTTGGGTTCCTGATGATTAAACAAGTAAAGCTGTGAGACTTGACAACAAATTAAGGGCACAGGGGAGAGAAAAGAAGCACCTGCAAGAAGAGGGAGGAAGAAAACTTTTCTGGAGGGAAATGAAGCATTATTGGAGTTCAGCAGTGACTTTGTTGCAGCTGCTCAGCAGGAAAGGAGTTGCACTGAGAAGGTTTCTGAGCACAGAAACAATTTTCTTTAGGCATCTTCTTAGGGGCAGCGCAGGGCTCCTGGCTCTGCCCTTCTGCATGGATACCCACAGGTCTCTGAGGGAGCACATGGTGATGCGGGCAAAGGGCTGGTCCTTCTCTTCCCCGTGTGACCTCTGGGTCCACTGTTTGTGTTGCCACCCACATTATGTGGCCAAAGGAGCAGCTGCCTGGCCTCTCCCTCTGTATAAAGGATGCTCCCACCTGTGCCCTGGGAGAGATGCTCTGGTTGCTACAGGAAAAGCCTCTGTGGCAGCAACACCGAGAAACATTTAGGTTGGGAAAGACCTCCAAGATGATCGAGTCCAGCCTTTAATTGAACACCATCACAACAACTAAACAACAGCACCGAGTGGTGCATCCAGTCATTCCTTGAACAACTCGTGGGATGGTGACTTCACTTCCCTGGGCAGCACATTCCAGTGCCTGGCCACCCTTTCCATGAAGAAATCCTTCCTGATGTCCAACCTGAACCTCTCCTGGTGCACTTTGAGGCCATTCCCTCTTGTCCTAGCACTTGTTCTTTGGGAGGAGAGGATGCCACCCACCTGTGTCCACCCTCCTGCCAGGTTGCTGTGGAGGGGGATGCTGTGCCTCCCTGCCTGCTGGAGGGATTGCACTTAAATCTGGAAGTAATTCTGTCCTGGAATGGGTGGATGGGGGATACTTGTCATAATGTGCCAACCAGGGGAAGATACAGAAGGTGCATTTGCCACTTAAGTCTGTGTTGCCTGTAAAAACAACTTTTAAATCTGCCCTCAAAATAATCTTTCTTAAACCTGATGTCTCCTTACAGCTTTTCTTTTTTCCAGGAAACAGAACTTCCACAGAGCTCACAAAGAGCCTGGAGGCAGCACAGGGTGTCCAGGCTCCACCAGTCTGGCTCCAAAAACCCAGGGGAGCACACAGGTCCATGGTGGGAGGCAGGTTTGGGGTCCAGCCAGCCCAAGGGGGGGCAGGAGCTGGGGATCCAAGTTCCCATCCAGGGAGCACAGGGGTCTGAGCAGAGGCTCTGGATTAGGATTCTCACTGCTCTTTCTCACAGCTCAGTGTGGTGGAAGGTTGCACAGCCAGCCCCTCAAACACAGGCAGCCAAACCCTCAGATATATGGGATGGAATTCCCTGCAGAGGGGGATTACAGAGAAAGATGGATGCAGAGGCTACTGGCACAGTCAGGGCCCTGACAAACTCCTCCAGAACGCTCTCAAAACTGCACAGGACAACTAAGTCATCTCATTACATCTCCCACGACCTCAGCTATCAGGTATCACTCAGAGCTGTGGAAATGCATGTTTGTACCACAGCCACCTCCTCCTTTACCATGGGCTTTCCAGCCCTTGCACCTCCCAGTGTTCCATCCTCTTCTGTACATGCACCCTGTAAACATAATCAATACGTTCAGCTAACCTTTAAATGTTATGAAAATAAGTAAAATATGAGTGTCTTGGAATGAATATGTTTATTTCTAACTCTGGATGCTCCCATTGAATGGAGAGGTCCTTTAAAATAAACTCACCCCACCGAGACCAGCAAAAGGTTTGCATGGGCAAAGGGAGCAGAATTTTGACTTGTGATTTAATAGAAAGTTATAAAATACCCTCAGATTTGGTTGCACAATAGAATATAGAATGTCATCTTTCTTTTCAGGATCTCAAGGTGAACGGTAATCTCAGAATCAGAGAATCATAGGATGGTTTGGGTTGGAAGGGACCTTAAAGGTCATCCAGTACCACCCCCTGCCATGGGCAGGGACACCTTCCACTAGCCCAGGTTGCTCCAAGCCCCGTCCAACCTGGCCTTGGACACTTCCAGGGATCCAGGGGCAGCCACAGCTTCTCTGCCCACCCTGTGCCAGGGCCTGCCCACCCTCACAGGGAGGGTAAGTAATCACTAATTAGTATTAGTATTATTAGCAATCAGTATGACAGTATCCGTGATGCAACCATCTTAGATAATTTTGGGGGGAAATGGTTAATTTTCCTTTCACCTGTGTTGTAGTCACAGCTGCTCTGCAAAGCACATTGCTCCAGTGCACCCAGCACTCCCAGCATGAGGACTCCTGGTGACCAGCAATCCCACCGCAATCACTCCTCTGTGCTTGTCCCCTGCTCTGGCAAAGGATGAAAGGACTAGTGGAAAGCAACTGTTCCTCTGCCAGCTCAGATGCCTCTCCAGTGAATTTTGGTGCTCGGCACAGGCACTGCTTCCCTCTTTGCTCTCGTTTAGCTTTCAGGTCACAACTGGGGACGATGAAGCAGCGAGGAGATTGAAAGTGTTTTCTGAGCTCAGGCTCACAGGCAGCATCAAAGGGCTGGCCTGATAACATTAGATCTTCGGGAGGATGCCTTTAGAGGATCAGGGAGCAGCCTTGCAATCTTCCACGATGAAGATGTTCACAAAATGGTTGCTAAATTTGCTTGTGTTTTGACAGAAAAATCTCTGGTTTAGAATCACAGAATCACAGAATGGTTTGGGTCGGAAGAGACCTGGAAGTTCATTTGGTTCCAACACCCTGCCACGGGCAGGGACACTTTCCACTAGCCCAGGTTGCTCAGAGCTCCATCCAGCCTGGCCTTGGACACTTCCAGGGGTGTTCCAGTGCTTTGCATGGCTTGGGTGTGTCTATCTGCTCTATACCAAGATAACACAACTCCTGGCTAATTTTCAAGCAGGAGTTGCTTCCCCAACACAATTCTGGAACGGACCAGGAGCTGCCATGAAGATTTCTGGCTCCTGCAGAGGTGCTGCAACATGCAAGAGAAGTGCTGAGGCAAACCTGAAGGGAGCAGAGTTCATCAGGGGGGGTTCCTTATCTGTCAGTAGGGTGACATCTAAAAGCAACCCCGTGGCATGGGACACCTGGGACTGTCCCAGCACCTCCACTGGGAAAGGAAAATAGAGTCCTCCACCACCTCTGTGTGAGCTGTGGGGCAGGAGGTGTGAGCCACGGATCTCCCTTTGTCCTCCCACAGCTGGGAGGTGATGGCAACCCTGGGGTTTGCAGGAGAGAGACCCAGGGTGCAGGAACACCCAGCCCAGGTGAGCAGAGCTGAGACCACAGCAGGAGTGTGTGATGGGAAGGTCACTGGGATTAAGGGAATCCATAGCACAAGACGAGCTGATCCAAGGTCGGAGCAGCCCCGGGGCCTTTTGTGATGGGAAGCTAATGAGTTGGAGGAGAGCTGAGATGGATCTGCTTGACTTCTCTAATAAAAACATCACAGTGCTGTTTTCCCTTGATTTTGGCATTCTTCCCCCCAAACAAAAACAAACGGAGTGTTTTTCTGGAAAATGATTTTTTTTTTTTTTTTAAAAAAAGCATTTAGTGTAAGGCTCTTTTGAGGGAGTGATCATAGCACAGGAGAAAATAAACAATATAAATAACCTCTGTGTGACGTGAGCTCTGCTGTGAGAGAAATGCCAGCTGATGCTGGGAGCTCCCAGACATTAATTCCCTGAGCTGGAAAGGAGTAGCCTATTGCAATATTGCTCTGAGACAGCAAATATCTATATTTGTTTAAATAAATTATCTGTGCTAATCTAGCATAAATAATCCATGATTTGTAGGATAATGTAAAGGAGTTGTTACCAACCTGCACCTCCCAAAGAACAGAGAGCAGGGGGAGAAACAGGGAAGGGAAAACTGGGTTTAGGGGAAGGTGTCCTGACCACAGCACAGGGTTTGGAACTGGATGACCTTTAAGGTCCTTCCCAACCCTGTGACTTGGTCTATGAATGTCCTAGGGCACAAGGGCAGGAATCTCACCCAGAGCTACAGACTGCAAGAAGGTAGAACATTCCTGGCAAATCCCACCTTCACAACAGCATGGAGAGCTCTTCCACTGGCTGAGGGGGTTTGGAGCACACTATTAGTGCAAACCCAATTTGGCTTCTCTGTTTTCCCCCAGTTTTTCCCAACAGCAGCTCAGGAAGGTCATTTGGGATGTACTTGGTGTCCTCCTGTAATCCCTGTGGGTGGGATGATGGGAATAGGCAGCCATCAGTGTGTGTTTTATTGGATCAACTGGTATTGCTGGAAATACCAGACAAACTTTCAGGGATGCAAGCCCTCAGTCAGGTCTGAAATAGAAGCAGCAATTTTCAGAGCTAAATACAAGCTGAGAACAAATGCTCAGGTGTTAATTAGCTATGTATCAATTAGGCCTTTGTTTAAAGAAAGTGTCTTTGGGAGCTGTGGAGAAGAAAGGATGGGAAAGAGGGCAGAAAGTGAGAGACAAAGTTAAAGTCAAATGAAGCTGCTTGTCACCTGTGGGGAGGAAGAGGCAGGTAGTTTATAGCCTGGGGAACAAGAGTCAATCGTGGTGAGTGGGAGGAGAGGAATCATAAAAGTCACATTTGCTGAGATGATGTTCCTCCATAGCAAGTGGCTTTATGAATTTCAATGCTCAGCCTCATCTTTAGAAAGGGTTTGGAATAAAAGTACTCAGATGTCAAAGGTGTTTGGGGAGCAGTGCATCTAGGGTTGGTTGCTTGAAAATATGAGGCTATTTTGGTCTCTTCTGATTGCTTGATTTTACTTATACAGTTACCAGGAGGCCACTGGATTAATTTGATGGCATTGCTGGGAATGCAGGGGTGGGATTTAGGGAAATTCAGAGAGGGAGAGTTGGGGGTAGGTCTCATTTCCCCATTTTGGATGGGTAAATCTGTTTGGGTGAAGAGGGAAGAGTGATGAGTTATCTGCAACACTTTGAGGAGACCATGCCCTGGTTTTCCATGAGCATCTGCTGGGGAATTTTGTAGGATGCTGGTGTTTTTCCTGCCTTGTGCAGGATCCTTTTGAGGAAAGGGAGAGCGAGCCCAGTAACCAGAGAGTTACTCCCATCTGTATCACTGGGAGGCCCAAATACCCAAAAATGGTGCTTTTTTTTTCAGGTTAGCAGCACCACATGTTGTATATTGTACCAAATAAACCTGGAAAACAGAATTCAATCGGATCAGTAAGAAACCCAATGTTTAGTCAATATTGTGAGTACTCCTCAGTAAGAGTTCATCTGTTGATTCCACTCAGCCCACACAAGCCTGAGGTGCCTTTTGTTGTAACAAGAAACCTCCACATGAAGCCAGGGTTATTTTTAAGTGGCTTTGTGTTAAAGGTAGCCTGAGTTTCCTGTGGAATATAAAACTGGTGAGACAACTTTAGGAAACTTTACTCTGGCACGATGTTGTTTATTTGCAGTGCATATTTTTTCTCCCCCCCACATATACAAGCACAGAATTCAAATCAGAACCATTTGTAAGGAAACATAAAAGGGTTTTATACTATCAAACTGTGCACAGTCTGTGGGCACTAAAAACCTGGATACTTCTAGATTACCAAAATGTCCCTCAAGTCGTAATTATAAATCAATATGCATATGCACAAAAGATTGGTGTCTCCATAAAGTGCCTGAAATTCAATATTTTCAGTCTGCTCTGCCTCCTGAAAGTGCCTGCATATTTTATATTCCCTGGGTGCCGAAAATTGTCTCTGTATTTTATGTATTGTTATTTGTGGAGCTCTATTTGCAAACATAAGTAACAGCTAGTACTGGAGATGATATACAGGCTGTACAACATGCCTGAGGAAAACAAATCTGGAAGGATATAAATGCTCCAGGCCATAAATTTCAAGGACACGACAGGAATTTTTAACCTCATGCTAATGCTGTTAAGAGTGTTCCATGGCTGTGTGGGATGCATTCTTGGAGCTGGCAGGAAGGGAAGGAGCTCCAGGCTCTGGTGCAGGTTTCCATGGCTGTGGGACCTGTTTGGACTAAAGAGCTCTGCCTGTGCAGGCAGTGGGATGTGCAGCCAGGGGGGTGCAGTTCTGGGGTGCCCACTGGCACTTCTCTGCTGGCAGCTGGTCCCTTGGAGCACTTCCCAGATCCCAGAGCTGGGGGGTGACCTGTCCCACACCTCTGATGTCCTACTGGGACACCTCGAAGCTGCCAGCAGGGAAGGGGCTCCCACAGGGTTCCCAGATTAGGGGTCTCACATAGGATCACAGAATGGTTTGGGTTGGAAGGGACTTTAAAGATCATCTCATTCCAACCACCCTGCCACGGACAGGGACAGCTTCCACCAGCCCAGGTTGTTCCAAGCCCCGTCCAACCTGGCCTTGAACAGTTTCAGGGATGGAATATCCACAATTTCCCTGGGCAACCTGTGCCAGGGCCTCACCATCCTCACAGGGAAGAACTCCTTCCCTGCATCTAACCCACATTTCCCCTATTTCAGTTTGCAGCTGTTCCCCCTTGCCCTGTCACTCCAGTTCCTGATGAAGCATCCCTCTCCAGACTCCTTGTAGCCCCTCCAGATGCTGCTCTGAGCTCTCCACCCTTCTCTTCTCAGCTTGTTCATTCAACAGGAGTGCCGGGAGGTTCTTTTGCCAGAGCAGGAGAAACCAATTTGTGAAGCTTTGCCTTCTTTGCCCTGAAGAGCTTCCAGCCCCAGGTTGCACCACGTGGAAATCCCAGCGGGGACTCCCCAGCAGGGAAGTGTTGCTGACACAGCCTTTTGGCTCCGAGTTTGTGTCCTCTTGCCCATGGCATCAACACAGAAATGGGTTTGATTCATGTGGAAGGATGTGCAGGAAAGGTTTCCTTCAGTTTTAGCTCGGCTGCTTTAGTAGGATGTCGAAGCTAAGCTGGAAATCAAGGGCTTCAAGTGAAAAAAAAAAAAAAGAAAAACAGTATAGTTTGTTGCCTTTGCAAAATAAATTCTAATGAATCGACATTTTCTGCCGGGAAACTGCTGTCTCCATGCGGGTTTCAGAACTCTCTGACAAGCAGGAGGTGTTGCTAAGCACAGATGTGCACAGAAAGCCAAAATGCTGTGGGCTTTATCCCCAAATCACAGGCTGGTGTGAGCCCACCTCTCTGTCATGCAATGGAAATTCCTCTAATAAAGTGGATTTTTGTTTGCTTTTCAGTTGCATTAAGCTACAGCAGTAACCAGATGCCAGCAACAGGAATACCTGTCTCAGGGTAAGGTAGCTATTTCTCCCCATGCGTGTTCATTTCAAAGAAAATGATATTTCCAAGGAAAGCTTCAAGTTATGCCACGAGGTAAGTTGCTTCTGTTTCTCTCTGTATGCCACAGACTGCATTTCAAAGCTCCTCCTTGGCCAAGCAAGACAGAAAGGATGGGGATGGTCAGAATTGCAAACAGTTTTGTGTAGAGCAGCACGTGGCAGACCCTGCACTTGTTCTGACAGACTGGCTGAAAATGCCACCGGCGGCGCAAAATCTGCCACGAGTTAATGCCAAACACTAAACATGCAAAGCAGCTCCTTTTTTTTTTTTCCCCCCTGAGCTCAGGTTTCAGATTCCTTAGTTTTCTTGCACAGATTGTCACTGGAAGGGATTCTGAGCAGTGGCTTCTTCCAAGCACTCGCAGAGCACCTGCATTGGTTTGTGCCGAAGATTAACATGTGGCACACTGAATAATTCAGAATTCTTTGAGTGGGTAGGAAGATGAGTACACTGAAAATAACTTGTTTTTCTGGAAGAAGTTTGCCTTTTTGTTAAAGAAAAAAAAATAAAAATAAGAAGCTTGAAGTTTTTATTACGAAATACAAGATTTCAGGCAAAACATTTCTGCTAGAAATCACAATTTTTAGGCTGGGAAGGCACATCCAGGGTCCACGTGAGGGGTCTGATCTGCTGAGAAGTTGCCTTGCTGACGTGCATTTCCTGTGGTCCTCATCACCTCCATCCCTGAGGAAAAACCACTGTTCACCAGGAACACCAAACACTGCTGTGCAACAAGTCATTGGGTGCAAACTCAGCCCATGAGTGGAACAGAGACATAAAACATTCAAGCAGCAGCTCTTCAAAGTCAGGAGTCTCAAATCCACATTTTCCAGCTTAAAAGATTTTTAAATTTCATTTTTTAAAATGGGATTTTTTTTTTTTTGCCACGTGGGCGATTGGGTTTTATTTCAAAATGGAACATTGGGTTTAAGGAAAACATCTTTTACAAAACAAGTTGTTGAAATGGAACAAATTAATTTGTGAGCCCAAGAGAGTTTTGCTGGCACTTTTGAAACAGCCCTTCTGAAAACTTCCCTTGATTTTATTACAGAACAGGAATTGAACAGTGTTGATCCATAAGCTCAAGATGATCAGCTGTACATGAAATACATCAAAAAGCAGTTGATATTGTATTAACCATTATTGTTATTATTATTAACAGCTCTTCTGAACTAATAAATATCTTGCAGTTCCAGTCCTTGGTCTTGCTGTAACATGAGATTTCTGTCTGACAGGGGTTTTGCTGGTTTCCTGGGGACCCAAAGCACAGACTCTTCCTCTTGTATAGCCCCATCAAATTCCTTGTCTCTGGAGTTCAGGCTGTCCATTTATGTCATTTATGCCCATTCTTTTGCTGAGATATAATATGCTACTTTTTAAAGGTTGCAATTTTATTTCATTACATGAGGGGGAAAAAAAAAAAAGGAAAGAAAAATAACTTATAGCTTAAACTGAGGGAACTGGTTTTAACCTTTCTCTCTTGCAGAAATGCAACTGATAGAAAAACATCCTGGAGAAGTTCATCCTACACGAGAGTCACGTTCCTGATTTTCTTTGGGCTGATGGGATAATCGGGACGTCTTTGAGGTCGCACCTATGGGAGAGCAAAAGCAGTCAGAGAACTAAAAGAAACCCTACAAAAGCAGCCCCACAAGGGTTCTCAGGGGGTTACCTGCCAAACCCTCACCCCAAAATGAAATCTATCAGCAGCAACCCACTCAAAATCTAAATACAAAGGAAAGGGTGAGCAGCAGAATGAAATAAAAGCTTCACACGGCAGTTCTGGGAATTCATTATCTTGTGCTCTCTGAGAACTCCTTGTGGCGTCTGCATCCTGTATTTTTTAAAGGAAAACACCATGTTGGCCATTTCTCCTCTGGTTCTCTTAAAGAAAACACCTGTTAAAATAAATAAACCTGAACATTGCTTTCCAAATCATTTAGAAACTGCAGCAATGAGCACAGCAGCATTTCCTGAGCCTCAAAGATCACTCCCAACTTCTCAGTGTTTATTCAAGGCAGGCTTTTTTTAACCTTCCCATGACTGGCAGGGTTCTGCTCCCACTGACAGCAGCCTGTTTTCCAGGCTGACCCCCGTGGGATCAGTGCAGTGCAGCTTTGCAAAGCCTGTCCTTGTTTGAAACCACTGCAGTGCTTTTCCAGTCCTAATTACTTCAATGCTTTTAAAAAATAACACGGCAAAGGAAAAAGACCAGGAAAAAATTCATTCTCAAATGCATCGTACACTTTGGGTATTTAAACGTAGTAATGAGACCTTGCATAGATAATTATGAAGTGGCTCTAAGGAATGGAAATTTCTTCCAAAATGATAAAACGCGTATTTTCACATAGTTTCCTAAATGAAACACTGCAGCTGAAGGGTTTGCTGTGTCCAGCCCCAGTGCTGGTTTTATCTGACTCCAAGCAGATGCTGCCTTCTGGCTGCTCTTCCCTGCAATTCCTCACCTGGTCTCAAGCCCTTGGATATTAATGGAAATTTCACTGGTTTTCCCAGCAAAATCTTCTATCAAGCCAAACATGATTTTTTAACTACTGACCAATCTCCTCGTGGCTCTCTTTCTGGAACATTAATCCCCTACAGTCTGTATGGCCTCGGTATTCTTCCAGTATTAAATATCTTCAATAATGCATTTGGTACGTATACATTATTGAATAGGCCATAGAGGAAAATGTTAGATAACAAACGTGGACAACATGTCTCTGGTATTTAATGAGTGCCAGCACCTCAAGGAAAACTGTGGGATAAATATAACTATCCTAGAAACATGTCACAAGACAGCTGCCTTCTGGTTTAAACACAACTTTCCTTCTCTCCCCCCCGCCCCATCCCTTTTGTTGCTAGAACATGCTGCTGTTTTCTAAATTTACCCTCCTTTGCTGTTTATTTTTGCAGAGAGGAGAGGTGCTCTGGGAAGTAACAGGATTGCCTGGCTCTGCTCAGGAGACCTTTTCCAAGATGTCTCTGCTGCACTTCAGTTCTTGCAGCTCAGCCCAGGCTGGTGCTGAGCAGGGACATCACTTGCTCTTTTGCAGGGCACATCAGAACTTTCCTCTGCTCTGTGGTACCCTGGAGATTAATATGTGATGAGATTTGCTCCGTTTCTGGTGCAACAGCTCCTTGGCATTTCCTGATTGTTCAATTACAGGTCTCGCATGAGAGGCTTTCTCACTAGGACAAAGGTTTGGAGAAGCTCTCTATTATCGCTCCCCCAAAAGTAACAAATCCACAAATAGAATGGGGGGGGGGAAAGGGCTGAAAAAAGCTGAAGACAAGTGTTATGTTTGTAGAAAGCAAATATTCCCAGATATTGTGGACTGTGAGTGTAAAGGAAACTGAACTGACCAGAAGGTTTCAGAGGAGGTCCAAGAGCACGCTGTATCCAAAACTTCATGAAATAGGCCATTCTTTGAATCCTGTGTTTAGCAAAATACTGGGGTGGGGATATTTCTCAGAACCCCTTGCACAAAAATGCTGTATTGCACCCAGATTTACTAAAGGAAAAAAAGCCATTAATCAGAAAGAGCAGAGTTGTGGAAAGGGGCAGTGTTTGGGGCCAATAACAGGCAATTCTACAGGGCATTTAGGGCAGGGGGATTGTGCCCCTCTGCCCCCCATGTGAGAGCCCTGAGACCTGCAGAGCTGCCTCCAGCCCTGGGGGCCAGCACAGCAAGGACATGGAGCTGCTGGAGAGAGTGCAGAGGAGGCACCAGGATGGGCAGAGGATGGAGCAGCTCTGCTGGGAGGAAAGGCTGGCACAGCTGGGATTGTCCAGCCTGGAGAGGAGAAGCTTTGGGGGGACCTCATTGTGGCCTTGCAGGACCTGAAGGAGCTCCAAGAAAGATGGAGAGAGACAATTTCCAAGGGATGGAGGGACAGAACAAGGGGGAATGGCTTCAAACTGATAGAGAATAGGATTAGATTAGGAAAGGAAGAGCAGAAGGAAAAGGGGAAGGAAAAGGGGAAGGAAGGGAGGGAGGAAGGAGGGGACACCTCAGATGGAGAGCCCTTCCCTTCACCAAGAATCTGCCATGGTTTGTGCTGGAGAGGGACAGGAGGGGGTTAAAAATGAAGGAGTGGATCAAACAGACCTAGACAAGACACCGAATTCCAGCTTCTCCAGTAGTAGGTGAGGAATAAAGGCTAAAACAGCCAAGCTGGCACTGTGTCAGAGAAACAGAATGCAGAGTGGATGAAAGGGGTTTTGTTGAGTTTTTTTAATGAATAAAAAGAGCCCTTTGTCCATTCCTTTTAAAAATTAATACAACTCGAGCTGGAGAGATGGGTTAAGATGGTGGTTTGTTTCTGCCTTCATCCTTTGAATCTCGAAGGCAGGATATTTAATAGGATCACTGGCAAGGAAATTGTTGTAGGTGTGGGAGACCCAAGAGGTCATGGAGGAATAGAAAAGGTGAGATGGAGAAAACAAAGACAAATTGAATAAGTGCCTTGGCAGGTGCTGGCAGATTTACAAGAAGCAGATAAAAGAAGTAATGTAAAGTTTCACAGAAGAGAAGAGTTGTTTGGAGACTTGGAACTTGGAATAGTTTTCTTCTCAGATTTGCTTCACTTGGTTGCACAAAAGGCTGCTTTGTGGCTGTGTGATATACTTGAGGACTCTGGAGTCAGCATTTTTAAGTGAGTTTGTTTAGCAGCAGATTGCAGGAGAACAAAGCAGAGCTGTCTCTTTTTGCTCAATGATACTACAGAAATCATTATATTATATTATATTATATTGATCAAGTTTTACAGAAACCTACATGAAAACCAAACTTCAGCTGTGTCTTTTGAGCTAAGTATTGAAATAATTATAACCCCAAAGGATTTTCTGCTAATAATAGCAGCAGTGACAACAACAGGAGGGATATATTTCCTTCAGCAAAGCCTCATTTTGCAGGGCTGATCCATGTGGGAATAAACCACCTCCTGTTTGGTGTGTAGAGAGTCCTCTGAAGACTCAGTAGTAGTTTTGAGTTATTGCAAAAGGAAAAACATTCATACATGAGAGTAACCAAACAAGTTTGTGCCAGGACAGGGGCAGGGGGGACAGCAGGAGGAATTTGTGCCTGGAAAGGGTGGTCAGGACTTGGCAGGGGCTGCCCAGGGAGGGTTGGAGTGCCCAGGGCTGGAGGTGCCCAAGGCAGGACTGGCCGTGGCACTCAGTGCTCTGGGCTGGGGGACAAGGTGGGCATCGGGCACAGGGTGGGCTCTGGGGGCTGGCAGGGCTTTGCCAGCCTCAGGGATCCTGGGATTGAACAGAGATCCCTGTTACTTGTTAAACTGTTCCTACTTCTAATGTATTTATGTGGTTTTTTCCCAGTTAAGCCAATGGTAACTTGTACCTCTCTAAGCATCTTTTGTGCCACTGAGGAACTAATTGGGCTGTTTGGGGCTGAAAGGCAATTGCAGCAAAAGTGGGGACTTCTGGAGACTATTTGATTCTCGCCACTGCTCTGAGAAACAGCAGTGATCTCACACATGGCTGATTCAAATCCCTTACTTCCTAATAATGCATCTATCAAATAGATTTTCATTTGTGATGACATTTCTTCTATTTTCTTCTAGATGCAAAGAGTTTGGCTGAAATGCTAATGAGGTAAGAATAGATTGAATGTTTTTTAAAATTGAAAAATGTCTGTCAACTACAGCACCATATTTAGAGATGATTGTAGGCACAAATGGAGAAGTCAACTTTTTATTCCTAAACCCTTTTCCAAAATACACCATATGACTGCCTGTTAAGAACTAGGGCACTTGATGGTTAGAAATGGGGGAAAGAAGATAATGTGTGGACAGTATCTGTGAGGGAATACAATGATGAAAAACTTGATAACCTGTGTTAATAAGTTGAATTATAGAAGCTGTGTAGGTCCATTTGGACATTTTTCCTGTTCCAAAAAACCACTTTCATAATATGTATCAAAGTAATTGCTCTTCAGAGATCATCTGATTAAAGGCAATACATTTCTGGATGTGAATATCTCTAAACTTTACAGCTATGTTTATATAATTCCTTATTGTTAGCTGCTTATACCCAAAGGTATAGAAGAGCAGGTAAATCCATTTATTATTTTTCAGTTCTGTTCCATCAGCTCAGCATTCAGAAATCTAATTCAGTTGTTGAAATTGCATCATAATGACTATTCTGGCACCACAATTCTTTCCAAGATGGAAATTTCATATCTTCAATGTTTATTGCTTTGTCTAGGGAAAATGTTGAACTTTAGAACTGCTGCATAGATTTGAAACTGGGCTCACCAAGGGATCCTTTTTAAGTTCAAATGAATTTTGGCTTGCTGGAAAATATTTTTATATCCGAGCAACAAATTTGAGAATGTCATAGATATTTTACCAGACGAACCATGCTCCAAACTTCCTCAGCTGTGATAAACTTCACATCCTGTTGTAGGAATATACTTACTAAAGACATGGTGACAGATGGGTTTAGTGTAAATTCAGCTTTATGCCATCAGTCTGCAAACACATCTGAATAAGCCCAGTGATGTTAACAAGACTAGTCACGCAGGTCAGGTCATACCCTGCTGATCTGCCCGTCAGAAAGCCCTGCAAGCAGCAGACTGTGGGTCTCAGCAGCTCCAGGAATGTGTGCTCTGGTGGCTTTGGTGTCACAGAAAACAGCCCAGATTAGCATGTGCAGCAAGTCTGTTCCCTTAAGGGACCCAGCATGGCCTGGCTGAAACTCCTGCACAAGGACATTCAGTCCAAGTGGCCACCACTCGTAACAACCTGCAAAACTGGTTGGCTTTGCCCTGGTTGACTTAACCATGGTTGGCTTAACCATGGTTGGCTTAGCCCTGGTTGGTTTAACCATGGTTGGCTTAACCATGATTGTCTTAGCCCTGGTTGGTTTAACCATGATTGTCTTAGCCCTGGTTGGTTTAACCATGGTTGGCTTAGCCCTCGTTGGCTTAGCCCTGGTTGGTTTAACCATGGTTGGCTTAGCCCTCGTTGGCTTAGCCCTGGTTGGCTTAACCATGGTTGGCTTAGCCCTGGTTGGTTTTACAAGTCTCATGGTGGCCTCTGCAAGGCTGTTCCTGAGTCTCACCCCTCTGACACTTAGAAAACTTCATCAACCTGCCCACACAAGTGACCAGGTTGGACCCACTTTCTCCTCTGCTGATGGTGACCTTCATATTAAAGAACTTTTCCCTCCCTGCCTGATGTGCTCAGAGAGCAGCCAGGTCCTTTTCAGTCCCTAGTTCAGAGCTGCTTTTCAAGGTAACTCCTCTGCCACCATTTCATTTTGCTTTTCTTTTCACCAGCATCGAAATAGGATTATCAAGCCAGTTTCTCTCATCTCATTTATTAACAAATAATCTTGTCTTTATTAAGTAGTCTTATTGTATATTTCTTTTCTAAAAGTGTGGGCAAAGGCAAATGGCTCTTAAATCATAATTTCAGAGGAAGTAGTTATATAGTCCTGCATTTGCAGACACATCAGAATTTGGAACTCTTGTGATAAATCTGTGAAATCCCTTCAACCAAACCTGAGCTACCCACCTGTTCCTGAAAATGCAGCATATTAATAATCAAAGGATAATAAACCCTCTCCAAAGCAACAATCATACATTATAAAGCCCCGTATTTTTTATATCTTTTAGATTTCACCAAAAATCTGCTGCGATAAAATTATCAAGAAAGGGGGTATTTGGGGAGAGGGCAGAAAAGATGATTCCCTGCCTGGTAGGAAGGTGTGAGGGCTGGAGAGAGCTTTGTGCATCTCTCTCCCTTTGAGGAGATTTTTATGAGCGTGTGGAAAGCGGATTAAGAGTGGAGCTTTAGTCTTTGCTTTGGAAGTGCTGGCTTTGGGCGTGTAAGTCAAATGTCTGTGGAGCAGGATAAGCCTCAGAAGTCAGCAGTTCAAAGGGAGCTGCACAACTTGTTGTGGATGCCTTAAACTCACAAATAAAAATCCCTGCTGCTGGACAATCACAGCTTTTTTATGGCTCTTTTGGGTGAAAGCAGCAGCCCAGCCACGCTCCTTGAAGTGGTTCACTGCGAATCAGTTCAGCAGCTCAGCGAGCTTTTAAATTTTGAGCACGTGGTGAAGAATGTTTTCTCCCCAAATATTCCCCTGTCTGGCTGATCACTTAAAAGATTTAGTTTTCCACGTGTTTTTACAACAACCAGCTTGGGCAATCGGGAAGCTCTGGGGTTGGCCTGACTCTCTGCCAAGGACCCAGAATGACTTTGGGTTTACAGAGCATCATATTCAATCTCTTTACATAACTAGCTTGACATGTTTAACCTTCTGTGCACACAGATATTTTCAGTCACTCAAATAAATATTTCTGTATTAAAGATCCAGAAAGATGGCTTAAAAAGGGGTATTATGTTAACTATACACTCTTTCAAAATGCCTTGTACAAAGCCCTTCCTTCACAGACTGGGCAGAAAAGCTGTTCTCAATCAGACCCAAAGACCCACGTGCCCAAATACCTGTTTTAAGCAGTGGCCAAAAGCAGACACTTTATTAGAATATTAGAATAAAAGACTGCAGCAAATGCTGAGAGAGCTGGGGGTTTTCAGCATGGAAGAGGCTTTGGGGAGGTCCCACTGAGGCCTTTCAGTACCTTAAAAGGGCTTTTAAAAAGGAGGGAGAGGGACTTTTTACACGGGCAGATGGTGACAGGATAAGGGGCAACAGGTTTAAACTGACAGAGGACAGGTTTAGATTAGACATACAGAAGGAATCCTTAACTCAAAGAGTGCTGAGGCACTGGAAGAGGTTGCCCAGAGAAGCTGTGGCTGCCCCATCCCTGGAAATGTCCAAGGCCAGGTTGGATGGAGCCCTGAGCAACCTGGGCTACTGGAAGGTGTCCCTGCCCGTGACAGGGGGTTGAACTGGGGGAGCTTTAAGGTCTTTTCCCCCTACAAGCCATTTTATGATTCTATGATTTGATGACTCATTCCCAGCCCCAAACAATTTGGAGCTCGGACATTCTTTGAAACAGAGGGAATTAATTGTATTCTACACAGATCCTTACAAGGTCTGACAGGTAAAGAATAGTGCATGCTTATCTTTTGAGAATTTTCTACCTGTAAATATAGAAAAAAAAGATGTAGATATATCTCCTCTCTTTAAAGAATTAGTCACTGGAGTCCTCATCCCCCAGACTGTTAAAATGCCTGATTTGTCCTGGGTTAGAAAATACTTGGGCACCAAACTTCAAAATTGAAAGCCTAAAGCTCTTTGCCTTTTTTCCAAGTCCTAGAGGCACTTCATTGCTGTTGGCACTTTAAGTTCTTATAACTTCAAAGTTGAGCTAGTGGGGTCTGCAGAAAAGAATTCAAAATTCCTTGGGCCAGAAGGAGACAGGCTCCTAATCAGCAGCAACCCTCTTGTTTCTGCCAAGTGCCTGTGCAGTGTTTGGACACCCCATGTCACTGTAGTGCTGCCTAAAGTGGAATTAATTAGACCAGCAGGGAGGAGGAGAGATCTCACAAAGCAAGGCATAACTCTCGAGCACAGTAGGGAATATTCCTGTATAGAGACAGCCCTGGGTTTCCACTTCTGGCTTGAAAGACCTTCCATATATTGTGCATAAAGCTATCCCTGGAGACAGGAGTGGGATTGGGAATTCTCTCTTGGCAGATGAGCAACGCAACTGCAAATCTGGGGAACTGTCCTCTTGCTCCCTGTGGTCCAAACAATATTTTCTGTGCAGCTGAGCACTTTCCAACAAGAAATATAGAGTATTCATCCTGCAGAAGAGGTTCTGGCTCTCTCTGGGATTCTGGGATCTGCACTCCCTGCCCAAGACGTCTGATTTGACCCCTGTGTCTCCTGCATCCCTAGTGAGTGAAGAGGGGTGCGACGCTGCATTTATTAGACTCAGTTTTGCAATGCACAGATTCTATACATATCTGACTGCTTGTATTGAATTAACTATTGAATTATGGAAATTTGACATCAGAAATTCAGTTTTCTACTTGATCATGGGTTTGCAAGCCCAAAGTAGTCCTCAAACATATTTGACACCGAGATAATATATTGGCCTCTGATTCTTTTAAACATTTCAGCACCTTGAGTGGAAACCAGTAGGAGAGTGGCACCTAAGCCATGCAGAGACTTGGAGAACATCAATGTGGAATTTATCTGCACCTGACAATGCTAAATGTCTTTGAAAACTGATGTTCTTAATAAGACACTGTGATTGCTATTATCCACTGATTATACTTATGGAGAAAGTTCTGGGAGCCCTTGGGTAGCCCTGCTGATGTTTTGCTTTCATGATGATTAAACGAGGCACCGGTTGTGGGCTGTTTGAATGCACTTCAGCATATGGAAACAGAACCACCTAACCCCCCCAGCAAAAGACAGAGGCATTAAAGTTTGAGATGCATAGACAGTGTTGATGGTGGGGGCCACGAGGGCAGGGAAACCCACAAGGTGACAATCAGCCAGAGGGGACAACCTGCGTGCCTTGCAGGTCTCGCTCTTGGACGAGGAGCAGAATCGCTGACCACACGACTAGAAAATTCCTCCTAAAAAGAGCTCCAGGAGAACCTCCAAACCTGAGAGAATCAGGTCCTGCTCACACGAAGGAAATTAACACACATTTCCTGGAGATGTGGGCTCATCACACCCACATTAATCTCCTTCGTCGGGGCCCGTGCTGGCGAAGAAGGAGCTTATCATCAAGCAGCTTAATAGTCCTCTGCTGATTCCATTAACAACAATAATTCATTGCCAAAGCAGAATTAAACGGAGTGATCTACAGCTATTCTACACTAGAAAATGAGCCTGCACTTGGTTTTAAAGCCCTTTGAAGTTGGAGCACTTGGATCACACTACGGGCTGATTTGTCTCAACTCTCCTCAGCCTCCCTGCGTAAAGTGTTTTCGAATATTTCATTTCATCCAAAGAGTAATTACATCTAAAAGGGCAGAGAGTTGCTGGGGTTGTAGTGCAATCTGAAGGTTTCTTGGTGCAAGCTCAGCGCTAGAAATGACTGCAGCACTCGGGTTTACTATCCATTTTCATTTTCTTCCAGTAGACAGCTCATTTAAGAAGTCATTTTCTGGTACACAAACTTTGAAATGAAATTGTTTCAATTTGCATGATGATAGAATAATAGGTTTATGTTCTTCTTTTGGAATATTGCAGCAATCAATTAGATGTAATCCATGAATATAAACAAGATTTGCAATTTTAGTCTTGGAACATCAATGGGACTAAAACCTTTATTTATTTCATGCAATCTATTAATAGTATTCCCGGTTACTAATTTACTTTTCCATTTATCAGTTCGAGTGGTATTTGGGACTTATCTAATGAAAAATAATGAAAAGATTAAAAAATAATCAGGAATTACTCAAGACTTCATTTTCCTACCCACCTGTTTGATCAGCTGCGTGTTGCTTTACACCGATTCACGAGGAATGAAAGGAAAGGTCCCTCCTCCAAGTGTTTCATTAATTTCTTTATGTGACAACACTTGAAGAAAACTGTATGAAGTTTTCAGGAGATTCCTACTGATAAAGAACTGCCCAAATCCCTCCACACTGTGCATTCATCAAACAGCTTGTCATGTGCAATAAATTAATACTCTGCACTTGTTCTGAAGAGGGGTAAACAAGATCTGTGAGTGTTTTTGATGATTATGGTGACACTATTTGTGTTTGAGCTGGACAGGCTTTAAAAGGAGGAAGTTTGCAAATATCTTTTCATTTAGGCTGAGTGGTAAAGTGTTCAATTCTCTTCTGTTTTCAGCAAGAACACCAGGACATCAGACACTCTTAACAAGCAGCAGCAAACACTGAGGATGCACATAGACATTCCCAGAGCACAGCTTCTCATTGAGGAGAGGGACACCATGGAGACCATTGGTAAGACCAGGGTTTCTTTTCCCTGCTGAATGTTACAGGCACTTTCAGGTGGAATTTCTTTACCCTACATCTTTTCCTTGCTGCAAACATCTTATAAAGTAATTTGAAAACTGAATTGATTTTTTTTTTTATTCTCCTCTTCCAGTCATTTCCCACTTTAAGTAATCTCAGTACAGTATTTAAAATAATGCAGGACATTAGGAAAACGAAGCTGTTGGAAAGAGCCTCTTGAAGAAAATGTAATTGAAGACTGGCAGTTTTATGATTTTCATTTTGATTTCTCTTTTGGCTCTGACTAGGCAGTTGGATCAGCGGCACTACTTAAAAGGAAAATGAAATTCTGAAACTACAATCTCAGGATTTAAAGACTTGCTAGAGCCAGTTCCTAAAAGTTACATGTTGCATATTGAATCCACCTGTTCATAGCAAATGATAGTTCAACATTTTGATCAGTTTTCAGCTTTTGTGTATCTATACAAATATTAAAATCTAAACTGTTTGATACAAGAGAAAACAAGGTTTCTCTCATGGCTGGCACACAGTTGAACTGTCATGAAAAACAGAAGTGTTTGGTGTTGGGATTTTTTTTCCCCCAAATAATTTAAACACAAGATATCTGGAAACCCAGCAGAATACAAATACAACCTCTTGTGACTGTAGGGGTGCACACTGTAGGAAGACACTCCTGGCTGGTCTTGTTAGACTTCTAACTTTTCTTTTTTTGGGTAAAACTCTGTGTAAAAGAAGCCTTTGATGGCTGAGAATTAACAGCATCCCAGGGATGGTGTGGCCAGAGAGGAGAGTCAACAAGCTGAAAGCAGCATCTCTGCATCTCCTGTCCACGCCCAGTCCAGATTTGAAAAGAAGGTGCTTCACCTGAAATACAGACTTTATTAATCATGATTTGAGCTTCCCAAAGTCTGCCCTTCATCCTAAAGAACAGCTTTAGCTCTTGAGCTACAGCTGCTGAGCAATGGGGGGTTACAGTGAAAATACTATTAGTGCCTGAATGGCAGCGATGCGATCGTGGCCTTGCTACCAGCCAGCTTTCCACACAGCACTTGGAATAAGCTGGGATTTTGGCAGTGTTTGACAGAGTTTGCTGCCAAGAGGCTTTATTCCCAACCTGAATAAGAGCTCATCTTTTGCCAGAGACAAGAGTGATTTGATTTCATAATGCTTATTCTATTTATGGCCTTCTTTGGGTAAAAAATGCCGGTTGTGTTATTGTGCAGAACTGTTTGCACTAATGGTGTCTTGTCAAGTTAAAAAGAAAACCAAAACAAAAACCAGGAATGCTTAGAAGAAGCAGATCAACCTCTGCTGAGTGGTAAATGCCCAGAAACCCTACAGCTGCCAGTGCCCTTAGAATACATCACAAATCTATACAGCATAGCACAGTGGGGAATCCTTGTGGCTTTTATTGATAATCTGAGTGAATAAAAAGACTGCAAAGAATGCAAAAGAAAGCCTGATAACACAGCAAATAGTTGATCTGAGAGAACAAAGGCAGGGAAAGATTTATTGCTGTTAAACCATGCATTATCAAGTGGGCCAGATTCCTCTTGGGAGCAAAACAAACAAAAAAAAAAAATGTAATACAGAGATCACAACTGAAACAAAAATAATCATAAAAATAAAATACACCAAAAAAGTGCTGCCTGGCACTGGTTTCCTGCAGGGATCAAGGGCTGTGTAGAAATCTGGTGAATATATCCTGCCCCTCAGGGAAGAAATAGAAGCAAAACCATACAACAGTAAAGGTTAGTACTCAACTTTTTTTCCTTTCCAAGGTCAAGCTTCCCCTCACACTTTTCTTTGCAGCTGCAGCACAAGCAGTGCTGGGGCAGTGCTGCAATATCCTGTCTCTGGAGGAAAAGGGGGCTGGGAGAAGGTTCATTAGCAGCATCACCTAACGACCTCCTTTCGGGATGGCACGCGTCATTTCACTGAGGACATTAAAAATCGTGTCAGTAAAAAGAAATAAATGGAATGTGTTGCTGAAAAGCTCGTCTGAGCTCTCTGGAAATGAAGGGGAAGAGGGCAGTGTTCAAAAGATGGGAACGAAGGGAACAGGGATGAAAATAATTACACACAAATCAGGGAGTTTGGGAGGATGTTTAATAGCCTGCCTCGGATGCACATCTCTGAGGTGAAATCATGAGGAAAATCACACTTAGTTTTGAGTTTTGTGTGAACTTTGAGTTTAAACCCAGAGGCTGCCAAGCTGTGGTGGCTTCAAAGCCACCCTCAGTCCTGCAGAGAAAGGGGAGCTGCCTCTACCCGTGGTGGTGCCCAGCTGAAAACAAGTTTGAGGACTTAGGAAGGCAAACCCAAAATTCACTACTCATTATCTGATGGTTTTGGGGTTTTTTTCCCTTACAGATGACAGATCAACCGTTCTGCTCACTGATGCTGACTTTGGAGAGACATCCAAGCAGAAGTCCCTGACTGTCACCCACACAGTTCATTACCAGTCCGTGTCACAAGCTACAGGACCACTGGTGGATGTTTCTGATGCCCGGCCAGGAACAAGTAAGGACATGAGAAAACAGGTTTTTTTGGAGAGGAAAAAACCATAAGAAAATTAATACTATGCTCCTGCACTTGTATCCTCATCCTTCTGTCTGAGAGTTGAGAGAAATCTATTTAGGTCAGCAGAGAACATTCCTTAAACAATTGCACTTAGTGATTCAATAAGGTAGAAATTGCATGTGCATCTGAAATGTAGGTGTAATTTGAAATAATTCATACCTGGATTTCATTAGACCAAATGCATACTGGATTTTCATTTCCTGAATTTATTGGGGAAATTAGCTTAATGGCTTTTAGTGTCTAATATACTTTCTTTTGCTCTGTGATCAATCTTTATTGTATTTCAAAATACATCTTTCCTCCCTACCTCTCCATCGGGCAAGAAATACATTTCTCATTATTGCTTTTTCCAAAAAAGTTTTATTTCTGCTTTTAGTTATTATGGGAAATTACTTTTCCCAGATATATTCATGCTGAGTTATTCCTATAGTGATTAAAATACTATCATAAATTCATATGTTGATACAATTCATTCCCCTCATTCCTCTCATGAATATCTTCTATATCTATGTAAAAGGGAGGAAAACCCACTGGATTGAAGGATTACTTGTGAGTTAGAACTTTGATATAAGTGCAGTTCACGGCATTGTGCAATTGCTAAAATGTCTTGGATATTTTCTATCCCCTGACCGTTTTAGACTTTGTTTCCTTGGTGAGTTTGCTGAACAGAAATGCTGAAAGTTCAGTTGCTAGAAAGCAGGTTATTTGAAAAATCTTCATTTCCACCCCAGTCTTTATAAAAAGTAGCTGTTCTAGTCCTGGCCTTGCTGCTTTTGTAATTGTCAGCTTTTAAGTTGTGGGTAGTCATTTCTTGAGGACTATTTTTGCTCTGTGGAGAGCAAAATTCATGGCCTTTGAATTAGAAGAGTCAATGTACAATTTTTTGGTGTTCTTCTTGGAGCCACTCTTGCCTCACTCCTCTAGTTCATGCACATGCTGGCTGGCTTGTTCCCTATGAGCAAAAACACCATGGGATCATTTTTGTCAGATCAGGATTGTCTGAGTGAGCAATGGCTCTCCATTCTTTTCCAACCCTGCCTTTTTTAATAAGGCAAGAGGCACCACCCCAAAATCTCATGCCTGTATCAAACCACAGCCCTTTGTAGCACCAGAACTTCTTACCTAATGCCTTATTTTTATATGCAATTTTGTGCTTCATTCCACTGCAGCCAGGAGGAGGAGAACTCCTTCAAATTAACATGGATTTAACTCATATACAGGAGTATGATCTGTGTCCAGCCCTGCTTTGGAAATAAAAATCCACCCTCACTTTTATTATGCAGTAAAGATCTGACTGCAGCAGTGCACAGGGCTGGGCCAAAGACTTCCAGAGTTTTCTCTGGATTGAAGACACCAGACCAGCTTTGACAGAGGCTGAGCTATAAGATTTTGTCTAGACCCACAGCTTTGCCCAGCCAGGTGGCTCAGAGCTTACACATCCTCCCTTCTGAGCACACTCACTCTCAGTGGGTGGCAAATATTCCCCTGCAGCACTTTTGAAGTTGTTCTCGTGTTCTTATTTATTTATTTATAACAGAGATGCTCCGTGACCCTTTGCCTTGCTCACCTCAGCTCTCTGCAGTTCTGTTCCTGTGTGTGTGACAGCAGAGCTGGGGCACCACGTGGGAGCTGCTTTTCACCACATCACAGCTCTGGAACTTGCTGTGTCAGTGCTGCAGAGCCTCTTCCCAGGGCACAGCACAGCTGGGGCACAGCTGGGGCACAGCTGGGGCACAGCAGGACGAGGGCTGACCTCCTGCATGCTGGCACTCCTTCAGATTGCTGGCAAAATCCTGTGGGATCAGGGGACAGCTGAGGTTTGAAGGGACATCTTGGCACTGGTTGGTCCACCCCCTCTGCTTAAAGCAAGGTCAGCCAGGGCTGGTTGCCCAGAGCCATGCACAGATGACTTTTGGATGTCTCCAAGGATGGAGACTCCACGACGTGTCACAGCAACCTGTGCCAGTGCTTGGCCACCCTCACAGTGAGGTGGTTCCCGGTGGTCAATGTTCCACCTTGTGCCACGTCTCTGATCCTCTCCATGGCACCACTGGCAAGGCCCTGGCTCTGTCCTATCTGCACTTGCCCTTCAGATATTGTACACACATGGATGAGGTTCCCCCTGATCCTTCTCTCCTCCAGCCCAAGCAGCCCCAGCACCATGCTAGGAGTTGTCCCACCAGCACCCTCCTGCTTTTCTTCCTGTTTTCCCTCAAGGCTCACTCCTGGCCACTCCACAGCCACGTGCCAAATTCCCACAGCTGGTGCAAGGGGTGGTTTTTACTGGCAGGCTGGGAACGTCACGCCAAGAGTATTTGTGGATGTTACCCACGTGAGGCAGCTCTGTGCTGCACCACCAGGAGGATCAATTATCAATGCTTCTGATTTTTCCACTGCTGTAGGGGGAAGATGAAACACAGGAGAAAGATCAGACCACAGATTGTGTTTGTAAATAAATACCTTGTTTCTTTGAAGCAGCAGAATACAAACTCTCACTGGGAATGCTTAGGCAAAAGCAATGCTCAGAGTCATTATCTGGGTATTGGATTCTTTTTCTAATTGCTTATGCTAAAGTCTCTTACCTCAAACACTGACAACTTCACCATTTGAATGTCAAAGAACATTTGAATAGATTTGAATTTTTCCTTTCTAATACCCTTTCTCTCTATTGTCAGCTATATCCTTTCAGAAGCTCTGAGGAGAAATCCTTCAGTGCTGGTGAAGTCACTCTCTCTTTGCCACATAATGATTTTTCTCTTGCATTTGCTTTGTTAGGCTCACTTTTACAGAAGAACAATTTATTAATAAAATTAAGGAGGTCAATTTTGACACATAGTTGCTTTTATTCTCTTTCTCACCATAGTATCTCTAAGACAATAAAAAACTAGAACATTTCTGACCTCAAACAGGTAGCAAATTATTTTTATAGCTGACGAAATTGCATAATTTACTAATTGTTTTAAAACAGTCAAATCTTTATGAACCTGTTCCTGTAACTCAGATGGCACTATTACAACTTATGTTTTATGCCTTGGCTACTTGTTAAAATAAAATTGGGAGTCTGTAGCTGATCAATACTGTAATATAATAATAGTATGTCCAGAATAGCAAATTTTATCACCGCATTTCTGGGAGCAGGACCTGGTTGGGGAGTGTTTCTGAGGACACTTCTATGCTGATAATTTACCTTACCCTCCACTTGAGAAATCCCTCATCAAATCTACTTGCCTTGTGCTCTTTCACATCTCAGAGTGGCTTTGGTACTGCTTGTGTTGGAAGAAAGGGATAATGAATGTGTCAGTGGGAGATTGATGGGGCTCTCAGCTCTTCAGCTGCACCTTTGTTAAAATGTAGGGTTTCATTAGAAGGAGGGTATTTCAAAAAAAGCATTAGCAGTTGGGTAATGATCAGAACTTTCAGTGTTCATTTCCCCCCCACCACCCCCAAAGAATGTATTGGGTTTGTGTATTTTTTAACCAACATGATTTCAGTGGCCCCCATTTCAGGGGGAAGTGAAGGGACAGGCACTGATCTCTCTGCTGAGCAGTGACAGGACTCGAGGGGATGGCATGAAGTTGTGCCAGGGCAGGGTTTGGTCAGATCTCAGGAAAAGGTTCTTCCCCCAGAGGGTGGTGGGCACTGACCAGGCTGCCCAGGGCAGTGGGCACAGCCCCAAGGCTGCCAGAGCTCCAGGAGGGTTTGGATGATGCTCTGAGAGACAAAGTGGGATTGTTGGGGTGTCCTGTGCCTGGCCAGAGGTTGGACTGGATGAACCTTCCACTCAGGATATTCTAGGACTCTATGACCCCAACAGGGTTTGTTTCCCCCTGAGTCCACGAGGCAAATCCCCCTTCTGTTACCCACCACAGATCCCACCACGAGGAGGAGTGCCAAAACCGGCCCCACCGCCCGCAACCGCTACGCGAGCCAGTGGACCCTCAACAGACCTCACCCCACCATATCAGCTCACACCCTCACCACGGACTGGAGGCTCCCCACGCCCCGGCCAGCGGGCTCGGTGGACAAGGAGAGCGACAGCTACAGCGTCAGCCCCTCGCAGGACACAGGTACGGGGCGTTCCGAGGGCAAACAGGAGCAGCAGCAGCTGCAGGAACATCCTTGCTCCTGGGGGTGCTTCATTTGCTGCTCAGCTTGTCATCGTTCCCTCCTGGCTGGGCTGTTTTTCCATGGGTTATTTATCAGGGGTGCCACAAGTGGTGCTGATGGTGGCAAATATTGTGTCCCCTGGTTCCTCATGCCACACACGCGCACTGGAGCCCCTTGAAAGATACCGTGGTGATTTTTTTTCCTGGAGCAAAAGGAAAAAGTGGGAGGATTTTGCTGCCTGAAATGGCATTGGCTGGGAAGGGGCAGTGTTAACAGCCAGGGAAATCCCTGAGTCACAGGTGGAATGGTTTTCAGGTTTGAGCTACATTCAGGTTGGTATTTTAGTATTTTTTGCATTCATGTGATATTTTCATAGGGTTTATTCTAAGCGGGAGAAAAAAAAGAAGAGGGAAAACTCTGGAATTAGAGTCCAAGTCAAAATCCATTCACATCACTGAATTCTGCAGGAGCTAGCTCTGATTTTCCTGAGAAACTGGATAGTGTTTGTTGCTCTGGATGGTCAGTGGGGAGACACTGAACTCAGATTCTGCCTGCAGTCTTCATCTCTTCTTGATGCCTTCACATTGTAAATGCAACTGTAACTGAAAAATTAAGCTTTCTCCTCTGCCCTACACTGAACAAGTGACAAAAAAAGGCAAAGAAATTAGTAAATGATTAAGGAGAAGAATAGTCTCAAAGCAAATGCAATAAAGGTCAAATAAGCAGAGAGGTAAAATGCTGATTATTCCTGATAAAAGTGAATCCAGGCTTAATCTGGTGTTCTCAGAAGAAACTGGCTCCCTATCCTGATTTTAGGGGAAAAGTGGTCATCACATGTCAGAGCTACAAAGCAGTAGGTGTGACTGGCCTTTCCCCATGAAAACTCTTTCTGTTCTCTAGGTAAGAACAAGCCCCTGATTTCACTTACATTGAGTCATTCACAGGCTGGAGTTCTCTTCATCATCTTAAACTTGTGGATCCTTATCCTCCTTACTCCTCCATAGGGTAATGGCAGTCAGTAGGCACCTCCAGCCAGGTGAAAAGCTTCACCCTGATTTCTTCAGGTAGAATTATCATAAAGCTTTAAGAATTAATAGCTATAAAGAGCAAATCTTCTCTCAGAAACCCTTTCTGTCAACAGTCCAGGCTTCAGGTGCAGTTGGATGTGTTCCAACAGGTTGTCACCCAAGGATATTTCCAATGTGCGTGGCAAAGGGCAGAAATTACATTTACTGTTTGGTTTAATAGACAAACAACACTTTTGTAAACAGACTTCAAAATCTGTATCTGAACATGGCTACATTCCTACCTTGTGTCTACCTTTGAACAGAGTGATTTATGTAAGGAATAGCAAGCTTTACATCATGCTCCAGGAAGGTTTTCTGGTGCCAAACTGCAGCTCTATTATGCCACTTGATTCTGGGAAAAGAATAGAATCATTTAATCTAAGTACCTCGGAAGTTTAAAATTTTCAAATAAACGTGTAGCCAAATGATGTGCTCAAAAATCAATTGAGCTAATGTGGACAGTTTGATCCCTTTTCCACTGTGGAATTTCTGATTTCTGAAGCCAGTTGATGCAGTTGATATTTGGCACAATACAGCACTTCTTACAGAAACAATTCCAAAGCAGTGGCTTTTAAGCTTAGGTGGAATGTACTGCAGCAGTTCAAAGCTGTAACTAAGTGAAAATGTTCTAAGTAGAGGCCATTAGAAATTTTCTGAGTAATCCGTATTCATGAAGTTTCATAAAGTTCACCCTGGGCTTGGATGAACTTCCACCAAATCCAAAGCAGGTGTTCAAGCAGATTGGTCCTGGAATAGTCTCCCTATGGCATGGGAAGCTGCAGGTCCTGAGCTTCATGGACCAAACATTCATTTCTGTGACCTTTGCATGACCACCACATTTACAGACACTGCTCGGTGACACTGGACAACTGCTGCCTTCTGGGAGCTTCCAGCTGACCAGAAATTTGGAAAGACATTCCTGCCATCTGATTTACAAATCAAATGTGAAAAACAGAATGATGTTTCCTGTGGGTGGAAAGGGGGGAAAAAAAAATAAAAATAAATAAAGCCCTGTTAAGTTCTGGTCAGCTCAGGATCTTAAGCAAGTTATAGGATATTGTAGAAGCACTTGTCATTTTAAATAATGTATGGCCCTGTTTACAAGTGGCAGGAGTGCTGTTCTCTGTGCCCGATGAAAACTGAGGCAGGGGTGCAGGCACGCAATAAAAAAGATAAAGATTTGCAATAACGACACACTTGCCTCTGGCTGCTACAGGAGGCCCATTTTTATGAATTAGCTATTACATTGTGCCTGTTTATTGAACATCACCAACAATGTCTGAAATTGCACAGACCTTGTGATGAAACACGACTTCTGCCCAAGGAACTTTTAGAAGTCCTCTGCCCTTCCAGCCCACTGGAGTAGAAGCAACAGCCTGGTGATTTGTCCCTGCAAAATGAGCCCTGCTCTTCCAGAATGCTTTTTAATGTATCAGTAGCCATTTACATCTTCAATAATAGTGTTGCTTAAGAGATATTGATATTCTCAGAACCTCATCAGCACAAAAGAACAGCTTGTAGGTCATCATAACCCGTGTGTCAAATACGAATCCCTCATTAGCTCCAGCAGCACTGGGAAAAGGCACCTGAATGGCTGCAGGCTGTAGTTACCAAATACTGCTCTCTAAAGGCCTTTGTTCCCAATGAAATGAGTCAGTGTTTTACCTGGTGTCTAGAGAGCCAATGTCTAAGACATACTGCCTTTAAATTTGATCTTTGTTCTCAGGACTTCCTGGAAAAATAATAAATATATGATGGAATCAGGAGAAAAAAACCTGTCCTTTCTCACCTAGACATCACCTCAGCTTCAAGAAGATAATGTAAAGATGTTCCTTATTTTGCTAACTCTGGGTTGTGGGTTTGAAGCATTTTTCAGGCATTTAAGATTTAGAGAAATGATTTTTTGTTTAAAAAGCACCATTTTTCATGTACTCAAGGTTATTCCTTCTAAACCAGGAATTTAATAAGTGATTTTGGTTACGTGTAATTGTCAAACAAATGACTAAAGTGCCCATATTTACAGCGAAGTGGATTCCTTTAAATCACCCTGGTAAATTCAAGGGTTCTGCAGTTTATCCCGAAACACCATCACGCCCAGAGCTTTTCCCCCAGGACAGGATGGTGCAGACATCCCCTCCCTCTCACTGTTTGTGTTTCTGCCGCTGCAGATCGGGCAAGGAGCAGCATGGTCTCCACAGAAAGTGCCTCCTCAACGTACGAAGAGCTGGCGAGGGCGTACGAGCACGCCAAGATGGAAGAGCAGCTGCGACATGCCAAGTTCACCATCACAGAATGCTTCATATCAGACACCTCCTCGGAGCAGCTCACGGCAGGGACTAACGACTACACCGACAGCCTCACCTCCAGCACGCCGTCGGAGTCGGGGATCTGCAGGTTCACCGCGTCCCCCCCCAAACCTCAGGATGGAGGGAGAGTGATGAACATGGCAGTTCCAAAGGCACATCGGCCAGGTGAGGCTTTGGAGGTCACGCTTTGGGCCTTTGGGGTGAGTTTTGCCCCATGTCCAGGCTGGGCAGTAGGAGAGAGTCTATCCCAATGGGAAAGAAACTCCACAGTATGTCCTGTAACTGCTTACAGAGGTAATGGGGTTTGTCCCAGTTCATGTAACATTTGAGCATCTTCTCCCATATACAGAAAACAGGGAAATTTAGGAGCAAAGGCAGACTGCCTGAGCCATCAAATCCACTGCTCTACACTTGCAGCCATCCCCTTCTGGGATAAATAAGACCATATGTGGGTACATCTGCCCATCTCCAGCTCGAGCCACCCACTAATAAAGCGTGTCTTGCTGCGATGCTTCGTGCTGGAGAGCAAAGGTTCTGTGTCACAGCAGTTCATGAAGACACATTGTGGGAGATGTGCCACCCCTTCTGCTCTGGAGCTTGTCACACACGTGTAATAACCCTTCCGTGATGTTCCACTCTGTCTTTGACATCACCTCGTATCCAACGAGGAATATCTAAAAGGGGGGGGATAAAAAGTGGAGAAAATTAAGGCAGTGCAATAGCTCAAGGAATATGGAGCCTTCTACCTGCAGACAAGTTTAAAGCCACTCCAACTTCTTAATGACTGGAGCTGCCTGAGGGACATCCATCTATTGGGCTCAATCAAATTTCCAATTCCCCAAAAAAATGCTGCTTCAAGTGATCCCCCAGTGCCCAACAGCACTGGTAGATTATTTCTGATGCTCTGAGTTCAAATACTTGATAAAATCTTCTCAGGAGATTTATCAGCCTTTGTTACAGGATGTGACACCAAATGGGAAAAAGGCATAATTATATTTGTGTGCTTGCTGAAAAAAAAAGGATTTATTTTATTTTGTTTTATTTTATTTTATTTTATTTTATTTTAACTTCATTTTTTTAGTTATTTCATTGTATTTTATTGTATTTTTCACATTTCCCAGTGTGGATGGGGCTACTTATATACACAGAAAGTAATCAGGAATGGTCATCTGTGTAAAAAAAAAAGTAATGGCTAAGCTGTGTATGGGTTTTTTTCTTAATATTCACCATAAATTGAAAAGCAGTGAATGCAGAGGAAAAGAAGGTAGGCAGTGGTATCAGCAAAGTCATTCAAAAGCAGGACCTGACACTGCAAAGAAAGCATAAAGGATTCTGCCAAGAGAAAGCTAAAAGAAAAATGTGGGGAAAAAAAAGACCAAGCAGAAGGTAGAAAGTTATAATACTGAAGGCAGGAAATTAGTGTGTCACACAGATAGATAAGAGGGAAAATAAGTAGGAAATAAAATAGTGAGAGAAATTGCTGGGCTTTGTGTAGTCACAGAGTAGAACCACAAACCCAGGAGCTGTAGAAATAGATAAAGATAAAAATACTTTCCATTTCTAACTCGAAAGTAAAATAAATATTTATCCCTCCTCTGCTAAAGGGAAGCATCTGCATTCCCAGCTAAGTGAAAATCACAGCTCTTCCCTTCCAGGCAGTCAACAAATATTTTTTATCATTTCTTTAACAAATATCTTGCCCTCTTCCTTTCATGTTCCAAATACATTATTTATGCATATTTAGTATTTGCAAATATTCTAATATATTCCATATAAGGATGATTTTCTGGAGGGCAGACAGCACCAAAATTTGGTCCCTGTGCTTGAGTTAAAAACATGCAGGGTTGGAACATCCTTAGACCCCTCTAGTGATTTACAGACTTGCAGTCATGTTTAGCTCTGTTCGTTTTAGTGCCTTTATTTTTTTATCTACCTTTCTTGATTACCTTCAGCTTGCCTTTGCACTAAGGAATTGAAAGATATCGTAAAATTAATAATTAGCTTCATTACCTTGAAAAAAAAAGAATTGAGTGTGACAGTGAATGTTGGCCCATAAATATTGAATAATACATTAGTAAAGGTCACTTCACGAAGGGTTTTAAACACAACGTATGGACTGAAAGAATTGTCAGGAGTAGCAAACACACCAATCTTTCATTGTTCAAGTGAGGAAAGACTTACTGGGCATCTCTCTGCTTTCATCCACCGCTTCACAAATTCTCCAGGGGTAATTAGCAATTCAATACAATTAATCAAAGTCATTCTCCATTTCAGGATATGGGAAAGAAATAAAAAACTTGAGGTGTTTATGTTCAGTAGACGAGAACATTTGGGATAAAACTGTGCTGCTTCAGCACACCTTTATTCTCCCTTGAAGGGAGCCTTTTCTTCCAAGATTTCCCTGTTTTCATGGTGCTTTGCTTTTCTTCTCAGTCACCTCAATCTTTCTTGGGCGATGTCACTTCTAATAGAACTTCTTCCTCTTCCTTCCTAATTTCTGACCTCACTTTTCAAACTGCCTGCAACTCTTCCTAGTGCAAAAAAAAAAAGCTTCAAGTGTTAGCCCAAAAAGTAGTATTTGTCTTTCCAAATAACCCCCCATTAGGAGACACTCTCAGAAAGACTGTTAGGAAAAGTTTGATTGATAAATGGGACATTTGGAAACCAATTTTCCCCATGGCAAAGCTGCAGCTTTACTCAAGAAGGATGAGGATGGACAATAGTGGTGAAGACTTTATTGGCCATACCTGAGCACCTATTTCTTGGCTTGTTGCTACCCATAAGTGTTTGGTATGAGCAAGCAGCACATTGGGTCACCTGAGTCTTGGCTTCAGGAGACCTCCCTGTGAGTTTCTGAGGGCACCCCAACTCATGGCACTGATTGTTCCCTTGATTTTCCCAAGCCTCTCATAGGATTCTCTGATACCTCCACGGTCAAGTTTCCTGGTCTGTGTTCAACTTGATGTCCATCTGGGTCTTTTGTGCAAAGCTTCTTCCCAGCTGGGTGGCCCCCAGCATGTTCTGGTGCCTGGGGTTGTTCCTTCACAGGTGCAGGACTTTGCACTTCCCCTTTTTGATCAATATGAGGCTTGTTTTGACCCCTTTCTCCAGCCTGCCCCGGTCCCTTTGGATGGCACCACAACCCTCTGGTGTGTCAGACACACCTCCCAGTTTTCAATCCATCTCCTTTTCTGCACCTCTGGCCCATAAATCACCAGGAGACAGTGTCAAAAGCCTTTCTGAAGTCACAGCAGACAATATTTACTGATTTCTACTCATCTACCAAGCCAATGATTCCACTGTACGAGGTTATCAGGTTGGGCAAGCGTGACTTCCCCGTGGTGAATCCATTCTGACTGGTTGTTCTTCATGTGCCTAAAAGTGGTTTCCAGGATGAACTGGAGCTATGCTGAGTGCCTTGTTGGTTCCTGCATCCTCTCTCTTGAAGGCAGGAGTGACATTTGCTTTCTTCCAGTCTTCAGGCACTTCTCCCAAACACCATAACCAAAGATTACTGAGAGTGGCCTCACAATGACATCTGCCAGTTCCCTCAATGCTTTCCATCAAGGCCCGAGAATTTACATATATCCAGTTTGCTTAAGGATTCCCTGATGTGATCCTTGTTCACCAAAGGTAAGTCTTCCTAGCTCCAGACTCTTCCTCATTTTCCCTGGCCTTCCTACTGTCACTCACAATGACAATAGATCTCCTTGCAGAAGACTTTCCTGTTGTCTTTGACTTCCCTCCAGTTAGGCTTTGACTTTCCTAACCACATTTCTGAATGCTTGGACAGTATCATTGTATTCCCTCTGGGTTATTTGTGCTTGTTTTCACACTCTTGGGTACTCCCTCATTGTGTCTGAGTTTTTCCAGGAGATCCTTGTTCATCCATGTGGACCTTCTGGCATTGTTGCCTGAGTTTGTGCTCCTTGAGCTTGCAGGAGGTGATCCTTGAATGTCAGCCAGCTCTCCTAGACATGAAGCTACTTCCAGTTGACTGTACAAACATCTCTAGATGTTTTCTGCATCACTGTCCTCACACCAGCCCAAAATTTTCAAGTTTCTAGAGAAGGTGTTATTATACTTCCAGACCTGCATTTTTTCTAAACTTTACAGAAGTCATAGCTGCAGGAAATGGCACAGGGAAGTAAGATATTTTTAATTAATTACTGTATTCAGTGTTTTGAAAGCATGCCCTTGTGTTCTTTAAAACTTCAAAAACAGATTTTTGGAAAAAGATGAGATTAGAACAGGTTGGGCAGAGAAGCTGTGGCTGCCCCTGGATCCCTGGGAGTGCCCAAGGCCAGGTTGGACGGGGCTTGGAGCACCCTGGGCTGGTGGAAGGTGTCCCTGCCCATGGCAGGGGGTGGCACTGGATGGTCTTTAAGGTCCCTTCCAACCAAAACCATTCTGTGATTCTCTGTGTCCCAGAAGGCACCTTAGGACAAAAAACTGAAGCAGTAAAGACAGCAGAACAGTATTTCAAACCCCTGGGATAAATCACATCCTTTAGAAAAGTGGGGTTATCAACCTCTGTGCAATGCTAATATTCTTCATGGTATAAGAACGATGGCAGGATATGAACATTGCATCTTTCTCAACATCAAAACTCCCAGAAGTTTGGGATTTGGGATGACTGTTCTCCTCCCAGAGTTGTTACTGTCTAGAAGTCTGGTTAGAAAGATCAGGTCCTCAAGGAACAGGAATTTGGAGCAATCAACAGTATATTAGGTCCTTCCAGAGCAAAACTGAGGCAGTTTTTCACATAAATATTCATAAATTTCAACAATTGTTACCCAAAGTTTGTCTGACAAGTTGACAAACGAGTCAGTCCTTCATCCTCCAAAGAGGGACAGAAATTGGAAAGAAATGCACCCTCTTCCTGCCTCCCACTGTGCCATCGAAGAGTCTGTAAAGCAAAAGAATGGAAGATAATTGTAGAGGTTTGAAGAGCTTTATAATAATGTTTCCTTTTTTTTCTGTTTTAAAAATAATAACCACAAATTGAGTTATCATAACAATTATTCTTAACTGCAATAAACATTGCAGTAGCAGTTTATTAAAAATAGATTCCCGTTATTATCATTTTAAATCTCAGTAACAGCCTCAGCCAAGAAGCCTGTTGGGTTTTTCCTTCTCTTTCCTCCTAAATTATTGGGCTTGAGAAAAGAACAGCTATTAACTGGGAAATATTTTGATATTTCTGTGCTTTCCAAGTGCTATTTATGTGGGGGTTTTTGTGGACAGACCTCTTATTGCATCAGCTGCCAATGGAGTTCATGCTCGGAAAAATTAATATGTGACCAGTGCTTGAACAGGAAATATCTAGAAAATCTTCATCATGTCTCTTGCTGTTCTGCACAAACCTCCCTTTCACAGGGGCACTGCAAAACTCAGACCCCCAGTTGTATTTTTCTCTCATGCTGATCAGCAGTAAAAAAAGAACCTCTTCAAATATGTGATGTTATCCTTTAGCTTCACTTGGACCAGGCAGAAACTTGTCTGATGTCATGAAACAAGTGCAAGCTCATTTGGACCATCCCACCTCCTTGTCTCCTTGGAGATCACGTTAATATCCAAACCCTGAAGGAGGAAAGCATCTCAGATGCCTTCCTAGAGAAGAGATGTCACTCACCCAGTACATCAGACCAGGAGGTTTTGAAATCCATTCAAACCGCAAGATTTTACATCTCAGAACTTCCTCTATGAACTCTCAGCTGATGAAAGGAACCAGTTTGGAAAGAAACCTGGTTATGAGTGAGGAGAAAATGCAATTGTAGAGAGGCAGACTCTGACAAGGAGATTTTTTAGGGACTGATTTCAAAGCCATGAAGATGGAAAGCACATCCCATTCCTCCATAGGGAATCTGAGTGCATTCCTGGTTCTTAAACCTGTGCAAAGCAGGAGCAGCCCTTTGCTGAGCCCCTGCTCCACTGCATATTCACTGGTTTAACCTCTCCAGTTTAGCTGAGTGATCGAGTCCTTTCAATATTTCAGATGCCTTAAGTTAGCATTCTTGACCCAATTTACAACTTTCTGGCTGCTTTGACTAATCCTGTTGACTTGAATGGCAAAGTCTTAATGTGGAGACAAGTATTAAGCCACAGAATGCCAGCACTTTCTTAAATAATGATTTATAAGGCTCCCTTCAAATACAGTCTGGATATCACCTGCAGTGTCTAAATGTTGGTTTAAACACCCAAGTCAAGAAACAAATCTTCTTTGCCAGCATTCCACTCACTAGAGCTAAAAATAAGCTGCTTAACACAATAAGAAAAGTAAAAACCACAGAGGAATAGAAAGCACAGTGTTTTTCCAGTGTCAGCAATTGTAACCTGAGATGGGAACTCTTTTCCACTGCCCTGCGAGTTCAGGGGTGAAGGAGTTATTTCCCTTTTCTACTCGATGCAGGCAAGTGTGACACAGTAGTGGAGTTTATTTAGAGCCCTGCTTTCTGCTGCAAAGTTGCTGACAGAGCTCTGGAGTCTGGGGCTGTAACTGGATCCGACACAAATTTGGCCCCTGGGCATTCAGCACTGGCTGGGACTCTTCACAGCTCACCTTTAGCCTCCTTTTCCTGTGCCTGTGATGTTATTCTGCATCCACTGGAAATGGAATTGCACAGTTCCACAGTTTCCATGTCCAAAACTGGGTTTCTTCAATACAGAGGAATCAATGTTTGACCTTTTTTTTAGGTTCAGAAATCCTGCAGTAAAGCACTCAAAGGCTAAGGTATAGATTGCTTTATTTGCTAGTTTTACACTCTCACTGCTTTCAAACACAATAGAATATAGGTATGAAAACATATGTACATACACAGACTGTACATAATATGCATATAGAACAAAGACTCACCATCCTGCCTCCACAATGGAGACCAAGGTCCAGTTTTGAGAGAAGTACTCAAGGACACAAAGCAAAATAGGCAAGTGGAAAAACAGCAAGAAAGGCACAATATTTGTAAGTGGAGGAAAAAACCTTCCTGCCTACATTTTTAACTGTAGTAAACACATGCTCTTATATACTCTATAAACAATACTCTTAACACTTATGTTAACTTTTATGTACACCTACATTTATGTGACACATTCAGAATTTACTGTCCTGGATGATCACCTCTGATGCTTCCATATGAAATTCTTCTGCCCCTGGAACACCTTCTTTTTATTTTCTACTGCTGGAAAACCAGGAACACATCACAGAGAGACAGACCGTGCCATTTGCTGCTTATCATGGAAATGGCACATTGGCCATGAGAGGAAATTGCCTTTATCTTGTCTCAGGTTTTATTCCTGTGGAGTATCAGGAGGTTTTTCTCCTTCAGCTGAGAAAAGCTGAATGTTCTGCAGGGATGAAAACCATTCTGCATTTCCTTTGACGTGACTACACACTCGAAATCATTGGCTTGCATTTTTATTCTGGTGGATTTACAGATGGGAAAGTTCACAAGGCAGGTTTTTTAACCTTGCCTGTACAAGAAAAATGAGCTTAAAAAGGTTCAGATGGAAAGCTGGAATGTTATTAGGTCAGAAAGGAAATGTGAATCTTGAGTATCAATAGGGTTTTTTGTTATATATATATGACGAAATTGTAATGTGAAAGTTCCAATTTAGGTGGTAGACGAGATGTCTGCAAGAGAAATTGAAGTCATTGATGGCCCTGGCACAGGTTGGGCAGAGAAGCTGTGGCTGCCCCTGGATCCCTGGGAGTGTCCAAGGCCAGGTTGGACGGG
>JAWWTY010000001.1:115717273-115737746 GCA_035222235.1 Margarornis squamiger
CTGGGAGTGTCCAAGGCCAGGTTGGACGGGGCTTGGAGCACCCTGGGCTGGTGGAAGGTGTCCCTGCCCATGGCAGGTGGCTGGAATTGGATCATCCTTCAGGTCCCTTCCAACTCAAACTATTCTATTTTTCTATGGTTAAAGCAATTTAAATTATTTTTACAATTGTAAGTTATGAATGAGTGATACTGGTGTCAGAAAAAATTATTTATTTATTTTTATTTATTTAGTAGAGGAAAGAAACAACTGGTACCAGTTCCTCAATAAGGAGAGTGTAGCAGCACAGTTATCTTTCCTTGTTGCTTCCTAATTTGTTTTTTATTTTGATTTGAAAATTAACCTTGCCTTTAGAAAAATACAGCATCCCAAACTGTGCTGGTTTAGGATACTCTTGGGGGTTTTTTGCTTTGTGATAGATTAAAATTTGCATGTTAAGGGGCACCCCCTTTCAAGAATGGCCGTTTCCTATCTTTTGATTGCCAACAAAATCTCTTACTAAAAGTGATATTTTTAAAAAATTTGGGTTTCATTTAGTTTTGCTAAAGCTGATTATTTGCTCTGTGGTCCTTATATATATGTAAGCTGAAGCTATTAGAGGAGACTGCCCATGTTTTCTGTAGCTCTGGAGGCACTTGATTGAACTGTAGTTAGTGGAGAGTTTTATGCCTAAAGCAAGGATTACATTTATCAGTGTTTTTCAGCTACTTTCATGTTCTTACAGTCATAACTTCAGTGTTAAATTCCTAAAACCACCAGCAAATGTTCCAAATCAAACCAAAGATGCTGCTTCCACTTCAATTAACAACAGAAGTTTAGAGTAGTTCTCTTAGGAGTCCTGAGCTTGAACCTCAGCTCTATAAAAAACAACATTTTGCCTGCTTGTGCCATTTTAATTTCGGAAATGTCAAGTAATTTCACCTCCACAGTGTTCAGACACGCTGTGTGTGATTTTTGTGAGGGCTTTCAGGCAGCAGTTGCTTCCATAAAGACACAAGAACTGATCTAGCCTTGCTTTGAGGTCCTTGTAGTCATTTACAGCCGTTCCTGATTTAAGGGACTTCAGGCTCTGCTCATTTGCCCTGTGACCAGAGGGCCTGAATGTAATCTCAGATCTCCAGAAGAACTGAGACTACGACATCTGAAAATGGACACCAAATCTTACCTGCAAGAAAGGTCATGCTCGTGCTATTTTTCAAAATTAAAGGAGGAAATCATATCACTGGAGAAACCAACTTTTGTTTTAACAGTACATTCTTCATCTGGCTGTGGTGAGAGTCTTTGCCATCCATGAAAGAGCCTCTTTATATGCTGACCTTCAAGGCACAGCAGATGTGCTTCAATATTGTTCATATTTTTATGCCAGCATCTTTAATTTAAATGTGAGAACTCCTGGTCCCGGTGGGTTAATTAACAAAAAATGCAGGGATGCACCTCATCAGCATCACTCAGGTGATTCAGACTGATGGCCATGTGGACACCCAGTGGCACTAACTCATCCCTGAACTCAGCAGAGCAGCAAGGTAGTGTTCATATTGGTCTCCTGCCCTCCCTGTGCCTCTCAGGAGGGTGGTTTGCTTTCCTCTTGCCTTGCTCAGGTTTAGCTCTGAATTCATGGGTATGGCCAGAGCCTGTCGAGGTCAACAGACCCACTGACTTCATAAACACACTTCAAACTCCTCAGCTTCTGTGCTGAAATCCAGTCTCTTGCCACCTCCTGGGGATAAACCCATTAGGGATGCCAGTTTCCATGGAGCCACGATCGATCCAACCCTTGGCTGAAGTGCTGGATAATTGAACAGTTTCTGTTCACTGCACCCAGGAGCAGCAAAGGAGTTTTCAAACTCCAGCTTTGCTAAGCAGGATCACCTGAGCCAGGGCCCCAGCAGGGTTGTCCAGGTTTTCTCAGGCAGTGGGCAGGAGATTGCTGTCTCAGAGCATCCTTAAAAATGCATGAGGTGGCTTGCGTGACAAGGCCAAGGTGGAGAAGGAGCACTCCCAGACTTTTCTATCATCATTTCATTATTTATTGACAAATTTGCTGACTTGAGTTCTGGAGTGTGTATTGATTCACACGGCGAGGTCCCTTTTGCATGTCTTTATAACTCAGCCATCGCATTAAATCAGAAACAGGACGGCATCAGCCCAGCAGCTGCACCAGCCACGTGAGGCTGAGCATCTACGTGGCATATCCATAGGGTCTAAATCTATGTGACCCCTGGAATTAATCAATTTTTCCTTCTTTACTCAGCTCAGTGGCAGAGAGGCCCTTAAAAATACATCAGTTCTCCTTAAAGTTACTTCTGAAAGGTCCAAAGCATCTGACAGGTCTTCTAAAAGTGCAGCACTGAATTAAAGACCAAAGTTCTGCTGAGAAAAATACAAACCAAAAACGTGCTTCAACTCCTGTGTCATTAAACCTTTCAGGAACAGGCACCAATGTGATAATCAGGGGTCCTGCCATTCAGCTGGGCAGATGCACAGCCTGTTATGTTGATTCAGATGTAATTCAGATGTATATTCTCAGTGAAACCACAGCAGTCCTGTGTTTGCTTTAAGACACAATGATCAAAGACTTTTTCTTGGAATCAGAAGGTTTAACTCTAACTAGCAAAATGAATCACCTTTTAAAAAAAAAGGAGTCCTCATTTTCAGTCACTTAAACCTAATCTCCAGTAAGTATAAATCAATTTACAGTCTTGCTGAAATCAATAGAGCCAGTGATTTATAGCAGCAGCAAACTTGGCTCCTGGGCTACAGTTTTCCTGGTGTTCCTTAAGAGAGAACTCCAAGGATTGTAGTCAACAGCAACTGTTGTTTTTATTTTTTTCTGGGCAACACAGCTGGTATTTTGAACATTTTTAATGAAAATGCCAGTTTTAACAGTCTGCAATGTGCAGCATTTAACTAGGTGTTACAGATCTTCAAATTGTCTGTGAGGGGGGCAGTTTTCCTGCAGAAAGATGCCAGCTATAAAGCCCTGCGGGGAGGAGAGGCAATTCGGATTTCTCCCTCTAGAAATGGCAAACCTGGCTGTTTTTCTAACGTGTTCCACCTGTTTCCTTTATTTAGAGGATCGAAAATATAAACAGCATAAATCTGGGGTGTTCTGGTGTCTGCAGAAGCCCAGTGAGAAGCCCAGGAGATGTGATGGTGTAACTGAGCCGTGGAGGGCAGGTTGGCAGCTCAAATTGCACCTCCTTGGCCTCGTCCAACATCCCCCATTCAGTCAGTTTAAACACTAAGCCCTTCCATCACTTTTCTTGGGCAGCTGAGCAGAGGTGGAAGCTCCTCTGGAGGAGGGAAGAGCCTGTGCCTGCTCTCCCAGCATCTTTTTCTCTAATGAGGAAGCCGTGCCCTGCCCTCTCCCTCCTCCCTCTCCCCTTCTGCTGCTCGCCTGCTCCTCACACTGTCATTTAAAGCAGCGCTCAGAACTTTTGCCATTTATTCTGGATCACCTTTGAGAATTGTTGAATCCAGTTTTTGTCTTGGAAAAGTGGGCTCAGAAGGAGTCTGTGAGCTCCTGGACGTGCTAATAATGGTGTGCTCCTGTTGACTAAGAGTGAGCTGAGGTTCCCACTCATTTGCCCAGCCAGTAATTTGTACGTGGAAATTTCCCCTCCATTTCCATTACTGATCAACACTGGCTCTAGAGAGTGGAACCCCGACATTCAAAGCATGCTTTTTGTTGTTCAGTTGGGGCATTTCACAGCAACATTTGCAAGAAAATAATAATTATCAAACAAAAAAAGCATTGGGAAGGCAGTTCCACCCTGATATCAGCCAAGAAAGGAGGCACAGGACCGAACCTCTTTCCCTCTCCCCTGCTTGGCTGAGCAGGACACAGCATCAAAGCAACCAGATAATTGGCTTTATTGCTCATTAAGGGTGTTTATACCTGATGTTGCAGTGTGCTGGCAGCCTGCAGGTCTGACTCTCTGTCAGGCTCTTGGTGTGGGAATGGTTGCGGCGCAGTGCGGAACGCTCTGCGGGATCAGTGCAGGATACAGGGGCAGGAGATGGACAGAGAGGGAGCAGCAGCAGGTTTCAAACCCTGACAGCAGCAATTGTAAGGAATGTTACTGTGCTGCTATCAGTCTGGCTGCAGATCAAGCTGCTGCTGTCTAAGAAAGCTTTGCCTGCTCACTTTTAATGGTGTGTCAGGTTTTGATGTGACAAACACCTCTGAACATCATTTACGCTCTTCTTTTTCATCAAACCTCTCACCTTGGCCCTGAAAACCCTCCTCTCTTTCCTTGTTTCTATTGCAAGTTTATCTTACAGCCAGTCTTTGTCCTGAAAAAGCCTGTGAGTAGCAGCAAAGGCTTCACTGCTTGTTACTCTGTGAGTGAGCTGGAAAAACCCACTCTGTTTTTTAATCAGCATCAACCAGGACCTAAAGCTGTTTGTCGGCAGCTCCGTCTCCTTTGCTTCCCTTCAAAGGGAAACACAATATCCCATCAGTGCTTGCCCTGCCAAGAGGTGCCCAACAGAGTGGCTTTCCATCCCCACCAGGACTTGTAGACCCCCAGCACTGCATTTGGGTCCCAAACCAACAAAACCACATCAGCGCCTCTCCTGTGCCGGCAGAGCTGTACACATCCCACTCTGGCATGATTTCTGATCCCCTGGGATCACACCAGAGGGATCTCTGAGAGCTTTTTTTAACCCACTCCCCTATTGAAGTAAGATGTGTGAATGCCCTGCTCAACCAATCTTATTCCTACCTTTGTTAAATAAAATATCCCGTCACAGTCACCAGCCCCACTTTACGAAATCTTCCAAAATAATCTTCCAAAGAGCACGGAATTTCCTTCACATGGCAACCAAAACCCGAAAACCATCAGGCTGTCATCCTCACTGAGGGTATCTGTGCTGGAGTGTCGGGAAGACAAATTGCTTTTGCTTTAGAGGAGGTTATGATTCATGAGAAAATGCACAGAGCTATCATGTAAAAACTTGGTAAGAGCATCTTTTTTTGCAGTCTGGGGTGATCTGTGTATTGAAAAATAGCACAAATCCTGAGGTTTTATTTTTTTGTTGTTATTTTTTTTTTTCTGGAGCAGATGAAAGCAAAAAACCATGCAAGTGCTCTGGCATTTGAAAGAGGAATGAGGTAAATCTTTAGGGAGAAAGGAGTTTTAGTTCTGCAGACAAGACAGCTGTCTGGAAGAAAATCCAAGAAAAGTTGAGCAGTGATATTTTTCCCTCCTTGTTGCCTGTCAAATTCATGCCAACCTTTCCCGTACCTGAAGCTGACCTCTAGAACAAGGCTAAAAATACTTCTTGTTTCTTTGAGGAGTGTTTTACATCAGCTTAGTTGTACTGAAAGAAGGGTATAATATTTATTGCCCAGTGCTGCATTAACTCAGAAAAAACCTCCCTTTTTTTGGTAGAATGTGCTTATGGTAAACATCATAGTAAGTGATTTTTAGCATTTGTTTACAAATATTTATTTGAGCTAACATTTTCTTAAATGTTCTGTACTAAATAATTCATGAGGGGGTTGGCCACTCAGAAAAAAAAGACAGACTGAGGGAGCTGTGGCTTAAATTGCTGCATTCAGATTTGGCTGGATGTTTATTATTTCTGTACAAACCCAGAGCTCTAATACAGCAAATCTCCCTTTTTAAAAATCACAGAATCACAGAAAGGTCGGGGTTGGAAGGGACCTCTGGAGATCGTCCAGTCCAAACCCCACTTTTAAAAATGCATCAGAAAACTATAGTTTTGGAATGTCTTTTGTACTAATTAAGCCAAAATGCATGAATTATTAAACATGCTCATTTTCAGTGCTCATGCACTTGAAAGGTTTGCTTTCATTACTAATAAGGCACACACGCAGCTGAAAAGAGGTAATTAGAGCATCAAAGGCAATGAACCATCCTGAAACTTCATAATGCTTTGCCTGAAAAAAACATCATTCAGCTGAATAGCAGGAAACCAAAAAAACTCTCCACTGTTGTGTCCAGAGAATAAGGAGCAAGGTCTTTCCAAGCAGCTCCACAGATACAGCAAGAAGCTTTTATTCTGCTCAAAAGTACCTTCAAAATTGATGTAGGAATGGCAAAAGTGAACCCCTGCGGTTATATTTCAAAGACTGTGTTTTCAAGTCAGAAACCCATTAGTTCTTATAAATCAAAGACTTCTTTTTATTTTTTTTTTCATCCTGTGAGGCCGTTTCAGCTCTAGCGGAGAAGGAAAAAAGTTCCATTCTCAAAATGTTTCTTTTCCACTGATTTTATTAATGTGCTTTGTTTTATGAGCAGTTTCAGGGAAAGATGCTCCTTGCAGATAAGAAGGAGAACTGGCACTTTTTTATGATGGGAAAATGTGTACATCACATGAAATAATGAGGGCTCTGTGTAAGCCGTGTCAGAGACTGTGCTTTGACTACCCAGCTTTGGAGAGCAAGTTACACTCTGTGGCTTCTCATTACTGCAATCCTGTTGGAACTTTGCCCCAAGACATTTAGAAAATTACAGTAAAACGACTGCATGTTGTTTACCCAGATTATTGACTATGCTTTTTTATGTAGATTTAAGAAGAGGGGGGGGGGGAAAGTCTTTTTTACATAGCCTGAAGCTCCTAAATACACTTGAGAAATGTCTAGACAGCAGCTTGAAAAGCAACCTCCATCTCTGTAAGGTTCAACGCTCATATTTTCCAGTCCACTCAAACCCGTCGCTCTGAAGGAGCAGAAACGTGTAAGACACAGGAGCAGCTCTCCAAGGTACCCACGGGCAGCTCCGGCTCCTGCTCCACACCAGCTCCTCCCTGGAAAGTCATCCAGAAAGCAGAAAGTGCAGGGGAAAGAGGGAATGGGTGTGAAAGGACCTGGCAGGTGTCAGCAGAGCAGTGGGTGTTGTCACGTCAAAACCCCTCTTGGGGTGAGAGACATCCTTGGGGAAAGGCTGGTTGTTGTGGGAAATGGAATCATGGAAGGGTTTGGGGTGGAAGGGACCTTAGAGGTCATCTTGTTCCAACCCCCTGCCCTGGGCAGGGACACCTTCCACTAGCCCAGGGTACTCCAAGCCCCGTCCAGCCTGGCCTTGGACACTTCCAGGAATCCAGGGGCAGCCACAGCTTCTCTGCCCACCCTGTGCCAGGGCCTGCCCACCCTCACAGGGAAGGATTTCTTCCTGATGTATCTAACCTAACATTACCCTCCTTCAGTTTAAAGCCATTAGTCCTTATCCCATCACTCCATGTCCTTGTGGAAAGACCCTCTCCTGTTCTCTTGTAGCCCCCTTTAGGCACTGGAAGGGCCTTTGGGGTCTCCCCAGATCCTTCCCTTCTCCAGGCTGAGCACCCCCAGCTCTCCCAGCCTGTCTCCAGAGCAGAGGGGCTCGAAGGCTGGAGTAGAAACTTAGTCCTCTTTTTCTGGGGCTGAGGGATTTAACATGGGAGTGTGAGAGAAACCTCTTTTCCTGACCCCAGCAGTCCCAAAACACCCCTGACAAGAGGCAAATTATTACTTTGGCATTATAATTAGTCACAAAGTTTTCACGCCTGCTATTGCCATCTCAGAGGTGCATTTTGCTGCCCACCTTCCCTGGGACCTGACAGTGAAAACCCACACCTGAGACAGCCAAAATAAAGCCCTCAACAACTTTTGGCAGTGGGCAGAGACGGGTACATGGGGCAGCATCACTCACTCCTACACTCCTGCCTCTCTCCCCCACTGGGGAGGAGTGGGGAGCAAGGGGGCTCCTTATTTAGGATACTGGGATGGTGCACAAGACACAGCCACGGGGAGCAAGTGATATGAGCATTCCTCATCCAGGCTGTCTCCTCCCTGCATCCCACAGGGAACGGTGTTCGGAGCAAAGTGCATTTTGGACTAAAAAGGAATGCAGAAGCAAAGAACTGAGGGGCAGCGTGGGTGAGCAGGGCATGGGGCCTGGGTGCCAAGGGCACAGGGAGGGTGTTGGGCAGCACAGATGTACCCACAGGCAGCTCAGTCCAATGCCCACGGATAACTGAGGGGATTTGGTGCCTCCCTGCACCTGCCAGGCCATGTGTCCATATCCTGATGTCCTCTACCCCCGCAGCAGGTACATTGCTGTCTCAGCTGAAACAGGGCTCACATGCAGAATGTGTTTGACATGGAAGGTGCTGTAGGTGAATAAGGTAGACAAATAAAACCAGTTAAAGGTGACACGATTAATTTTCAGTGGGATTATAAGCACAAACCTCCCCCCTCTCTCCAACCCTACCTAAATGTTGCCATGATGCACATCAGCCTAATCATGAGATACTCCCACCTTGCTCCATGGGGGTTAAAAAATGTGTGCCATGTGTCTGTGTGGAAGACATAGCCAGAATAAACATATGGTGTCAGAGAGTGCTTGGGGATTTCTATAAGAATAAACAGGGATTCTGTCCAAATGTAACTCCTCAGCAGTTCTCTGCCTGTGACCTGAAATTATGGATCGAGCAGATGCTGGTAGTCTTTTAGGTAAGGCTTTCAGTGCCTTGACTTATGTGAGAAAGCAGAGGACCTGTTTTACTTTAGGTCATTGGGCAGCTTTTAGCTGGGTTAGGAAAAAATGAAATTGTTATACATTGTTTTATTATGAAGAAATGCTTTCCTGCTCCGTTGTTTATGCCACTGGCACAGGTCAGCCTTAATTTCTACTGCTGTAAACAGCTCATGTAGACTCAGGTACTGTGGTGCCAAGAGTCTCCAGTTTAAACATTCTGGATGCATCCCATCTGTGGATGAGACTGTGGGTTTGATGTCAGCCATAAAAAAAAGAAGAAGCTCTGTACCTGCAGAGGTCTGCAAAGAAGGGGAAATACTCTTCTTGAATACTCCTATAACTGGGCTCTTTTTCATACATATGTGAGGTTGCACCATCAAATATTTTTAGAAAGGAATGTCATTATGTGCCTGATCACCTCTCATTTCCTTGCAGGAACATTACGAATACCTAACAGGCCCAGAAATTGGGGGGAAAAACAAATAAGAGGTTTTCTTGACGGTGCAGAACAGAAAGAAAGGCTGATGCAGCAGCTCAAGTGGCAGCCCCAGTGCATTTTGTTACCACTAAAACAGCAGCATATTGATGGTTATGGTGGTAAAAAATCATCAGTGATTTAAACCCAGTGATGAGGGTTGGCAGTTAAATGTGGTTAGATCAGGACAAGGATGTTTCTGTTTTATTCAGCCATCTCTTTAACACTCTTGCACTCATTTTAAATATTTTAGCCATTCTACTCGAGATTGGGGGTCATTAATTGGAATTGTGAAGGTTTCCATTTAGAATGGACAGTAAGAAAGGGAGATCTACTGAGCCTCCATGAAACTGAAATCCAAGACCTTTTCTTTGAGGATTTTGAGGAAAACTTCCTGGTGTTTCCAGTTCATCTTCTGCATGCCACGAGTGCACGTAAAGCACATCGCACTCCTCGTTGTGGCCATTCTACCATGAAAACAAACATTAATAGTGAATTCTTGGGGATGTGCCCAAAGGGAGTTTGTAGGTGCATGATTTTGTATGACCACAGCGTAGTGAATGGCTGAAAATCAACATGATTCTGTATGACCACAGTGTAGTGAATGGCTGAAAATCAACATGATTCTGTATGACCACAGTGTAGTCAATGGCTGAAAATCAACATGGTTTTGTATGACCACAGCGTAGTGAATGGCTGAAAATCAACATGGTTTTGTATGACCACAGTGTAGTCAATGGCTGAAAATCAACACATCAATTTAAATGCTGGAGTTGGGTTGGTCAGAGATGCTCCACTTCAGTTGACTCCCCTCGCCAGGTGAGCACAACACGACGTATGACCATAAATAAGGAACTTATCTTTCCCTTTTTGCCTCCCCAGGTGATCTCATGCATTTGCCACCCTACCTTAGGATGGACTTTTTATTGAACCGTGGCGTGCAGGGCACGAGCAGAGACCTGGGTTTGGGGCAAGCCTGCTTGGAGCCCCAGAAAAGCCGGACCTTGAAGCGCCCCACCGTCCTGGAGCCGATCCCCATGGAGACATCCTCCACGAGAGATGTCCAGTCATGGCAACCTGGTGCTGTGGCAACGTTACCTCAGCGAGAAGGAGCTGAGCTGGGACAGGCAGCCAAAATGAGCAGCTCCCAAGAATCCCTGCTGGACTCCCGGGGCCACTTGAAAGGAAACAATCCCTACGCAAAATCTTACACGCTGGTATAACAAAAAGAGCATGGCTGGACAGTGGTTGTAAATATTTACACTGAAAAACAAACACACACACACACACACACAAAAAAAAATCCAATGAAAGCTACCTTTTTTTTATTGAATTCCAATATTTATAATTAAAGAAGATTGCCAAAATATTTGACAAAAAAAAAAATAATAATATGAACGACAGACAGTGCAAAGACTCTCTTGCTTTTTTTCTGTCTGAGTGTGAGCTTCATCTGACTGGACATCTGAATTTTTGGGTAAAAGAGTCCAGTTTTCTGATCTTCACAAGCGTTTGTGTTTTTACTGATTTTCTACGAAGTGCATGGAGACTTAACTAAAACATTTTAACTGGAAGTTCCATCAGACAAGATTTAAAAGGGAAAAAAAAAAATCACAAAAAAAAAAAAAAATCACCCTATTTGTGAATTCAACAAGAACATTGATTTGGAAAAGCAAAAAGTCTTTTGTCATGTTTGCACTTTTTTTTTTTTTTTTTAATTAGAAAAAGGGTCCTTGATTGTTCTTTTTCTTTTTTGTTGTTGTTAATTAGGATGAGTGATGTCCGTGGAGTGAGGAGATTGGTTTGGGTTTTTTTTTTTTAATATTAATTTAACGAGACACTCTTTGCATTTTGTCTATGCGAAATAAAAGGGTCTTCTGCCTTTATCTGTGATGTCTGCTTCCATTGCCAGTAGCTGGGCTTGTTTTTCCTAGGAGGAAGAATCATGTCAGTGCCATACCCTGAACATCTTCTTGTGCCTTGGGCAGAAAAGGGACGCAGGGGTCAAACCTTTGGAAAAATATTGGGATTCACTTACCCACCACCCCTTTGGCTGCCAGAATGGTGCAAGTCCTGAGTGCCCTCAACCAAACCCACCCAGAACTCTGAGCATTTCATTCATCTGACACCAGGAGGCTTTGGCTGAGCTTCAGTGTTTGTTGGATCAGAAGAAATGTGGTGATGTTACTTTACTTACTCTTTAGAAATGGATCTTGAGTCCATTTGGGAGCAGCTCTTACAGAAATTAGTTGCTTACGTAAGGACTGGGGCAGGGGTGGGAAAAACCCAACAGCTTTTCCCATAATAGGAAAAATGGGATGAAAAAGTTATTCCAGGTCCAAGTTCAACGTGTCTTTCTTTAGAGGAAAAAAACCTTGTTACGTGGGAGCTGTCAGCTTGTATTACTTTGTGGCATCTTTTGATTCCATGGAAAGGGATATTGCTGATTTTATACAAGGCATAAATGATTGAATAGCGCAGTCGGTGGGTTTAACACAACAGCAAACATCCCTGCACCATGACCCATTGAAATTGCTTTAAAACAGAGAAGTGCAGCAGTGCATAATTGTTTCATGGCTATCATTAATGGAATTGTGCTGTTACAAGGGCAATAAGTTAGCAAAGTGCTTGGAGTGAGTCAAGCTGCACTCGCATCCTTAGCTCTGTGAAGCCCAAGTGCTAAAGCTCTGGGAATTCCAGCAGAAGGAGCCAAATGAAGACATCCTCAAGGTATGTACTCCTTATGGACCTACAGAGGAGTGATGAGAAGTCACTCAGATAAGGAATCGTTTCCCATCTGGTCAGTCTATTTGACCAATATGGTCATAAAATGTGATAGAATATATATAAGAAAAGAAATACGCCGCAAAAGAAAAAAACCAAAGCCAACCAATCAAAAAAGTCACACAAAAACAACAACAAAGAAAACCCCAAACAACCCCCCCAACCTTTTACCTCCATTAAAAAGTAATAATAAAAAAAAAATTATTAAGTGTTTTCAAACAGAATGAAAAAACTATTTGTGGTTTAGTTGAGATGGTGGTGTTTGGTCAAAAGTTGGACTCGATGATCCTGGAGATCTTTTCCAATCTTAATAACTCTGTGATGATTTTATGACAAAAATATTAAGCCATTCCTTTGCTTTGCTTTGTTGTGTTGCTTTTTTCCCTTAGAGGAAAATGTTGTTAAGAAGAACCTAATTTAAACACGCAAAAAGAAATTTCTTTAAATATTTCCCACTGAAAAACTCCGCAGAAAATGAAACTTTTATAGGAGGAGGTTTCATTTTGGGCCAATTCGGTTCATTTCGATTCCCTCCAAACTCTTTCTGCTGTGCTCAGCTTGAGCTGGATGGGGCATCAGCACTGCATGTACAAATAAAAATTGATTTTCTCAGTAGCATCCCGGACTTTTGAGTCTCGGGCCAATTTTATGTTCTATATTCCAAGTTTCCTTCTTGTCCTCTGAAAAAGGTGAAAAGCTTTAGGGCAAAACCGAGGCTTGAGCCATTTGTCCCCGTGGCTCTTGGCTGCCCTCAAGCACAGGGGTGGCTGGTCCTGTGGGCTCCCCACCAAAACCTGCCTTCAGTGACAGGCAAAAATAAGCATGAGAGAGAGGAAATATTCACCTTTTAAACTCCTGGTGTCTGCTGAGAGTGGAAATATTCCAGCATCTCTCCACAGCTCCATTTGGCTGCCGATCTGCAAAGCACCAACCGTCCTTGACTTAATGAGACTTCCTCCTCATCTGTATTCCAAGTGCCTGGTGATATCCATCCTCCTTAGGAAGTGAAGATGCCTTTGGGGGGCCCGTATTCAAAGAGATTCATTGCAAGTCTCCTGCTGGTTGAAATCAGAGTGGAACCAGGCTGCTGGTCCTGCAGGGTGCCTGGCTCCATGCCCCACATCCCCCCGGCTCGTGGGGGTGTGTGACTGTAAACACGGGCACGATCCCTCCAGCTTCGGGGCTTTATTGGCTTTTAGTCTTCCAAACAGCACTGGAGCAGCAGAGCTAGACAAACACGTCACAGGAGCCTTCAGGAAGTGCTTGCCCTGCTCCCATCCAGTCAAGGTTTGGAGGTGGAATTGCAACGGGGAGCAGAGTAGTCACTGCAGGATGCAGCGATCCCCAGGACCGAGGTGACAGAAAACGTGCTGGTGTGTCTCTGCCAGCACCACTGGAAACATTTCCCTGTAAGAGAACCATCAAAATCCATGGATTCCCTATGCCTGCATCCTGGCATGTGATAGAATCACAGAACCATTTAGGTTGGAAAAGCTCTGCCAGCCCACGGAGCCCACCCTGTGCCCGATGCCCACCTTGTCCCCCAGCCCAGAGCACTGAGTGCCACGGCCAGTCCTGCCTTGGGCACCTCCAGCCCTGGGCACTCCAACCCTCCCTGGGCAGCCCCTTCCAGTGTTTAACAACCCTTTCCATGAAGAAATTCCTTCTGTTGTCCAGCCTGACCCTGCCCTGGCACAGCTTGAGGATGTTTCCTCTTGCCCTGTCCCTTGTTCCCTGGAAGCAGAGCACAATCCCCACCTTGCTCCAAACTCCCTTCAGGGATTTGTAGAGAGCAATAAGGTCTCTCCTGAGCCTCCTCTTCTCCAGGTTGAGCCCCCCCCAGACACTCCTGCTGCTCCAGCCCCTTCCCCAGCTCCATTCCCTTCCCTGCACACACTCCAGCCCCTCAGGGTCTCTTCATGAGATCCCAAAACTGGACACAGCCCTCGAAGTGTGGCCTCAGCAGTGACAATTTCAGAGGGACAATCCCTGCCCTGGTCCTGCTGCCCACACTATTTTTAATACAGGCCAGGTGCCACTGGCCTTCTTGCCCACCTGGACACGCTGCTGGGCACACTTCTCCCCCCACTGCACCCAATGCCTGCTTGGAAAATATGCATATAAGTGAAAACAACAACTGGCATCAGCATGAGATCTCAAAAAAAAAAACCCCGAAGTACCAGAACATCAAGGTATCAATGTGAGCACATCTTGCACAAAACTGTGACTCCATCTTAGTCACGAGGGTCATAGGAGACTTCACTTCAAAAGAGAAATTTAGGAGCTAAAAATCTTCCCTGTCTTCTGCCTACCAGAAATCACAGCTCCTTAGAGAGACTCACTGTTTTTCTCCTTACACTTCTCCTCAAACCCCAACCTCAGCTAACCCTTTAATGACTCACAGATAGCAATTAACTCTCCCTTTTTGTCTCAAATGAGTTAGCAACTCCCTCACTCCTGCCTTTTCTAAGAACCCTTTTATCCTTTATTCCATTTCATTTAAATTGTCTGATTAATGCAATTGCGTTAGACTCGGTACAGCTTTTCCCTCTCCTTGTTTTCAGGATGGAACTCACTTTTCCTATTCAGAACCACAGGAATTTTCACTGTTTAGAAGTTTATCTTTATTTTCTTAACCAGGTGAGCTCCATAGCAATGGTACCATAGCTAAGAGGAGTTCTAAGTAAGGTGAGGTGTTATTTTAGCAAATAATGTTGTTGAAGAACAGACAACCAACCCTGGGCTGCCTTTGGGACCAAAAGAGAGTCCAGAGGAGCTCTGTCCAGCCAGGTTTTTCCCATTTTCCCAGGCAGCTGGGGGGATGATTCCCATGCCTGTCTTGCAGGTGGGCAATAGGTCTCTCCCTGATTCCTTCCATTAAGTAATTTGGGGTAAATGTCTTCAGATTTTGACATCCAACATCCTTTTCCTGCACAGCCAGGAGGTGTATGAAGAGGGGGGTGTTGCTTGGTTGGGCTTGGGAATTTTTTAGGGGGGATTATCTCTTTTATTCTGAAGATATGAACAGCAAAGAGGTGGGATAAGGGAGCAGCTGGGAAGACAAACTCTGCCAGCACACCATTTTCCTGAGCAGGCTGAAAAACTCTCCCAGAGAAGGAAGTTTTATTTTAAAAGGAAGGAAAAGTAAAAAGAGGGTGGGGGGAAAAAAAGCATACAGCCCGTTCATGGTTTCAGTGCTAGTCAGGTTATTTTAGGTCACAGCAGTTGCTTAATGGGCTCTCTTGGTTGACTATGAAGCATTCCAGCAGGGAAAAGAGAGTGCTTTTCACCATTACTTTTCTCTGAGCTTGCCTGAGCCTCCCAAGGGAAACCTCCTCACCTCCCCAGAAAGAAAATGCCTCTGTAGGAAGTGCAGGAGCCCAGCACTGCTGAGGGGTCAGTGCACTTCCCTGGGGGGGCTTGTACCTTCTGAACTACTCCTTTTTTCACAGGGAATTTTATGCTCCTTTCTCTCAGGATTTCAGGGCAGAAGGTGCTAGAATTGACATCAATAAAAAAAGCTCTATACTAGTTCCAGGGTTGACAAGGACCCTGTAAACTTCCCAGCACGATTTCACCATGGGATTGTGTTGCTCCCCACCCTGAAGCATCTTCCTCCTGGCTCTGCCCTCCCAGGTGAATGATTTTGCCCTTCACAGGCACCTGCTTTTGAGGCCAGGTGGTGGCTGAGGAGACAAGTGACCCTGAATGCAGAGCTGGCTGGACACAGAGGGGACAGCATTCCTGCCTCTTGGAACAATCATCTGAGCATAAAATGAAGGCCTGTCCCTCTGCAATGTGCTTGTCAGGAGGGAGGCTGCTGCAGGTGTTTGCTCTGATGCTGCTGAACATGCACACAGAATTTCTAGCCAGTGAATTATTTTTGGGGTTTTTTTTTAATTAGTGGAAAATACAGACACATAAAATATCCTGAAACCTCTGGGACTGAGAATGGGAGAAACTGATCCCCACCCTTGCCCATGAAAGAGTAACACCAAAACCAATTTCTCAGAGCACATAAACCAAAAACCTGCTCTGAGATAAACTGGCGAAGTTACTGATTTTACATTGAAACTGCCACGTTTTCATTCCCTCAGTCTGTCAGAAAGCACAACCCACCCCTCACAGTTCAAACCCTTGGACTCTTATTTAGCTGAAGGTGAGAGGGATAGGTGTTTCATGAAAGGGTAGCACATAATGGTGAGAGAGTAGAGAAATCCACCACACAATGGGTGGAAAACCTGAAGAAATGCTGTCATTAAGGCAAGCTGCCACCAGAGCTGCATTTTAGGTGTAAGGAAAAGGTGCAAAGATGTAGTTTAAGCGAACTTGGGCAATATTCCAGAATCATATTACTACGTCTTTGCACCTTTTCTTTGCAGCTGAAGTTTTTCCAGTAAGCTTTCTTTAAGGGTTGCAGTCCCAGTGGGATAGAAAATCACCTGGTTCCACAGTTTATGGTAGAGAAAGCAATTGTTTCAGGGCTATTTGTGGTGCAGTGGAGGCCTGGGGTGGTGTGGGGAGGGAAGGGAGCTCTGCAGCTGGGGCTTGGAAACACCAAGCACATATTGAACCATAAGTTTTCCACTGGCTATGATTGATCCTGCAGATTTTCCCTAAAGAAAGCACACCGGGTTCATGAACAGCTTGACAACCCCTCTCTCCTTCCATCCCTTTTCTTCCCCTCCCATCCTGCCCTCAGTTTTCAGAGGCTTTCAAGGCTGCAGAAACTCAGTGCAGCTGCCCCTGGATTTTCCATCACTCTCATGGCAAGGAAAGAGCTCCTGCCCTAGTGGAGAAGATAAACAGGCTGGTAATATTAAAACCCCACCTCTGTTCCCAGGTGGGGACAGGTCTGCTGGAGCCTTTGCACACCAGAGTGCTGGTGACTGATGTCCAGGTGTCACCTCTGCAGTGTCAGGAAAGTGGGAGCTCCCTGGGACTGTGCTGGATTTAAATAACCTTATACCAAAAGCACAAGGCAGGGACACTTCTGTTCATGAAGAAAATCATTAGAGAGCTGAAAGGCTCCGGTCTGTACCAGATTCTTCACCTCTGTGTAATTGCTCCAACATTAGTAATAGTAAAATTATATGCTTCCATGAGGAAATTTAAGTTAAATGTAACCTAAATCAATTTGAACTTTAAAACATGGAGCTCATACCACCTGTTCTTCCTATAGAACAAATTATATTTAAGCCCCAAGGTCAGCAGCAAAGGGAAAGCTTAATTAAAGTTGATAGCAGACTGCATAATCACACCTGAACCTACATACAAATAGATGAAGAAGCACCAGAAGCCATTTATTTTATTCAGATATCCTTGCCTGGAGTCTAATAAGATTTTCCTTTAAAAATGGCAACAGCTTCGGTTGCATTTCATCTTCGAGGCACAGAAATGAATGGATACCTTGGCAAGCCGCTCTCCACCGGCCACAAAAGCTCGTTCATTAGTCTCTGCCGTGTTGGGCCGTAGCTCTTTGCACTCCTAATTAAATCCTCCTCTTTGAAGGTGAACCCTCTGCAGCATTTGTAAGCAGAATCACCTCGGGCGGAGGAGCCGAAGCGATCGGGAACACGGGATTGATGAGGGGCTGCTAAAAATAGCTCCGCAGTTTTCCTGTCACTTCAAAGAGAGCTAAAACAAGGCTCCAGAGAGGGAGGGAAGCTCGTTTCGGGGCACACTTTGTTTGGGGGGACATTTGGGACTGAGCAGCTAAAAAAGCATCCATGCGGCCACCCAACTGCGCACGGGGCGCGCTTGGAATTTGGGCTGCCCTTGGCTGGCCCGGGGCAGGAGCACAGCGCAGCTCAAGGTGGTTCTTCACACCGAACAGGGGCAGTGGGTGCACTGGGAATGGATGGATGGCATGGCAGGTTATTCCTGGTCAAGCTGGCATTACAGAGCCATCTGTCACCTGTGGCACGAGTAGCTTATCCGTGATTACGTGCCCGCAAACACACGTGCTCTTTGTCGGGACCAGCGTGGAAGTTTCCCATCCCAAGCCCTGCCCTTGGGGGAAGGGAGCAGGAGAGATGCTGTAGCAGCACATGAAATCAGCTCCTTTCAGCCACACCACCCTCAAGGGTTTGTCTCGGCTGCACAGGCACATCTGAACTTCTTGTGGCCCATCCCTTTAGCCAATATTGCCCTATCTGGGAGACAATGTCTCCTGGTTATTTTTATCACTTGGTGTGTTATTCTTTACTCCTCACAGCAAGGAGTTGAGCTTCTTAAATGCATTCAGCCCAAGATCACAAGTCAGAGACTTTTAGAGACAAAAGCTCAGGGCAAGGTGAAGGGAGTGATTTACACTGACTGGAACTAGAAGGCAAGAAAAAGAATTGGATGAAGCCTGAGTGCTGGAAAGTGCTCTGCATCAAACCTCCAAAGCACAGCAAGCCCATGATCTCCCTCTACAGCTGTGAACCACTTGTCAGACACACATGGACACAGGAGGAGCTGTCCCTATCCAGTGCTGTCCCATCCTTTCCTAACACCACCTCCATTTCCATATGGAAATGGCCAGTGTTTGCCTCCTCGGGAGCTTGCAGAAAGCTTTATGCCAAAGCTGGCAGTGTCACGAAGAATATGTTTGGTCCAAGGATCACTGCTGTTAGTTAGGATTATTCTCAACAGGCTTGTTCCGATGCCTGATAATCAGGGAACTCATTGGAAAAGACCACTCAGCGGACACAAAATTTCCGTGACAGTCTCTCATTTTCAGCAACATCCAGCATAAAACCAGCCTGGTCTCCTGCCAGTTCAATCAGCTGAGCTAAATGGGAGTTATCTCAGTGTGAGACCACCTCCTAAATTCAGCCTGGGCATCCCACGGCATCTGCCTGTTGGTAGCCCCTTTCTCCTGGATTTGGGGTCTCGCAGAGGCTTGTAGGGCTTGTGGGCATTCAGGTTCTAGGGAGCTTCAAGGGTCTCTCCCCCTCAGCAGGGCACACCTCCACCCTTTGGGTGACCTTGGCAGCTTCCCTCAGTTGCCAGGAAGCAGCCCAAGCCACCATCTATAGCCACAACAGGCTGGAATCAGAAAATAAACATTTGCATCTATGGTTTTGCAGGTTTTTTCCTTGTAAAATGAGGAAAGGCAAATTTCAGAATTTCCATTCCCCTGACAAGTCACACATCTCCTTTTTCTCTGCCCTGGGAGGCAAATGAAAGGATTTCCAACACTCACATTTATCTAAGAGCACCAAGTGGGTTTGGCCACATCCAGTGATGATCACATTGACATGTTTTCCCTGTGCTGCATTGTCTGGAGAGCAGAGCAGCCAGGACAAGGCTGGGGCTCAGCAGGCTTGATGAAATGAGCCTTTACTGAGCCCAGGGTACAAACGACTTGCCTGGAGCTCAGGGAGGCTTCCCAAGCAGCCCATTTTTAGCTGTGTGTGCTGGGCCTGAAAGAGGCTTGAAATTTTGTCATGCAAATTAACAATTGCTCAAATGCCAGCTGAACCAGCAGAGCTATCAGCTGGTGCTGACATGTTTGAACTCCTCAGAGAGCTCAAGATCCACGGACCTCAGGGGCTAGCCCAGTCCTTGGGGCAACTTCCAAACACACCAACAATAGGCACAGTTCCTGTGGAGGAAAATAGCACATGATGTGTATGAGAATGAAACAATCTCCAAGATATGAGACCTGAAGCAGCCCTTACAGCTCTGTAAAGAACATCAGCCTGGATCACAAGAGAAAAGAGCAAGTCTTGCCCATTTATCTACCAATACATTGACCTGTTTCTTACATGGTTCCATAACAGAAACTCATCTCCAAAGCCTGCATAGTCCCAGTAAAACACACACCTAGGTGTGACAGGACAAAATTTATCTTATTTTTACAGTCACTGAAGTCCCAAAGACTTCAGCAGGGGTTTGTTATAAGAGAAGCAGGCAGATAACTGCGTAACAGAGAAAGTAAGTGCTCCACTTGGAGAAGAAAAATGGCAGAGTGGAAGAGTTAAGACCTTGGAAAAAATCACCCCAACTTTAAAGTCACCAAGTTGTGCCGTGTAAACAACGTTGTGCACAGCTAATGTCTGTGTCAAGATGATACTTGACAATACAGCTTCCATCTTGTGCAGCTTTAATCAAAATTGAAAACTCCAGCATTGAGGAATAGTGGCAGTGTCAGACATTATTGTGACCCTGGCAGGGACATGATGCTGCCTCAAAGGTAGCAGAACATTAAAATCAGATGTCTCTGAGCTTCTCATTTGATCTGATTTGCACTAAAAAGGTGGGACTCTCCCCCCAGAATAGGGGCAGCAACATTTCTAGTACTCAAGACCCGGGAGCTGCAGAGCTCGAAGGGGGAAAGTGCTGCTTCAATCTCTCATTGGCACTTTTACAGAGCGTAACAATAACTCAGAACTCTGAGTGCTTTATAGGCCCCCCATAACACTGTCACAGGGTGGGAGCTGCAGGGATCAGGTGGTTTCTTCAAGGTCATCCTGCAGGCACAGGACTTCAGCCTTCATTGCTTTTCATGCAGGGTTTTATTTTGCTCAACTGAGTGCAGTGGCAGCTTTCCCAAAGAAGTTGTAGATCATCGAATCACAGAATGGTTTGGGTTGAAAGGAACCTGAAAGATCATCTCCTTCCACCCCCTGCCATGGGCAGGGACACCTTCCACCAGCCCAGGTTGCTCCAAGCCCCGTCCAGCCTGGCCTGGGACACTTCCAGGGATCCAGGGGCAGCCACAGCTTCTCTGCCCAACCTG
>JAWWTY010000001.1:115749425-115771329 GCA_035222235.1 Margarornis squamiger
AGCTCTGGCAGCCTTGGGGCTGTGCCCACCGCCCTGGGGAGCCTGGTCAGTGCCCACCACCCTCTGGGGGAAGAACCACTTTCCTGGTATCCAAGCTGCCCAGGGCAGGGGTGTTGGAATGAGATGATCTTTAAGGTGCCTTCCAACACAAACCATTCTGTCATTCCATGATTGCATGAAAGAGAACAAAAGAAGGAGAAAAAGGGGGATGGATGTCAAACCCCTTTGCTAATAAGCTGATGGAAGGAAGGGCTCAGTAGCTGGGGATGCAGCAGCTCTCCCTCCACGGTTACTGACTGAAGTGACAGAGGTTTGCTGACTGAAAACCAGCCAGCATGGATTGCAATTAAGGGCTTTCCCCTCTGGTTGTCCTTCAGCAAACAGCTCGTGTGAAACCAGCTGGAGGGAGAGTGAGACAACCCCTATTAGGATTTCTGGTGAAATTCAGAACAGGTACCTGCATTCTCTCACATCATCCCACTCTTCCCACAAAGAAGCAAAATGCCTTTAAACTACCTGGAGCTGCATATAAAAATTAGAAGGGAATTCTGATTTTAAAGCTGGTTTCCTGGAGTCACAAACAGGCAGGGACATAAGTGCTTACACTCTCAGGGGTGCTGAGCACCCAGCAGCTCTCCCCACAGAAGGATACTTGCTACTGATTGAAAGTGCTTCTCCTAGAAATCATCCACCATGGAGAGAAACATGATTGTGCCCAGCAATTAATGCTGTGACTTTATCAAGTGGTGGCACAGGAAGGAAAGGCAGAGCAGCGATGGAGAAGCTCTTTTGGTAGGACAGAACGGTGCCGAAAGCTGAGCTGAGATTGGAGGTCAGATGAGGGAAGAAGGAGAAAGGGAAAAATCTCACCTTTCTTAAAGTCCAAACTGTGTTGAATTGCTGTCATTTTATATCAAATTGCCTCTTTTTCTTTTTTTTCTCCCTGAGGAACATGCATTGCTTCAAGTATTGGGACTAAAGAAATACTGGAGCAAAGGAAAAGCTCAAAATGGAGCTATTTAAAGAGGTGAACCCTAAACCTTCCCAGCAGTCACGTGTTGGAGCCCCAGACTGGGGTGATGAGGGAAGAAAGCTCCTTTCTGCCCCAGGTTTAATTCAGATGAATAGGAATTAGTTTTGGCTCTGACAAAAAACCCTCCAGCAGAAGGGAGCAGGGGCCAGGGGTGATGGGTTTATGGCTTTGGTGCCTGTGAGTGAAGAGCAGGAAAAAGCTCCTGGGGCTTCTGCCATTCCCTGCTGCTGAGGGTGTAGCTGATGGAGGACTAGAACACCAGACAGAGAAACCTGGGACAGGGCAGAGAGGGATGGTGAGAGCTTCCCCTGCCTGCCACCATCAGAGAATCATGGAATGGCTTGGGTTGGAAGGGACCTTAAAGCCCATCCATTCCCATCCTCTGCCATGGGCAGGGACACCTTCCACCAGCCCAGGGTGCTCCAAGCCCCGTCCAACCTGACCTTGGACACTTCCAGGGATCCAGGGGGAGCCACAGCTTCTCTGCCCAACCTGTGCCAGGGCTTCACCAGCCTCACAGTCAACATTTTCTTCCCAATATCCCATCTAGCCCTACTCTCTGTCAGTTTGAAGCCATTCCCCCTTGTCCTGTCACTCCATCCCTTGTGAAAGGTTTCTCTCCACCTCCTGGGTGACTGGGCTGGCTACCACGTGCTGCTTCATTTCCTCGAGATGTGGTCATTGCTTGAGAGCAAATCCTAAGATCTTAGCACCAAAATTTTACACCTTACCACCAGAGAGCCCTCAGGTTTTCCTATCCTTTATCTAAACGTGCCTTCAGCCACCACGAGAACTGCAACTCCAAAGGGCAAACATTTCAGTCGTGTTCCAGAGGACTGCAGTTTACCTGCCAGCTTTATCCTGGCAGGCTGGGCTGGGATTGCTCTGGCATTTTACTGTGGCTTGGTGTTTGAGGATCAATTTATTCCATAACTTTTTTGGGAGGGGCAATAAATACTGGCTGTGTGCAGCCAAGCATCTGGAGCCATTTGTTAGTCCAGCACACAAGGGGAGGAGAACAAAACAACCACGGTCTAATTTTGAAGCCAGGATTTGTTTGTGTCAGGGGGTCAAGACACATCCTTTCATGCAACTTTTACAGTCATAGTGCATGATTTTTGGAAGGAGTAATGGTCCATCAACAGGGCAATCTGCACCTCCCTGAAGGAGAAAGGGCCCTGCAGTTCCTGCAGGGGGTGTGTGCATGGGTTGGCGTGGCAGAGGAGAACAGCCACAGGATTTACTAAGCCACTTCCTCGGCATGGGAGTGAACCAGAGGGACAGATTGCAAGGCAGCCTGAAGAGCAGTTCATCAGTGCAGAGCTTGTCCAGAGCTTGTGAAAAGGTCAATTTCAAAACCAGTTGTGTTGCTCCAAAATGTGGGAATACAGAAGGCACTCCTGTACCATGAAAATACAGCGTGGTATTGTCCATGCTTGCTCTCCTCAGTAACTGGACAGTGACAAAAGGTTTTCCAAGACTTTACACACCTTAAAAATAAATACCTTGATAACAAGTGCATTTCATGCATTACCAGCAATGTATCAGCTGGTTTTTAGCTGAGCAAGTTAATAAAGACATCTTGAAAGGAGATCAGCTGCCTGTGGTCACTGATGACTCAAGTTAAAGCAATATCAAAGTATTTCTAAAGTTTATCTCTTTCTATGCAATTATTGGAAAGGGGAACAGGTTTACATAACTGTTTTCAAGGTGGAAGTGGGTGGTTTGCAGTGTTTGTAAATACAGTTTGGGACCATTAAGCTGTCTTGCTTGGACCAGGTATCATGATGTGAAGTTCACTTTTGAAGAGCTCACAGACAGAAAAGGGAATTACTGCCTGTTTGTTTAGCTCATACACTGCACAAACAGCAGCCATGCCCTCTCTAAGACAGGAGTTTAACTTTAAAGAACATCGGACAAGAGTTTTTCTCACATTTCCCTCTCTTCCAGCACCCCTCCAAAAAGGGGCGATTTGGAGGCACAGAGTGCTCAGCCCTGCACAGAAGAGCACAAAGAAACTGCAGATAGAACAAATGACTTCTTAATATTAATTTACAATTGCTAAAATGTAACTCTCAAGCTTTTGGTGAAGATGCAAATGGGCAAACGCAGCTTTTTTAATACTAAAAACTATGACGACCTTCAAATTAGAACAATCTCATCTTGTATGTGCTGAAGTTTGACATAAAGCACTAGATGAAGGTCAAATTACAGCAAAGAACAGCTGACAGGTTACTTGTTCATTAGAGTAAAAGCTCTCTGAAAAAAAAAATACACAAAATAATTTCATTCACTGACAGATATTTGTTCTCAAATAGCTGAATTCCCGTTCTGATTTCCGGGAGGAAAATTTTTTTATTCACTGTTCAAACTAAAGTTTCTGAGGGAAAGAAAAAAGGTCACTTTGAAAACTGTAGATGTTTGCAAAAGGGGGAAAACTCCTGATTGATTTATGTTTGTTTGTGCCATGTGTGATGGGAACTGAAATATTAAGCAGAGGGTGTGGGGAGGGCGTCAGGAATCCTGTATTGGAGAAGGTCAGGTTCTATTTTCAAACATCTTAATTTTTCAGGACTCTGCCTTTCTCTCACACTTAATAGTTATGGCATTTGCTGTGTAAATTCCTAACTCAAATATATCAGCAGAAAGATGACCTTGCCAGATTGCAGAAATATGCTAAATATTAAATCCCTTAAGGCTCAGGCTTCGCTCACACATGCAAAGAAGTTTCAAGAAATGATTATGAAATACAAATATGCATCACAGTTACACGGAGCTTACATAATGTCTTAAACGAGAAAGTCAAGTTTTAATAACTGAATTTTAGATGTCACAGCCAGAGGAAAAAAAAAGTCAGGGAAAAGATAATCCTGGGATGCTGAGGGAAACACACCTTGCTGATTTTCATGTGGGGCCCTGTTTTTACACAAGAAAGGCAGGACCTCTCTTACTAAAGATCTCTGTCCCTCATTTCCCCCCAGCCAGAAGCCAAACAAACAGATGAGCCACCAGTTCCTCCTGCTATTCCTCCTCAGGATTCCAATTAGAGGAAATGACTGCTTGGTGAATAGCCTTCCCATTAGCTTCCCCTGGACCTTGCACTGAGCTTCATTTGTAAAGCAGAAATAAGCCAGGCAGGAGGGTTCTCCAAAGAGTCATTCCTTTTAAAGGTCAGGCACACGCTTTTCCAATTGCTGAACACCTGGCAGGAGGAATTATTACAACTCTCACGTGAAATGCAGGGGGTTTTCACCCATGGAAATACCAAATCTGAACGCTTTTCTCTTCCAGAATTTCTAAAATGGGCATGTGTTCATACCCACGTGGGCAGTACGTGTAGCTAAACATGACAGCTGGATGCACTTGCCAGAAACTCACCTTAAATCTAAATATTGCAGAGATAAAATTGTCTTTAATTGGTTGTTTGCAGAAAAGAGCTGGAAATAACCTGTGCTCTGACTGACAGCTCGGTTAATGAATTTAACTAGGTAATCCTGCACGGTCTGAAGTTAAATACCATAGCTAAGGAAAGGTATTACCCTTGTTTTTATTAAGTATAGAGTTCCAAGGGGCCAGAAAAATCCCACCTACTTAGATTTTTTTGGTTAATGAAGAACAAAGACAGACAACTTTCATAAATACATCAACAAAGTTTTAAAAGGTGGCTTCTCATTTTTTTTCTAGGAGAAATAATGCTTTCTAGACAAGTCTTCAAGCTACTCCAGTAAAAAAAAAAAATAACTAAAAAACCCCACAAACAACAGGAAGAAAAAAGAGAGAACTTTTAACCCCAGAACTGAGACTTGCTTCTTATTTTAGCCATGCAGCTGTTCCCAAGGCAGGTAGCAGAGGTGCAGTTCACTTTGCTGAAACTTCAGCTGAATGCAGAGCCTCTCATGTTGCACTCAGTGGGAAAATAACACAGTTATTCTGCTGAACGGGGTATTTAGAAAGAAATTTCTCTTGGATCAATTAATTTGGTTTACTGAACGTAGGCGAGAAACAGATCTCTCTGAAATGGTCGGCCCTGGTTAATCAGAGAAGCAGAGTGTCAGGCTGCAGCAATGTGCTCTTTTACCATCTTTCTTTTCAGGTTAAAGGAAAAAAAGATTCTGTAAAAATTACCAATTTCCCGGTTAGGATTTCCAAGTTACTTTTGACTGTAGAGTGAAAGTCCCTCAATTGCTAGGAAGACATAAATATCCTGGATTATATAACACAGCCTTCAAATCCTCATTAGAAGTGATGTCTTCAGTATCAGTAACTAATTTCTTGTTTTTTCCAAGTTTGGTGAAAACTGCTCTGCAAGGAGTCCACCTCCAACGTCTGGCCTCTGTCATTGAGGGATTTATTGGATGCATTTCCAAGCCTCCATTAACTGTGACTTTCCAGTCTATTAACTATTTACATCTGGTATCACAGAAGCATTGCTAACATAAGCACTGCTGCAGCGATTTGCAGTTGCTCCATATAAATAACGAAGGAGAAATGGATTGGATCAACTCCATCTGGAAATGGGATAAACTCCTCTCTATCCCAGGCAGGAGCTCTTTTCCTAGGACCAAAGCAAGGTGATGGCACTGCAGAAGGAGGCTGGACACTTCCAAGGCTGTGTTGGAAGCTCAGGAATTCCAGGCACCACCACTCTGAGCTTTCTATCCCCAGAGCAGGTTTCAGATTAATTCCAGCACTAGTGAAGGAAACACCTGCCCCATAATATCGGGTTCTTTCTCAAACCTCTCTTTGCAGGCAATTCCTGCACAGCAGATAATAGATGCAGATCTATAACAAGCCAGGATTTGTTTGGCTTTATTTCTGATGCGACAGACACATCAAGAAAACAATCAGATGCCGCTGCAGCTCTATTTACAAATGGATGGCTAATAACTGGGAGCTGGTGCAAATGAAGTCAGATTTATTTTGCTTTAGGTGAGAGCTTGTTAATAACAGTGGAATGCACTATGAAGAGAGAGGCTGCTAAACCTCCCTGCTTGGCACAAGGCTCATCCATCACGGAATTGCTGCAGTTGGATATGGCACATTCACAGAGTCTGTGAAAAGATTTGCAAAAGCACCCAGGGGATTAAAGTGCATGAGTGCCAATGACTTTAAATGGTACTTGCTTTTGCAAATTTCATCCCCTGAGAATTCAGCAAACTTAATAACCCACAAAAATACAGTCTGAAGTGTGACCCAGCTTTACATAAGCTTGGCAAGTCTTGCTTTTGTTTTAATTTGACTGATGTTCTAAGGACAAACCCAGAAATTACTGCTTTTCGGTTTTGGAAATGATCAGACTGGAAAGTAGCCTTTTTAACAATACCTAGGCTCACTGACACAAAAATTCCTAAAAGCCAACAGATCAGACGTTTTCCAGTGGAAATCAACAGGTTTATGTCAGGGAAGAGCCAGGCAAAGGGAATTAACTGGCCTTGACTAATCATCTCACCTAAAGAATATCGCTGCTGACAGAGCACAGGAAAAGGGAGTCACAGGAGGGAACAGCACAGCCCAAGGCACACAAACAAAAGTAACCTTTTAAAGTTGATTTGCATCAGAGCGTTCGGACTACCCTCTAAAAATAATAATGTTGACTCCAGCAACCCAGCCGAGCCTTATGCAGTGTATCAACAGCAGAGCTATTCATCTGGGAGTGTTTCAGCAAGGAGCAGCAGGCAAATTGAGAGTGAAATTTGGTTGCTAGGACAAAGAAGCAGCATCCCAAGTGCGTGCCTGTTCATGCCACGATAACTAAGGCATACCGTGGAAGACTGGCAGCAGCTGAGAAACCAACCTTCTGTGTGCGTGTCTTCCTTGGAAATGTGGGATTTTATTCCTGAGATGCAAAACATCGTTCCAGTGGTGTTTTGCAGGTGCCAGATCCATCACCTGCACATTGTCAGCTGTTTCCAAGGCAGAGAGTTCGAAGGACACTGCAGGAGCCATGGGAATTCCAAGGGGCACTGGGTGGTGTCTTCAAGGTTTTCTGATGAATTATCCTTTTGAATGAAGCAGCCGCTTCCACACACACACAGGTTGTGACCAGGTTTGTTATCACACAGGTCTGGTTGGGTGGGAACACAAAAAACCTCACCAAGGGCTGCCTGCAGGCACAGAATTACAGATTCACAGGATCATTTAGGTTGGAAAAGACCTCCAAGATCATCAAGTCCAACCTGTGACGGACCACCACCTTGACAACCAGAGCACTGAGTGCCCCATCCAGTCATTCCTTGGACACCTCCACGGATGGGGACTCCACCACCTCCCTGGGCAGCCCCTTCCAATTCCTGACCACTCTTTCCAGGAAAAAATCCCTCCTGATGCCCAGGCTGGACCTCTCCTGGCTCAGCCTGGATCGCGCTGCCTCCCCCAGCAAGATCAGGCTGATCTCCAGCAGCCTCTCAGAGAGCCACGGAGCGATAAATCTGGAGGTGATAACTTTCAGTCCCTGCAGTGGGGAAGCGGATCCAAGAGTTTTATCTCCCCTTTGTGCAGCACATCCTGAGTTGTGCTGCAGCCCTGCAGCCCTGCAGCCCAGCCCCCTGCTCCCTGCTGCAGGGAAATGGCACGGGATGGAAACCCAACTCAAGGGCAGAAGCAAAGTGTGAGATGTGCTGGTGCACCCGGGGTGTTCTCCAGCTCCTGCTTCCCTGTGGAGCAGCTGCACATCGCTGGAATGTGTTAGAGCCAGAGCTCTGACTGTGCACTGGCACTGAAGGAATGCTGTGCAGAGGAAAAAAGGGATGGTTATCATTTTGTGTTTGTTTCCTCAAAGGAGAATTATCTGCTTCCATGCAGGCAGAAAAATGTCAGCAAGAGAATTCCCCTTCTCGCTGGATACTTTTTTCCTTTATTCTTTCTTACTTTTCCTTTGTTGCCAGCCCTTGAAGCTTTGGCAGCTCTAAACACTATTGAAAATTAGTACTATTGACTACAAAGCTTGCAGGATTACAATTTCAGTGTGCAGCACAGAATCAAGATAATGGACTTTTCATTCAGCTGACAGGTCCTAACTCATGTACACATGTGAGAACGAAGCAAAAGTAGGTAGCTCTCTGATGCCAAGAAAACTTATATTAATGGAAAGTGCTTCTATGAAAGGACCATTTCCTCCTTCTGTATAAAAGTATGAAGAATATGATGCATAATGCATGCCTTCCCCTGGTGTGCATCCACACAGCAGTGCTGAAAAAGAGCAGAAAGAGAGGAGCTCAGCATCCATCTTTTTGCTATGCAGCAGATGTCAATAAAGTGGAGTTTGTGTTCCATTCCACTAAAATCCCAATGTCCCAGGCAATAACCTGTCTTTCAATAGACTCGGGTCTAATGTCCATTGAGATGTGAGCTAATGCTGAGTGGGAAATGGCTTCTCTGTTTACCTACTTCCAAATTCTATTTTATTCATTTTCATTTACCAGATAAAAACAATTGATTGCCTTGACTTATTCTTTGTAAAGAAAAGGCCTCTGTGATCGGGGGAATATTGATGACACAAGAATTCTAGTGCAAGAAAATTGCTTTCCCACCGAACAATGATTTTAATATCTCCAAATATGATTCACTTTTGAAGCCCTGGATGCAAGAGGTGTTTTGGGTGCTCCCCAGAGACTGTAGGTACCATATGTCAGGGGAGAGACTAGAGGGCAAACTGCAGGATGGCTGCTCAAATACTGAGACTTTTATTTTTAACTCTAAGAGAGAATTTACACTGCACAGCTGTGATCCTCACACTCCTGCCAACTGCCTTGCATAACTTGAACACATTGCAATGCCTCAGTGCTCGCAGTGTTGCCCAGGTATCCCTGAAGACAACACTGGGCTGTTTGGCTTTACATAACTGAGCGGGAAATCTCCCAGTAATTCATTCTATCAGCAAGAGAGTGAGTGGGAAATGAAATGCTCCAGCTCAACATCAGGCAATCACCTTCCTTCCCTGCCACCGCTCCCCCTCCACCCACCCTTTCTTCCATAATTCTCTACCCACACTCTGTGCCTCTTCCTTAACGCATTTATTACATATGTCCCCTTCACCTTTTCTAAACCCTTCCCTTTCCACTACAGAAATCACTTTCTCTCACTCCTGCTCCTACACTTTGCTGTCATCTCCCACTTTGTCCTCTTCCCCAGCTGCTGTGGCCTGACAAGTGGTACCTGATGCTCTGGGCTTCAGGGGGTGTGTTGACTGCACAGCCCCGTGGCTGCTCAGCTCGAAGCTCTAATGCTGATGCTTATTTTGGGGCCTTCCTGGTGATTTGGCAAGGAGACTTGCCTGTTGAGGTCAGCCAGGCAGGTGTGTGGCCCCATCAGCACATCCCACCTCAAGGCTGTGCAGGACCAGGCTGAATTTTGTCTGATAATTAGAGTTTTAACACAAATGAAAAACCCACAGCCTTATAAAGGACACCTGGGTACATCCATGTGACATTAAATTGGGGACCAGACACTGCACGACCTGTGCTGAGGTGGGGAAAGTGGCACAGCACCAGCCCTGGGCAGGGGCACAGCACAGCAGGGATGTGGCCAGAAACGTCCCCTGCTGCTGAGAGGAGAGGACACCACTGAGTTTGGTCACACCAGGAGAAAAGTGACAGGTATTGCTGTGAGACACAAGGAAATGTGGCACTTGTGTGTCTGATCTCAACTATTTTAATGTGTTTGGGAGAGATCTCTGAGTCATAGAATGGTTTGGGTTGGAAGGGACCTCAAAGCTCATCCAGTGCCACCCCCTGCCATGGGCAGGGACACCTTTCACTAGACAAGGTCCAACCTGGCTTTGGACACTTCCAGGGATCCAGGGGCAGCCACAGCTTCTCTGCCCAACCTGTGCCAGGGCCTCCCCATCCCCACAGTAAAGGTATTTTTCCTAATATCCCACCTAACCCCTCTCTCTGGCATTTTGAAGCCATTCCCCCTTGCCCTGTCACTACATGCTCTTGTGATGCCAGTCTTCTGCAGACCTCTCAATTTTCCCCTTGCTGTAATTATTATTATTATTGTTACTATTATTGTTGTTGTTATTAATCATTGTCATCACCTTGTGGTTAATTTTTTTAATAACTCACTAGATTAAATGCAGGCTTGGCTCCCAAGGAAAAATGAGAATGCTGCAAGAAATAGAGGGATACAATTTTGCCCAAATCTGCAAACTAAGCACAGAAATTCACTGCACTTTGTGCACTTGATGAGGCCAAGAGATCATCCCATAATGCACCCTCCCTCTGTCACATTAGTCCTGAAGACATCAGCAGGAATATTTATGGTGCAAACTACTACTGAATGTGAGTAATAGTATCAGTTTGGCCTTTTTGAAAGACCATTAAATCACAACACACTGAGAAGGGGCAAGAGTCCTCAGGCTTATTTCAAGAGCTAATTTTAGCTATGAATATGAAGACTTCTTATCAAATAATTAGTCATCACAAGTAAAGGCAAGTTAACTTTTGAGAATAAAATAGGAAGTCATTGAAACCTTTTCTGAGCTTCCAGAAAAGGTTGATTTAGAGATCACTGAAGCCTCTGCACCTGACTGTAATTATTTAGTAATAGAAAATGGGAAAGCACAAAAAAGAATTGAACCAATTACAATTCCTGCCTGATTTGAAGGACAAAGTGCTACAGAAAAAAAGACATTTTCCTGGGTTTCTGTGTCTTTCTGGTATTGCAGAGGTGCAGGGGGGGCTATAAAATTAAGAAAGGTGTTTTACAACCAGTGTAGTCTCAGAGGAAAAAAAAAAGGGAAAAATCTTGACTAACCAGAGAGACTCCACATTCATGAGAAATGGTGTTCTGACTATAAGCCAACAAAATAATGCTGTCACAAAAAAATGCCCAAAGCCATGTAAATTTGTGGTAAGGGGATCCTCACTCGTAAAATAGCTGAGATAATTATTCTGCTGTGCTTGGCACTGGTTCCATTTCATCTGGATGGCTGCATTTCATTTCAGATAAATTGGCAGAGTTCAAAGGAGAATAACAAAAAATAATGAAAAGGGTTGAAAAGGAGACCTACAAGATAAGATTAGGGAAACCGGGTATAGCTGGACTGGAACAAATTAATCTAAATGGCAGGAGGGAGGATTTAGGTTTTAAGTACAAACCAACCTTTATAGCTTTAAGAAAAGTTCAGCCATGGAACAAGCTGCCAAGGAAGGTTTTAGCCTCACCATCACTAGAGATACTAAAAGGCAGGAGACCATCTGTCAGGGAGAGTTTAGGGATTAAAAAAACAGGGGGGAAAAAAAAGGCACTGCCACAATTTCAGGGTTGAGCTAAATAACCCATTCGTGACCAGATTTTAAGGGATTAGAAATGGCATGGCTCCTCTTTTTAGGGTTTGTTCCTGGATCTTTTCACTGGGAAGATTGTCTGGATCATATAAACCAACACAAGCGAATTCTGCTGATTTCAAACTGAGAAGGATATTTGCCTTTAAATACTTCCAGGAGATAGATGTCTAAATATTAACTTAACCATATCGATAGTACAGTCTTCTTTTTTCCCCCCAATCAAGATTGGAACATGTATATGATGCTAATATAGAAAAAATAATCATGCAATCATAAAATATCATGGGTTGGGAGACACCCACAAGGATCATCCAGTCCAACCCCTGCCCAGGACACCCCAACAATCCCCCCCTGTCCCTGAGAGCATCATCCAAACGTTCCTGGAGCTCTGGCAGCCTTGGGGTGTCAGCGCCCACTGCCCTGGGGAGCCTGGTCAGTGCCCAAATACCCTCTGGGGGAAGAGCCCAGAATATCTAATGAAGGTTAAACCATTAATGAAAACCTGAGGTTGGTCAAATCCCTTAGTATTGCAAGCAAACAAGAGACCAGCCCAGTGACCTGGGGCTTGTGACACCACATTCAGAAAGGTTTCAGGGCAGGTCAAGAACAAAGTGAGTGGTAAAATTATGGCACTGAGATGTTGCCCGAGTCAGAGCATCTCCTGCAGTCTCACAGCAAACTGGAGACTGTCAGGAGACACCTTGGGGAGCTTCTGCTGCTGCAAAGCTTCTGCCAGCTTGTGGGTCTTCAGGAAACGTGGCTCAGGTGGGGCCCTGGGCAGGAGCAGTCAGGGCTGTTGGTGCCCTCATGATGAGATGACCTTCCTCTCCTCATGGGCCTCAGGGAACCTTCTGTAAGGAGCAAAGAACGGGATTTTTCATGCAGAAAGCAAGTTCTCAACTCACTTTCCACCATGGCTCTTTTCAGGTGATTTCTGAGAATGCTGCACAACAATATTGGGGTCCCACTGGTGGCATCCAAGTGCTTGTGAAAACTGGACATGCCACCCCATCCTTTGGGCACCTGTCCCTTAACCACTTCTTTTTCTGCCACAGGACCTGACCATTTGTTCCCACACCTCTCAGCAACTCTCAGAGACGTCCAGGCAGTCCTGTTAGAACTTCCTGAAAACCCATGTGCCCCTGGGTTACCATTACCCACCTGTTTCCTCCATCAGCAGCCACCAGCAGAACTGGGAATGACAAGGTGCTGTGAGGCTGGCCTGGATGTACTACAGCTGTATTACATCCCATCTTAGCTTCTCCCAAGCCTCCTAGTGAAATTGCTCTTTGTAAATCTCCAAATGTGACTGGAGCCCTTTCTAAGTAACGTTTCTAAAATATGTTATTAATTTCCCATGAAATTGGGGCCACTGGGAGCAATGGGTTGAACAAGGAAGCTGCTGTGGATCTGAGATCCTTCACCAGACATGGGTGAACCTCCTGCCGTCCTGGTGATCTATTGTTTGTTGTTACCAAGAGAGTAGGTTTAGATTAGATATTGGGAAGAAATTATCCCCTGTGAGGGTGGACAGGCCCTGGCAGAGGTTGGGCAGAGAAGCTGTGGCTGCCCCTGGATCCCTGGAAGTGTCCAAGGCCAGGTTGGACAGGGCTTGGAGGAACCTGGGCTAGTGGAAGGTGTCCCTGCCCATGGCAGGGGGTTGGAAAGAGATGATTATTAAGGTCCCTTCCAACCCAAACCATTCCATGGCTTGATTCTATGAGTCTTTGATTTTGCCAGGTTGCTCCAAGCTGTCTTTGACTGACACTTCAGTTCACCAATGAATTCCTCAGGTTGATGGGTTGCCCCTCTTGTGGAAGCCTCTGCTCTGAGCATTAACCCGACTCATTTCTGCTCTCTGTGAGACCTCCACTTCCCCACGTCCCCCACAGGCTGGCTTTGGCTTTATTTCTCTGTTCACCTCAATGGACTTCACATCCTTTGCTGTTTTCACCATTTGGGCATTCCTGTGCTTTTTGATGGTGTTTCTTTCCTTCCAACAGTCTCGTTTCTCTTCAATTCCCCAGCTTATTTTACAGTCCAGGCAACGACGTGAACTAAGGATTTGAAAGGCTCAGGCAACTGTTGTGATCACTCAGCTGTAGGTTTCTCTCTTTTGGGATAATCTGGCAGTGATTTGGAGCAGAAGCAGCCTGGATGTGTCTGGGGAGGGTGTGGGTGTCTGTGCTGGGAGCCATAACCCTGTTCCCTACAAAATCAACTGCTCTGAATAACCTTTTGTGTTACCTACGGGAACTTTTGGTTTATTAGCACAGATACCCACCTAATTTAAATCTTCCTTTCCATGACTTGGTTACTCAGGAAATACCAGTGAAATGCAGAGCTCACTGTCTGATAGTTAAATGACTTATGTTTATGTGTCCTCCTTCAGCCACCCTGGTTGAATCAAACTCCTTCTCTCACCTCAGCAAAACCCAGATAGGTCTTCGAAAAGGAAGAGTTAGTGGTAAGAAAGGAAATGAATAACTTCCACCTTGGATATGGACAAAGGATCAATGCAAAAGCAAGACTGAGGAGCGAGAAAGCTCTCCTGGGAACATGAATTGAATCTGTGATGCAAACACGTTTTCATAAAAAGGAAATTGTCTGACAGGGTCAACCACAATTAATCCAAATTTCATGCCAGTTCACTATTGCCTCATTATGTTGCTCTGTATATTAAGGCTGTATCTGTAAGATGCACTCTGAACTTCACACTGCAGAACAGCCCTGCTGCTGAAAGAGCCATAATTCATTTACTAACAGTCCCTGTTGCTGTGCTTCAATAATGTAATCATTTTCTTTGTGTTCCAACCATATGATTATTCCTGTTGTGTAGGAAATTTAAGTCCAAGGAATGTCAGATCAAATATAAAAGCCTAGTGCTTACCCATAGTTTTTATTCAATTAAGTAGCCATTACAGAGCTCATGCTGTTTCAAATGACATAATGCAGAACACAAACGCAGTCTTTTATCACAAATATATGTTCATCTAAACAAAATGGCACCAACACAAGCCAAACCCATTACAACTTTTAAATTATTATGCTAAGGCAGTTATTAAATGGTGAGCAGTCACTGTGAAAGACAAGAGGGGAAACTGGGGCCTCCACAAACCACACTTGGAGCAGAGCAGCAGCGTTATTTGAGGTTTATCTGGGAAATTCTGTGCTGCTCGAAACAAATTTAGGTTCCTGGAATGAAAGCAATGAGCTGCAGCTTGGAGAGCACTGACTTTGCAGGTGATGAGGGGGTAGGGCGTGGAGGGCCAGGACCTGGCACAGACAGAGGTGCCACAGGTGGGGTCTGGGCACCATTTAGATGTTATGCCCAAACCAAGGGCTAAAAAGCCCCTTCCAATCCCACCCAGTCTTAAGCTGTGCTTGTCAAGCACCTCACATGCCAGCTCTGCACGTGCCTTCCACATCACCCACAGGGTCCATGAGGCTCTTTCCTTTCCCTCTATTCCCACCCCTTGGTCATAGCTTTGTGTTTATAAAAGGGGACTAATGATGTGTCTGCCCCTTGCCCTGGTGACCAGAATGCTCCTGTGGGAGATGGGAGAGGATGAAAAGAATCCCTCGGGGCAAAGCTGGCAATGGCACCTGAATCTCTCCCCTCTGAAGGACTCCCAGCTCCAGGCTGTTCCATGAGAGGCTGGCAGCACTCAGCACACCTGCCTCTGCCAGCCTGGGGGTGAGAAGCTCACTCTGCCTCCTTGAAGAACCACTGCAAACACCACTCCTTCAGAAGATGCTCCTGATTTCCCCAGGGACAAAGATGCCCGCTGGAACCTCTAAATTTGCTGATGAAGCCAACAACAGGATGAGATTTTTATTCTTTTTTAACCATCTCTGGGTAGTGCATGTCCCACTTAATCTAAACAGCCCCTTTTTCTGAGTACAAGGTACTTGAATAAATCTTCTCTGAACCTTCCACATGGGCAGCCAATTCCTGATCAGGTCTGAAGGCAAACAAGATCCTTACTTGATCTGAAACCGGTCTGTTCATGTTTTACAACAGGGAGAAAATAGAAATACTTCCCAATTTAAGACACATGGTTGTGGCTGCTTTTTTGTTAATCAAAATCTGGGCTAGCACAGTGGTAACATAAGGGGTTCAGAGTTGATACAGAACAGTGCAAATGGAGACAGGGAGTCTGTTATGATTTACTGCTCAAATAGTGCAAATAACATCAGAAGAGAGAGGGATGGCATAGAAATAGTTACTGATTATTCTGAGACCGAAAAGCAGCATCAAAACCAAGAGTTTAGAGGCTCAGTTTCGATTTTGGCCAAAAAAGAAAAAATCAAACCCCAAACTTCCAAAGGTATTTTGTGTCGGGTTTATTATTTTCTTTTCCATAACAGTCAATGTGGTCCAAGCTGGGTAACTGGGGATGTCATCATGCAAAGAGCAAGGACAGGGACAATCTCCCCACGCCAACCACTTTATTGACATATCTGCAGGACAACAACAAAGCGCTCGCCGCTTCCTCCACCTCCTCCCCTCACGCCAGCTTCTCTCTGCAACTTTTTACTTCCAGCTCATTAGGAGAAAGTAATTTCATTGCCACATTTGGCTGGCAGCTGGAATTCTCCCAGTGAGGTAAGCAAGGCTCTCATCCCTCAGCACAAACCCTGGAACATACGGTGCTCTTATTGTCCCCGAGCTTTACGTGAGGAGGGGAAGAGGCATCTGGGCTGGGTTCATTTGTAACGCTGCGGTTGCTGGATTAATATGAAAAGACAGATGAAGGCAGACACTTTAATTACTTCACCCTAACTTTTTATTACAACACCAAGTAAAATGGTGAGTTACAGAGGGTAATGGGCGTGAAACATCTGGGATGAAGTCACACACAAGCTCATGGTTTGTCATCTGCCAATGGGGTTTTAAATATTGATAATTCCTGTACATGCATCTCTGTGTTATTTCTGGGTTTCTCGATAAATCGTTTCGGGATTACTTTGTTTTTTACGCTGTGAGGTAGCTACTAGGACTGGGACCCCGCTTTTTTCTTCTGGAATTTTCTGAACTGGGACTGTATCGCCACGGCCGCCCGCTCTGTCTCTGGAGCATCCATGTCTATGTCAAACTCCTCTTGAACCTTCTTTTGCCCATCTGCTCAGAGAAAACACAAGGAAACATCAACAGGTTTTTTTTCAAACAGTGAGAATCACAGGTGAAAAACTCTGCCCTTTTCTCCTTCACAGCCACAGCCACGATGACAGGGAGCATATTCAGGGGGAAAAATGGGAACAGTTTTGTCAAACACAGCTGAGCAAATCCCCCACCCCTGTCATGGCAGAGTCTTTGACAGCCTGTGGGTGGCTGGGCACTGAGCAGTGACATCCAAATGGTGCTCAGCACTCACCCAGCACCACCTCTGTGTGAGCACAGAACCACAGAGTATGTTGAGCTGGAAGGGACCCACAAGGATCATCGAGTCCAACCCTCAGCCCCACTCAGGACCATCCCAAAGAGTCACACCAGCAAGTGCCCAGGAAGATAAAAGTGAAGGGCAAGAGAGACTCTCCTGTGCCAACCTGCAGCTAGAACTTAAAGGTCTTTTCCAGCTAAATGATTCTTTGATTCTGTGTTTACTCTAAAATAAAGGCAGCTTCAAATATATTAATGTAGGGATTAAGACGGTACCCCGATCCCACCTCCCACATCAGAGGAAGAGATAATATTTCCTAAGGCTAATTCCCATCCTTTTCACTTGTTTCCTGCCTCAGCCCTTTCAACACATACGGCTCTTCCCCTTTGAATCATTTATGTCCAACCTCTCCACCACTGTGCTGCTTCCCTCACTTCTCTCCAGGCTCTGTTGTTGCCTTTCATCCTCGATCCTTGGCTCTTTGCCTTCCTTTATTCCCAGTTCTCAGCTTTTCGTTCAGCTGCATTCGGCCTCCACGTGGACAACCCAGCTGACTTGGCTAAATTCTGCCTCACCCACCTCCGTGTTCAAAAGTGCAGCCCTGGGAAAAATCCCTGCCCTCATTGCCCAGGTAACCCCGAACTGCCTGGACTAAGGAAGTGAGAACACGTGTCTGCTCCGCTGACCTCGCCATCCCACCGAGCTGCTCCTCTCTATAAACCCGATGGTTAAACTCACTTATATAATTGTTGTGTCCCAACCCTGCAGTGATTGTCACCCCAGGAGGCTGCAGACAGCTCTGCTTACAGCACTTGGGGGGATTCACCCATTTTGAACCACTGTGGTTTTTATTCTTGACATTAATACCTTCAGGATGCTCATGCCCAGCTAAGGCAAATGGAGGGAAACACTTCCACTGTATTAATAAACTGAAATTAATCCCCATTGTCTCTCCACTTCAGAAAACAGGGATGCCATTCCATGATTTTAGCATGAGTCTTGTAGCATTTCTTGCCTTTACTTCTTGTTCTTACTCAGATACTCAGTTTTTGCATCCATTTCCTATGACCACTCTAAGCCGAGCAAATATTTAAAGGGAAGGTTTTGCAATATTCCATATTGATTTTGTTTTAATTACAACAACCACACAAATGCAGCTGTGTTGCCATGAGAGAAATGTTCACTTAATATTTTTTTTTTGCTTAGAACATTAAAGAAGAAAGATAGGAGTGTAAGAAGAAAGTCTGGATGAGAAGAACAACTTGAGAGCTCACCAAAACCTTGATTATAGAATATAATGAAAAATTAAGTTATCAAACCAAAGATTTTTATGGAAGAAAATCAATCCTACTAACATTACATCACACTTCCACAGCCATTAAATCCAAGGATCTGCATGATTTGTGTAACAAATCAAGCAGCACAAACACCTTAAGTACAGAAATGCAATTATTGCTTCTTTTTCACGGGGAAAAGGGATGTGAAGGTCAGAAGTGACACAGCCAAGGAGAAATCTGAACTGATTTTGATTTAGTATTTATGGGTTAAAAGCAACTTAACAGTAGAAAATAAAAGTGGAGTTCATGCATGGATTTTAGCCTTTCAGTATATAAATTCCTGTCCTTTGGAAATGTCAATAGGGAAAACCAGATGGGGGGATGAGTAGACACAACTGGGTTTGTACCTCCTGATGAAATCTGGCTTGTACAACTCATTTCCTATTACAGCCAAGCCGTAGCACTCTGTTAACTTGCAGTAATGACTCAGCAATCTCATGTTAAGATCTTACAGACTGAAGGAAACCCAGCATTTAGTGTATTTTTCTCCAGAATTTCCAGGCCAAAAATTTAAATCTTTGCTTGATATGAATGAACCATGATCACTGCCTTAAAATCAGTTGTGATATGATAATTTACAATACCTTAGGACCTGACTTTTATTTTTTGATCCAATCTTGTTGAAATCAACCCCAAAATTCCTTATGAACTCTCCCTGTATTTCTATTTTTCCCATCATTACAGAGCAATGTTAGAATGAAAGGTTTTCAACCATGACTTAGACTTGTGATTGAAAAATTAGAAGTGTTCAAAAGGGCCAAGACATTTATGTGGGTATTGAAGAAATTCATCATTAGCAGATGGTATAGAAATATATATATATATAATGATTGCATCTATATTCCTAATGTACTTTATAAAACAACATGTATATCATCTCTATATAATGTATGATGACATACCTGTGCTTTCTTTCTTCCTATGCCCATCTTTCTCTTTTTATATACATGTATGATACATCCACATTTGAATATATATGAACATATATATGTAATTGCACAGATATATTTTCTTGAAGAGTTTTAAATCCTGTGTTAAACTGAAAACAGCTGGATGAGCTATATCCTAAATTTTGGGAGTGGATTTTCTTGGAGTTCTCCCCAAAACATTTTCTATTGATGGTTGTCACAACACAGATAGTTTAGCAGATGGATTGTCAGTCTGGAGAGAAAATTCAGTGATGTGCCGACTCGGGCTTTGTCTGAGGGAAAAAGATCTTAGTTTTTACCTTGAGCTGCTTTACCAAGAGCAGCCCTGAGATTTAAAATCCATCACACCCTGCTAACTGCACTGTTTTTTTCTGCTTAGTTATGGTTAAGAGCACGAGCTCCAACCCCTCACCACAGGAGAGCTGAACCAGGTGGTCTTTAAGGTCCCTTCCAACTCACACCATTCTACAATTCTATGAATTAAGAATTAACCAGTGAATTAAGGATTAACCAGTGAATTACAGTGAAAACCCAGCCTGTGCTCAGGACCTGCACAGACTAGGAATGACCCCACTACAACCCCTTTTTGGACCCTTCCTGCTCCACATGCACCAATGCCATGCTGGCTTTTACCTAGTGTACATATCTCATGTATCTCAAACATGCTGTTGGGGTTGAATCCCCAAATCATGAAATTCATGCAGAGAACTGAAAGCAAGCCCAAAGAAATGCCCCTCTCTCTGTCACTGTCTCCCACTCTTAGCATTCCTTTCCCAAGCTTGGAAGAGATCTTAAAACACGGGATATTCTCACTCTCAGCAGGCCAGAGCACAGGTAAACATTGGCACAGGTTTTACTCCTGGACATGCTTTTTTTATTCCTACTGGTGGAGCCAGAGATTCTATCTGATAACAACCAACCTTTTTTGAAGCTGCCTTTATATCAATAAAGGTAGATCTGGATTCCCTCCCCATCCATACGCACACTTTTGTTGCTATCCACACTTTCCAGACTATGTGAAGATTCCTGATGGATATCTGAGAATCCCTGGACTACCACAGACCCACAGGAGGAAACTAGGGGGAATAAGACTGTTGTCAGTAGACTTAAACTCACAAGCCACTTGTGGTTTGTGGGATTTGGAAATAAAAGAGGGTTGCTAAGCAGTGATCTTTCTGAGGGGATCTGGTTTCATTGGCACCATAATAAATAACCCCCTCTACTCTTTCCCACTACACTCAGCTATTTCAAGGCTTTCCCTGAAAGATTTCTTCATACTTAGTCCAAATTCCCTCTCCTAGACTTCCACTCTTCTGAACATGCCACGACAAACCAGGGCAGTCAGTCCGTGCCCCCGCTGGGCTCTGATCATTGCCAAGAGGGGAGGTGAACAGAACACCCATGGCTTGGCCATACCAGAAGTCTGGTGTCCAATGAGTTTTCCAAAACCACCCGTTTAACACAGACTGACCCTGGCCACGTGTCAATTCAGGCAAAAGTGGTGGAACAAACAACTCGGAGCACAACATCACCTGCCTGATGAGTCCCACCATGACAAGGGCTGGTGCTGCAGGACTAAAGTCTGAGACAACTCCCAGGGTGTAGGTTTTCCTTCAACACTCATCCCAGCAGCAGGGCCTGAAACAGCAGCTAATTAGCTGTTTCCCAAGTCTCCCATCATTTCACATCGTCGCAACTGAAAAGGATGTGTGTGATCCATTTCCAGACGAAACATTAGAATTCTGTCTTCGTAATCTGCGACAGCGCCTCATAATCCACTGCAAACACTGGGTGGATAATGAAGCTGAAGGAAAACAATAAAATCTTACACACAAATCCACCCATCAAACTCTCAGGAAGAAATGTGGTGCAAGTGTAATTATTCACAAATGTGCCTTCAGCTAGTTCTTTCATTTACTTTTCAGCCATAAAGCAAAATGAATTGTGACAACACCGGGAAAAGAAAACACTGCTTATTCCACATAGGCCAAAAGTCTAAGGCAAAAAGTCTTTTTTGTGAAAACTGAACACAGGCTGGTCTTTCCTAAAACTGTTCACGGAAGGGCAAAAGGTGGTGGGGCGGACTTGGCAGAAAAGGGGACTCTGGCTTTATCCTCCGAATCCAGACGAAGCAGAGATTGCTTGTCACATTCTGGAAAACCACTCAGCACTAAACACTCCACAGGCTGGAGCCTCTGACTGGCATTTCACGTGTTAAGTGCTGCCCTCCACCCCTGCTCACATCTAGCAGGAATTACGGGATCGTAGCGAAGATGGAACACACTCATAAAAATACTGCATTTTTCAGGGGCTAAACTGCAGCGTTTGGAAAAAAGACTCAATGAAGTGTGGGACAGAATCACAGCGCCCCATAACATGCCAGAAGCGGTATTTTGCCTCAGGCAGGATCATTACCTCCCACTGCTCACAAGATTTTTCAAGCTGTGACAATCTTTATGCTGCTCTGATCCCAAGCTATTACACCAGCCTGGCCAATGAGGCAGAACAGTCCCTAATTAAAGAGGACCAAAATGGGCAGAAATCTCACGGATGTTGACATTCATGTGGAGCATTATCTTCATCTTTGTGTGATGGGAAGAGTCATTTTATCTGACTAGACTCCACAAAGCAACCAGCCAGCTAGAGAAAACATATGGGTGCTTAGATGTGTGGAGGCCACTCTTTGCTCCTTGCAAGCAACAGTTTTAAAAGCCAAGAGTTCACGTGGCCATTTTTTTCCCTTCTGTGTTTAACGGAGGATGAGGAAATAAAAGACAAGGGCTCATCTTCTAGGGGAGTTACGGAATTATAGGATGGTTTGGGCTGGAAGGGACCTTGAAGATTATCCAGTTCCAACCCCCTGCCATGGGCAGGGACACCTTCCACTAGCCCAGGTTGCTCCAAGCCCCGTCCAACCTGCCCTTGGACACTT